>CM040966.1:30828847-30842597 GCA_022985045.1 Macadamia tetraphylla
ATCCATCACATGTATTACCCATGGAACTAGAATATCTAAAAGCTGATATGACCTATCTGAGCGGCCATTGAAATCTTGGACGAAATGTGAAAACTCTTACATTGCTCTATTTCCCTCGTAAAGGTGCGATGGGCTAATCATTCACTTGAAGAAGCATCTTGGGAGAAAGAGGATGAAATCCAAGCCAAGTACCCTCATCTTTTTGAACAACCAGGTATGCCAATTTTGAGGATGAAATTTTGAAAAAGGGAGGGTAAATGTGATACCCTACTTTTTAAACCCGGTTTAATTACATGGTTGACCCGGTTTAACCATGTAGGACCCGAACCAGAGAGGATTAAGGCGGGTTCCTTATGGACCATGATGGCAAGGGTGACTTTGAACACAGGTTGGCCCGACAAGTCCGAGTCAGTGCCAGAGGAGATGGGTGTACCCAAGCCATGCACATGCATGTATCATAAGGCCATGTACGGGTAATGCTGGTAGGTAGCCGTATCCTAAAGTGCATACGTAGAATATACCTTGTGTCGAGAGTGAGATACCGCCGAGAGTGGTTCATCAAAATCCCACTTGTTGGCAAATTTTGGCTCTCGGTGGGCGGTCCGGTAGAGCATCCGCCCACTGGTGACCCACCCATGTGGTTACTAGTTGTTTTAAAAGTATAAATAGCATTATTGTGTTTTCATTTTCTCATTTATTACATTAAGGAGTTTGGTGAGAAGAGTAAGAGAGAGAAAAGAAGGGAGAAAGAGAGCGGAGAAGAAGAAAGGGAAGGAAGGAGGAAAGAAAGGATTTAGCGGCGCCAATGTTTGATTTTCCCATTCCGGCGAAGAGTGATCCCAGCGAGCTACGATTGGAGGTGAGCAAAGGCTATGCTTCTTAAACTTTCACCAAACCCAAGTAAAACCCTTGATTTGGGTAGAGTTTCTTGAGATCTTGTAAATCCCACTTGGGATGATGAATCTAAGGTTTAATAGAGGGTCTATGTGTTGATTTTGAAGGATTTGAAGAAGTGTTTACCAGATTTGAGAAGCATTGGCGATTTCTTGAGCAAGGAAGTGATTTTTGGGGTTTTGATAGAGTTCTTGAGCAAAGAAGGTAAGATGGCTTCTCAATCCTTAAATCTAACTTAGATCTAGGTTAGAATCATCTTATAAGACCTTGAATGGGTGGAAAATGTGATTGAAAAATCCCATTTGATTTTCAAAAGTTGAAAAAAGTTTCAAGGAAGAAGGCAAGTTTTGCCCTCGGGTGGAGTCGGGACGGTGGGCTGAACAGCCCGCCTAAGGGCACCCTTTGAGAGGCGACCTCGGTCCCCGAGCGGGCCTACCGGCAGACGTCGGTTGGCCGACCCTGGCCCGAGATGACAGGAGGCCGACGTGAGCCGACCTACCCACTGAGAGGATCGGCCCTCGGTCCCCACGGTGGCAGGGACCGGCGACCCACCCACTGAGAAGACCGGTGGGCCATGGCAGTGGTGTTTGACCCCAGAGGCCCCAGCGTGATTTTGTGTCGAATGGACCCAAAGCAGACGTGCAACCTTCTTTTATGATTCTAAACATGATTTAACCATCAAATCTTGTTAGTTTTGACCCCAAGGTGGTGAAATGCTAACCCCCTTCAGTTATGATAGGTTCACAAAAATTTACGTTTCTCGCGCCGGATCTCACCCGTACTGGGCATGAGTCTTTGTACACAACAAGTAAGTGGGGAGAGGACGTTTGACCTTATTTTAAGGCGTTTTGGCATTATTCAATTGTATCTAGACTAGCCATGTCATCATGCAAATTATGTGTAGCTTAATCATCCTCATATGATTATGACATGTGTGTTGTGTTTAATTTCTCAATGCTAAATGATTGATGTGCTTATGTGATGAATGATGGGATCATTTGCATGATGCATTATTAGACTAGATCTTTGTAGTCGACTTGAAGCAGAGTGCATTGGTGGCCTATGGAATGGGGCGGTGGTACTATGCAATCGTACTATGTCATATAGGAGCATGCGGTTTAGGGTTATCATCTTCCCGTCTTGCAACCCTTCCCAACGGGGTTGAGGTGTTGGGTTATCACTTGGGGAAAGCGGTGGTCACGGTGTTGAGTCCTTTGTGCGGTTAGACATCGCCGGTTGGTCATTAGAGCGATCGGCAACCTCGATGGTATATTCAAGAGGCCAATCGTACTACTTTTAAATTCTTTGAGTCGCACCTTTACTTCATCATTTACTTTTATGTTGAGAGCGGTGTCGACATGCTTTACTTTTCGAGTACTCACGGTGGGCCTTCTTTGCAGATCCTATGGGCGAATCGCGGGATGGAGTTACGGCTCTACCCGAGCATCTGGCGCTTGTGATTGTAGTAGCACCAAACCAAAGACTTAGTAATGTTGTTTAGGTGGATGAGATTTAAGATGAATTGCATAGCATATAGTGCATATGGATGTGATTGTTGTGTGGTCCTTCTTTTAACTTCTGAGCTAGTGAGCTCATCCCGTGCACACCTCTTTTAGATGATTTTGCGGTCACCGACTTGAAGATCAAGGTCGGGCCCCAAAGTTGAGTTTTCCGATGAGGATTGGTGGGTCCCAGGAGTATGAGCGAGACGGATTACGTGCTAGGGTTATGCTTTGGGACCCTGATATTGGCCGTCTGAGGTTTTACTTTTTGATTCTTTTGGTGATCTCTTTTGTGTACTTGATCGTGAATTATTATTCTTTTGTGTAAATATCATGCTGCGGGCCCACATGTATTTATCTATATACTACAATTTGGGTATCAAGTATATTGGAGGTATTCTGAGTAAATTAAGTCTTTATTTGAACTTTTGAGCGTTTATCTTAGATGTGTGTATCTTTGTGGTTGGATCTTGTTCGGTGATCCTAACGAGTTTGGGTTAACGGAGTTAACAGGTCACGGTCGAGTTACGTGTGAGCAGGGTGTGACAAGTAGCCCCAGTCTAGGGAGTATTTGGAGGTGTAAGAAGGTGCCACGAGGTATTTCAAAGCCACACGGGTACCACGTACTATTTCAAAGCTTTACGGGTGACCGTACCTTTTCACTACACAATGGGTGACATAGGGGATCCGTGTGAGGGTTACAAATCCGTGCAAGCCCTTACATGGATTTGTGGGAACTTATATGGATTTGGCCCCTTTACACGTCTTGGTGTTTTACACGCCCTCCTCCTCTCTCTATAAATAGTGACCCTTGGGTCCTTTGTAAAACAATAGAAAGAATGAGCAGAAAACAACAGAGAGCAAGATCCGAGAAAATCCTTAACATTGTTCCGATGAGAGAAGAAGAAAAAAGAGAAAGAAAGAAAAAGAGTTAAAAATCCTAAGCTAGTGAAGTTGGTATCTCATTGCGGAAGCCGGAGTTTTCCATGTCGAGTTAGTATTGAACTCTTGTTCAAATTCTTTTATTTAAATTTAATACTTTTACTATGGCTCGGAAGCTCTGCAAAATTCCCGAACTGATTTTAACCCTAGAAATCTGTAGGAAGCTCGCCCAAAATTTTGAGCTGATCCAACCCTAGAATCTGACACGAAGCTCTGCCCAAAATTCTGAGCTGATTCTAACCCTAGAAATACGATCTGAAGCTCTGCTCAAAATTTCAAACGATTCCAACCCTACAAAAATGGCGGAAGCTCTGCCCAAAATTCTTGAGCTGATTTCAACCATAGAAATATGACAGCTCGCCCAAAATTCTCGAGATGATTCCAACCCTAGAAACATGGTGCGAGCTACGCCCAAAATTCGAGTTGATTCCAATCCTAGGAATACGATCTGGAAGCCACTGCCCAAATTTTCAAAATTGATTCCGATTCTAGAAATATAGTATGGAAGTCCTATCGATTCCTAGAAACGAGAATCCGTAGTCACACCTAGCAAAAAAGCCTTATCAACTTTCTTACCAGTGCGGAAGTTTTAATTTCTCTATGAAAGAGAGATGAAAATTAAATCGTTGCCTTTGAGTCGAGGAAAATTATCAAAAATTCACCATTTTCATTGGTTATTATCATGTAAATATTATATTATAATTTCATTTACCTCATTTACGTATATATTTGTTTTATGTGTTTACTGCATAAAATAAGGATTTACTGTTGTAGTTTCATGCATTAATTTTAGCATCTGTCCATTAAATGTAGTTTGTTTCATCATTTTATATGTTATCGCATGTGTTCCTCACATAAATAACGATCATGATTTTCCTATCATAGAGCATATGCGTGTATGTAGGTAAGATAATTGCATTTTTTATTATTTTATGTAAATTTTATTATTTCATGTGGAATTCTTTCAAGCAAGTTTATGTATATTTGTTTGCGTTATTTCATGTAATAGAACTACTGTGCTAGCTTAGACTATTAAAATTCTCAGGGGAGAATATTCGAAATCCAAGCTTCTGGTAGAAAGACCGAAAATTTCAGGCGAGGTGGGTGCCTAACACCTTCTCACACTTGTAACTTGACACGGACCCCTATCTCCAGAATAGACCAAAGCATGAAGTCAAATTAGGGGGTTCCTTCCTTTCGCGGGAATCCAACCCCCTATTCGAGCTCGATCCCTCAATCAAATTTGGGCTCCAACATAGGGTTCTAGGCCCTGAATCCTAGATGGCTACTCCAAACATCATGCTTTCCCCATCCCCCCAATAGTCTCCAGACCATGCTTTGGAGACTATTTAATCCGAGGCAGACCAGAGGTGACAAGTGAAGGATAAAGAAGGAAGAGAGAGCAAAAAGGTATTTTCCCTTACAGTGGTGACTCCACTGGGGACTGTCAAACTTTCTATACTAGAAGCTTACAATGAACTTTAGAATTTCCCCCCTCATCATCATTGTGTGCAAACATCTTTGTACATTGCCGTCTAAGCGCATCATGCATCATGTTAAGTAAAATCAGTTGACGAGGGTACTCCCTGTCATGGCCGCACCCTTGGGGAGGTCAGTGCATGATATACTAAGTACTCTGAGATCAAATGATACCCACTTCCTACATAAGAGTGCTCGAAGTGAAATTGGTTGGCGAGGATGGTGGTCGATAGATCAAAACCCTCGGTGATAGAACATATCGGGCCATTAAGAGATTAACTAATGGCAACTTTACGCACTACACTTGTGCACACACTCACTCACGGATACACCTACCCTGATTAGCCTCTAACCCATGTAATGTCATGGATAATCACCGGTGAAGTCACACCCTAGACACAGTACCATACGGTATATCAAAGGAACCACATACCCATGATTCACTTTCGGTGATAGGTATATCGGTTACATTAAGGGTAACCTTGTTTTGTTCTACAACATTACCCATTGCGTCGCGTCACATAGGAACTAGACCATTAAACAACTAAGTGCATACAAACGACTCAATAATTGTTTGCGGTTCATGTTAGAACCCTTCTAGCTTGTTTCATCTAGGGTGAGATTTTTCCAGTATATATTTAAACCTGATGTGTTCTTTGACAATTGGGAATTGGGAGATGCAACTATATCAGTTTTAATTCATGCAACCATGCCTGTGGGGTGATTCCCGCTTCACCACATTATATTAGCACGTGTTCTAGACTAATAATGTTCTATAAAACCAATCCCAGAGTTAGGAATAATTAGGTATTTCTATGCTACGGGGAGAAACAAAATACCTATGTGAAATCAGCTCGAGGTTGTTCTTAGTAGACCAACTTTTTGTTTTCCCACACCATAATTAGTGTTTAAATTCGTCCTAAAAAAAATGTTTGTGAATACCAACTGAAAATTGGGCCAAGTTAGACACTTATTATTGTGGGGAATAATTTAATGTGCATCAAAAAAAAAAAAAAAAAAAAAAAATCTAAAGTTTATTTCTTAGTTTAGGTGGGCATGATTCCGCTTCAAAAAATTCCCATTATGCATGTGGACTCATCAGGATAATCGTTCGATCCGAGTCAGCTTTGAGAAGTCTTTACTAATGGTAGAACTTGTAGTTAAACTCACACCACCAAGTTCACCTAGCTTAGCATCGTTTGGACAGTCGACGAATATGGATCCGGCTAGTGGAAGTCAACTAGATGGACAAGAGAAAAGGAGAGTGGATATGATGAAGTTAGAGTTGGAAGAGTTGCATTATTTATTCACCTAGTTTACCAATGCCAAGCAGCCTCGGCAACAAAGGAACCCATTTCAACTCGGGAGAGCGAGTTGGACCAAGATGGGGTCCGGTGCACAGTACCATCTGAGGCTTGTGGTCAAAGATGATGAAGAGAAATCGGCGGATCTTCCATGAACCCCTGGCCGAAAGGGAAGAAGGATGAGGGAATAATTAGGAAGACTTGAAAATTTGTTGCGAAGGGGAAGGGTAGATGCTCAAACCACGAAATTGATGAGATGGTCCTCTTTCCCGAGCTGCATTTGGGAAATTTAAGTCGAACAACGATAAGTTTGATGGCAAGGGTGACTCGAGGCACACTTGAAGGTCTTCATTAATATTTCGGATCATGGGATTTACTAAATAACAAATGGGGTAAGCATTTTTCTTACTCTTCGGCACTCTTTGTTGGTTAACTCAGTTGGACCCTTCGGACTTAGAATTGGTCAATGATTATGAAAGCATTTACTAAGTAGTACTCTTACAACACTAAACTAGATATAACTTCGATGAGAGTTAGAAGCTGACCGACAAGCTCCGGTGAGGGTTTCACGGAGTTTCTCTTAAGGTTTCGAGATAAAGGCGGTATGATGACATCTTAACCTACTAAAAAGAGCAAGTTGAAATGATTCTAGATAACGGCAAATCCTATTATGATGTGTTATCTGATCGGCAATCGAGACATTCTCAACATTGCTAGCAATAGGGAGAAGAGTTGAAAACCGAATCTTTAGAGAAGCACAACCTTTGGAGCAGTCCCGGGGTTCCTCGGGAGAATAAGAATACTAGGTATAGTAAAGGATGTAATACAAAGGTGAATCTTGTAACTACATGAAATACCGACCGGTAGCTTATGGTGCATCATAACTCTTAAGCCTTCTCTAGTTGTCATTAAGCCAAGTCATCCGACTTAAAAGGTTCGATATAGAGGAAATTCTCGATTTGGGGATGTCCTTATCAGGTGTGTTATGAGAATTGAAGAAGAAGGCCTCTTGAGTCGACACTCCGTCAATCAGCAATCCTCCACCTCCTTGGTACAAGGACAATGAATGCTATTCTTTCCATAATCAAAGGTCATCTCACCAACCATTGTATCACCTGAAGCATGCAATACAAGATTTGATTGAATTAGGGCAGATTAGTGGAATTGAAGAGCCGACAAATGTGACTAGAATCCTTGAATCATGGAACAATTGGAATGATACAAAGTGTTTCAGATGAGAATGATCCTACTCAAATGATTCAAACCTTACCAAGAGAGGCGTCTTCTGCAGAGCTTATGACTTCTCAAAGCCAAGCATTAGAAGAAAAAGAAGAAGAGAATCGGAAGAGATTGAAGAAATTCATTCACGGGAATATGGAAGTCTCCCACCTGCAATCTTACACTTCTTAAGATAGGGTCACCTTTATATCACCCATCATCCAATCTTTCATCACCTTCATATCACCTACCATCATATCCTCCATCACCTTCATATCACCCAACATCATACCTCCATCATCTTCCTATCACCCATATCCTCCGTCACCTTCATATCACCCACATCCTCCATCTCCATCTTACCATCCAACACGGACTATTGTGTCCCAACTCGGGAAGGATTACCATCACTAGTTATTGCCCTATTTCCTCGTCTTTGCCATTTCACCCAGAACCTTGCTACCCAATTCCACTAATCCTTATCCTTATCCACCACCTGAATACTTTCCATGAATAGATGGTTAGAAGAAGGATCCAACATCGGTGTTCGAGGTAGATTGGCGAATGGAACTTCTTAGACTAATATGTTAATGGATCGGACATTCCCTCACTCCTCTACCGGATCGGTGCACTCCTCTATCGATCGGTGAATCTCATAGATAGGGAAGAAGAGTCCCAGTTGACCCTATAACTCTCATTATACCAACAATAGAAGATGTCCCGCTAGACATGATCGGGGCAATGGCGCATTGACTATTAGAGAAATGATCTCATATGAAATACACCTAATCCATATAGGTGGAGAGTAGCGATAATGCGGTGATCTTTGAAACAATGAATCTTTGTGGAAGAAATGTGCCCGATGTGGAACCAACATATATCATTCTCCCAATTTCCCTTCTAATGATGATTCGGAGGAAGAAGAAGATGGGGATGAGCATTACTTAATCCATATAAGTGGAAGGTAGCGGTGATACTAAAGAAATTTGTGAGACAATGAATGCTATTGGAGGAAATGTGCCGATGTGGATCCAACATAAATCATTCACCCAATCTTTCTCTCGTGATGATTAGGAGGAGGAAGAAGGTAGGGATGAAGATATAGAAGGTGATCAAGAATCGGAAATGAAGATCTAGAAGGAGATCTTGTTGAAGAAAATGAAGATCTAGAGGAAGAATTTGGTGAAGAAAAAAAGATAATCAAAAGTCGAGAAAGTGCATATTTTGAAATTGAGTTTGAAGAGGAAAGTGAGAGAATCTTCCTACAACAATGTGCTCACGATTCTTGAATCAGATGTGTGAAGATATGTTAGGAGCGAGAAAATGTTGAGGAAAGTGGCGGTCCGGCAAGAAACTATGAAAGAAGTGCAGCAAAAATCTTAAGGTTAATTTCAGGATGAACTATTTGTCAAAGGGCTTATCGCATTTGAATAACATTATTCAAATAGTTAAAGCTTAGGCTATCGACATTGCGGGGGTCCTCTAAGTCCACTATCTACATATGAAGAAGGATTGAAGTACCTATGGTAGGCATGATTGGTGATATAAATAAGGAAGATGAGAGTAAATTCCCTATAATATTCTCATAAAAAGAGGCTGAAAAATCCAAGAAAGTGAAGGCCACTAGAAGTGGGAAAGACTACAAAGCCAAGGGGTTGATAGTGGAACAACCAACTATCACAGAGACAGGGCCGTGTAGCAGGCAGCCACAACTTGAGAATCAAGTATTGAGCCAATTGAAGAAGGTACAGGCTAATGTTTCCATTTGGGGGTTGTTAATGGCATCTCCTGCCCATAGGGCAGCTATAGTGAAGTCCCTCACCAGTGTGCAAGTACCCATGGAGATGGATCCCTCATGATTATCTTAGATTGTGGGAGCCACATATCTTTATTCGAGCATTGATGTTCTCATACTAGAGCTCTGTACATCATGGTGGAATGCAATATGAATACAGTGCCTCAGGTCCTTATTGATAATGGATCGATATGAATGTTCTATTCTTGAGAGCTACCACATGTATAGGCTTTAATCGGATCAATTCAAACCCTCGGCTCGGATCATTAAGGCTTATGACCTTTTGAAGAAATGTTGTCGAATTCTCACAACAATGGTGATAATAGGGCCGCTGAGTTACGTGTTGAGTTCCAAGTGATAGATATCGACCTCCTTCAACATGCTACGGGTAGTCCATGGCTTCATAAAGCGAGCGGTGTCATCTACTCTACACAGAAAGTAAAATTTATCTATGATGATAAGGTAATTACTATTTCTGGAGATCATCAGTTAGTCAACACATTGGCTAACATTGAAGTTGGAAAAACTCAAGAACAAGAGGTGCGTCTGAGTGGCTTTGAACTAGAAAAATTTTTGTGCTTCTGTTGTTAAAGAGCCAAATGAAGGAGAACATTGCAATGTCCTATAAGGGCATGTGGAATACCACTTTTGATCGAATGATGAAATAGATGCATTATTTTCCTGGGATGGGATTGGGAAAATACAAGCAAGGACCCACGAGTTTGCTTGAATTCCCTCACGTTGCAGGAATGTATGGTTGGGGTTTCCTCAAAAGGAAGAACAAAAGATGTTAGAAGATATAAGGAGGGGTCGTGGTGGAGCGGAGCAAGAGCCTATTGAGGGTTTGAGAATCAAAAAATGCTTGTAATGGCAAGAAAGGAATCCTCTTGCAAGAAAAGGGTTGCGAATTATCCTACCTTAGAAAGGTACTTTGTAAAGGCAACAGAAGGTTTTCCCATTTGTGAGGATCTTGACTTTCAACCTAAGAAAGAAGGAATGAAAGTAGATTCTGAGTTCGAAGTCATCTGTCAAGATCAGATTGATTGGATCACCTATAAGCTGGAACATCTACCATTTAAGGAGGATAGTAAAGACAATGGTATCAGTGATATTTTTGAGATAGATGTGATTGCCACAACTGAAGAAGAATCTGCAGTTAACTCTGCATCCCTGATTCGACCATCACAGATTCTCAAGTCTCATCTTACACTGAAAGAAGTTTGGCAGTATAAATTAAGAGCTATCTGGCGTCTCAATCTTCCAACCGAGATACGAGCTCACATATGTTCTTGCCTACGGAAGACATACCTGGAGGAGCTCAGAAAGGGTAATATCACTCTTTTTGTAGGAGCAATTCATATGCTAGAAACATAAGAGCTAGGAGGATGAATATCTACCCTTACTGTGCTAGGAGCAACTACAATGGTTACATCGGAGATGGAGGTCAGCGGTGTGGCCGTGGCAAGGGATTGCCTCACATAAAAGGCTTGAGAAGTTAGATTTTCTGGAGTGAGGCTGAGTAGCACAGGGCGAGGTGTATCCCTCGGAAAATTCAGGTTCTACGATCATGAGATTGATCAACTTGTTTTCGAAAAAAGTACCAAGAGTAGGCGGTGAATCTGAACTCTTCTACCAAAAGAAATTGGAGCATCTTTAGCTCCATGAAGAAAGCGAAAGTAGTGGTGTCAACAAAACCCTTGAGGTAGATGTTATTGCCATTGAAGAAATAGAGGAGGACCAATGCCATACACCTTTAATTCATCCGACCTACAAACCACTCTCAAGCTGGACCGGTCAGAGGATATGACTTCAAGCTCACTAAGACTCGGGGTCCAATCGGTTCTAAAATCACCACGTACACTAAAGATTTCCTTTTGTTGTTGAGTCTCCTTTTACTTATACTTTTCTGAATTTCCATACATTAATGAAATTACGCACTTTCGATATGTTGAGTCTGTAGTCTTTCCATTTGTCAATGAAAATTCTGATTTCAGTATGATTTGTCTCTTTCGATGATGATCTTAACAAAATAACTGATGCATATCATGAGCTGTTAAAACAATCTAAAGAAAAAGAGCTAAACCTATGAGTGAGGACACTCGACTCATTAACTTAGGATCGATCAAAGCCCTAAAGAAATTAAAATTGGTGCAACCACGAATGAAGAAGAAACTTCACCAATGGCGGTCGGTTAAAAAGAATTTATAGAGGTTTTCTATTGGTCTTATAAAGACATACGCCATTGACCCAAAATAGTACAACATCGACTCCCTATGTATCCGGATCGAGGCCTATCAAGCGAAAGGCTAGAAGAATGCGACTGAATGGAGTGAAAAGATTAGAAGAAGTAATTAAGAAATGGAATGCTGGATTTTGCAAGTCATAAAGTACCCTCGTTGGTAGGCCAATATTGTTCGAGTTCCAAAGAAAGATGGAAAAGTCAGAATGTGCGTGAATTTCAAAGATTTGAATAAAGTCAGTCCTAAAGATGACTTTTCTTTGCCTCATATTGATGTATAGGTTGATAGTGCAGAAACATGCTTTGCTATCATTCATGGATGGGTTTTCGGGATACAACCAGATCAGCATGTATCTTGAAGATATGGAAAAGATTGCTTTCACCACCCCTTGGGGGACCTATTGCTATAAGGTAATGCCATTTAGTCTAAAGAATGCTTGAGCCACATATCAAAGGGCCGCTACCACTATTTTGCATGATATGATTCACAAGGAAGTGGAAGTCTATGTTAATGATATGATTGTCAAGTCTATCATTGACGAGGGCATATCGACACTAAGAAAGTTTTTGAAAGAATCAAGAAATTTCAATTCGGTTGAACCCTCGAAGTGTGTGTTGTTCGTGTAGGCTGAAAAGTTGTTAGGCTTTCTTGTAAGTGAAAGAGGTATAGAAGTGGACCCTATCAAGATTAAAGCAATCGGGGACATGCACCTCTCGGTGAGAAGGAAATTCGAGGATTCCTTGGTCGCATCAATACATTAGCGTTTCATATCCCAATTGACCACTATCTATGAACCCGTGTTCAAGTTGTTGAAGAAGGATCAGCCCACGGTGGAATTCCCAATGTCAAGAAGCCTTCGACAAAGTCAAGGAATACTTGTTAAATCCACGGTTCTTATGCCACCAATAAAGGAAAATCACTTACATTATATCATCGGTAGGATAGTTCTCGATGGGGTCCATGTTAGCTCAGAAAGATAAGATAAAAGGAGTAGAACGGCTATCTACTATTTGAGTAAGAAATTCTTGGAGTATGAAGTTCGATATACATCATTAGAAAAGACTTGCACAACTCTTATTTGGGCAACAAGAATATTGCGACACTATATGGTGGCATATTCAATTCACTTGATTTTCAGAATGGATTCTATCAAATATTTATTGAAAAGCGCACTCACTTTGGTAGAATGGCTAGGTGGTTGCTATTACTCTCGAATTTGACATTATATATGTCAATCAAAAGTCTATCAAAGCGAGCAATTACGGATCCTTATGCGCATCCCACGAAGATGGAAGATCATTAGATGATGCTTTTCGGATGAGAAAACATGGTAGTTGAAGAAGGAAACTTTGTTAACACATAGCAATTATATTTTGTGAGTAGCCAATCAAAGAGGGTATGGGCAGGAGTGTTATTAATAACACCCGGCAGAGCTCTATTTACCTTCATCTTTTAAGACTTGATTTTTCATGCATTAATAATATTGCTGAATATGAAGCATGTGCAATTAGTGCGGAGATAGCTCGACAATTGGGGTAAAAGGATCCAAGTGTTTGGTGACTCATCCATTGTAATATGCCAAACTCGAGGAAATGGTAGACTAGAGATGAAAATTGATGCCTTATCAAGAATATCTGGAGAAGATCTCTAAATACTTTGAAGAAATCTCTTTCGAATACTTCCAGAGAGATAGCAATCGGTTCGCCGATGCTCTTGCAACATTAGCATCAATGGTTGAGTGTAGTCTTATGGCCCAAGTAAGACCTTTTTTGGTTGAAAGAAAGACAAAGCCCATCTATCACGGCTCAGTGAATGCCTTCACAATAGATGGAAGATCTTGGTTTGCTCCTATTGTGGACTTCATCAGGGAAGGGAAATATCCTATGGAAGCAACATCAGGGGAAAAGAAGTTTCTCAGAAAATCTGCCACCCAATTTATATTACAAGATGATTTGTTGTATAAAAGATCGTTCGATGGAATTCATCTATTGTGTGTGGATGAAGAACAGGTATAGACTGTGATAGAAGAAATACATCAAGGTATCTGTGGGCCTCATATGAATGCAAGAATGCTAGCCAAGAAAATCCTAAAATTAGGATATTATTGGTGCACAATGGAGGAAGAATGTGTAGATTTAGTTGGAAATGCCACAAATGTGGATATTTGCCAATATCAAACATATTCCGCCAATGAAATTGCATTCGCTCAGTTCCCCTTGGCCATTCTCTACATGGGGTATTGATGTTATAGGAAAAATTACTCCCAAAGCATCAAATGGTCATGAGTTCATATTAGTAGCAATTGACTATTTCCCCAAATGGGTGGAAACATAGTCATATTTAGTCCTCCCGGCTACAAAGGTGGCCCAAATTTAT
>CM040966.1:30842697-30861186 GCA_022985045.1 Macadamia tetraphylla
CATACCGCCTATGTTTTATTCGATTCAAGAGCTACACATTCATTTGTATCTAAGAATTTTTTTGGAAACTTGGCATCCCGGGGGACCCTAGATCATGGGATGATTGTTAGTATGCCTCTTGGTAAAGTTACAGTTGAAGGAGGTGTATGGGCGTTCGTGGAGATCGATTGGGAAGAAATTGGATGCACAACTCATTAAGTTCAATATGTAGAATTTCGATGTTATCTTGGGCATGGATTGGTTGTCGACTCATCGAGCTAATGTGATGTGTCTTGAAAAAGCTGATTAGGGTGTGAGATGCGAAGGAAGAGAATTGGTATCCGAGATAAAATGAAATGGGTGAGAAAGGCCCTCGTTTTCGCCCTTCAAGCGGTAAATTGTTGGAGAATAGATGCGAGCTACTTAGCATCGGTACTTGATGTTGATGCAAGGATTACACCTTAGAAGAGGTAAAGGTGGTTAAAGAGTTCCCGGCGTCTTTCGGATGATCGATGCATTTACCTCGAAAAAGAGTTGGATTTTGCCATAGACTTGGTTCTGGAGCAGCCCCGGGTGTCTAAACCCATCTGAATGGCACGCCGACGAAGGAGTTGCGGAATCAGTTGAAGGATTATTGGAAAAGGGTTTATTTGCCCAAGTGTTTCACCTTAGGGTGCCCGTATTGTTTGTCAAGAAAAAGGATGGCAGCTTGCGTATGTGCATCGATTACGGGAATTAAATAAGCTAACCATTAAGAACGGTATCCATTGCCCGCATTGATGATTTATTTGACCGGGTGGAGGGTGCCAAAGTATTTTCAAAGATAGACCTTGATCGGGCTATTATCCTCAAGATAAAGAAGCGTTGACATACCCAAGACAACGTTAGGACTCGGTATGGTCACTATGAGTTCCTAGTGTTATCTTTTGGGTTAACCAATGCACGGCGGCATTCATGGATTTAATGAATCAGTATTTCACGATGTCCTCAATAAATGGGTAATTATTTTTATTGATGACATCTGATCTACTCAAGGCAGAAGGGGCACACTCAACATTTGAGAATGGTGTTCGAGAGGTTGAGAGAACAACAATTGTTTGCCAAATGCAAATATGAATTTTGGCTTGAGCAAGTTGGATTCGGGGCACGTAGTGTCTAAGGCGAAATAGGGGGATCTGAGGCGGTGAAAGATAGTAGAATGGGAAAGCCCTAAGAATGTCATTGAAATTAGAAGCTTCTTGGGTTTGGTGGGTATTCGTAGCTTCATTGAAAATTTTGCTCGAATCTGCACCAATGACAAAATTTAAACCCAAAAAAAGGTGTGAAATTTTTTGGGTAGAGGAATGTGAAAAGAGTTTTCAGGAATTGAAGATGAGGTTGGTGTAAACCCTTGTTGACCATCTCGAAGCCGGTGGAATGACGGTCTACTTGATGCTTCCAAATTTGGGGTTTGGGGTTGTGTTCTCATGCAGGGAAAGGTGATAGCGTATGCTTCGGACAACTAAAGAGTATGAGAAGAACTACCCACTTATGACTTAGAACTAGCCGCATCATTTTGCCCTCAAGATTTGGCGACATTAGTTGTAGGGGGAGAAATACGAGATATCGATGATCACAAAAACCTTAAGTACTTCTTCACCGGAAGGATTTGAACATGAGAGAGAGAGATGGCTTGAGCTCATGAAGGATTATGACTGCGACATTGTATCATCGGCAAGGCTAATGTAGTGGCGAGATCGTTGATTGGAAACGATTGTCACTCTCATATAGCTCGCCCCTTGGTACAAGAGCGATGCTAATGGATGAAGCTCTCTTATATGAAGGAGCAACCTTAGAGTTTGAGCGTCAACTAGAAAACCTTAAATGGTTGACCGTATCCTTGGCGGCTCTATAGGTGCATCCGACTATTAGGCAGGGGTAATAATGAAACAACCTTTGGATCTGAATTGCGGCGGATCGAGTTAAGGTTCAAGATCAAACAATGAGCGACCAGTTTTATTTTAGCGTGATGGAGCATTGATGTTTGAGGCAGATTGTGTTACCGATGATTTGGATATACAAGACAAGATAGTGCGAGAAGCACATAGCTCAAGTACTCACTCCACCGGGAAGTACAAAGATGTATAAAGACCTCAAACAAAATTCGGTGGCCAAGCATGAAAGTCACAATAGCTCTATATGTAGCGACTTGTCTTACATCCCGAGAAAGTAAAAGGCGAGAGGCATCGACTTTATGGTACTCTTCAACCACCCCCGTTTACGGAATGGAAGTGGGATATGATTACAATGGACTTCGTCCCCGGACTACCATATACACCAAAGGGGAAGGAGATATGGGTGATCGTTGATCGACACTAAGCTGCTCATTTCATTCCCATCAAGACCAAGTTCTCTATGGCCAAATTAGCACAACTTTATATGGATAACATAGTGCGCTTACATGGAGTGTCGATGAGCATTGTATCGAATAGGGACCCAAGATTCACTTCAGTTTTGGAAAAGTTTTCGGTGCCTTGGGATCCTGAATTTGATCTTGCTTTCCACCAGTTGATGGTCGGTCGGGGCGAACCATCAGATATTAGAAGACATGCTCAGGGCATGTGCAATGGAAATATGTGGTAGTTGGGAAGAATATATACCCCTTATGGAGTTTGCCTATAACAACAGTTACCAAGCTACAATTGGGATGGCTCTGTATGAGGCATTATATGGTAGGAAGTGCAGAACTCCTTTGTATTGGGATGAGGTGGGCGAACGCCGAATGTTAGGACCTGAAATGATACAGATGACTTGTGACAAGGTCGATGTTATTCGAGAACGGTTAAAGCAGCTGATCTCATCAAAAGAGCTATTAGACACCCAGAAAAGTCATTGAATTTCCCGGAGAAAAGGTGTTTCTCAAGATCTCTCCTACTAAGGGGTTGCAAAGATTTCACGGGAAAAGGGGAAATTGAGCCCAAGATACATTGGCCCATTTGAGATCTTAGCCCGGGGTTTGGGTCGATTTGCCTACTTTCTTGCTCGCCACCTTCACTCGGGATGTTCATAACGTGTTTCATGTGTCCATGCTGAAGCGTCGTCCATGATCCATCCCATGTATTACCTGGAACAGTATCTAGAAGGCGATATGACCTATCTGAGCAGCCCGGGTGAAATTTTGGACCCAAAGGTGAAAACCCCCAACCGCTCCATTTCCTCGTAAAGGTGCGATGGGCAAATCATTCACTTGAAGAAGCATCTTGGGAGAAAGAGGATGAAATCAAGCCAAGTACCCTCATCTTTTTGAACAACCAAGTACCCACATATCATAAGGCCATGTACGGATAAAGCGGTATGTAGCCGTATTCTAAAAACGCATACGTACAATATACCTTACGTCGAGAGGGTGATTCGTCTTTTAGAGTGAATCCCATCAAAATCCCACTTGTTGGCCAATTTCGGCTCTCGGTGGGCGGTCACAGTGGGGGCATCCACCCACAGTGACCCACCCATGTGATTACTTAGTTATTCTAGAAGGTATAAATAGCTATCTTATGTTTCCTTTTTTTTCTCATTTGTGACACTTTCGGACGTTTGGTGAGAAGAGTAAAGAGGAGAGAAAGAAGGAAAGAAGAGGAAAAGAGAAGGAAGAGGAAGAAGAGATGGATTTCAGGGCGTCGAGGTTTGATCTTCCCATCCGGCCGAAGAGTGATCTCAATCGAGATCTACGTTTAGAGGTGAGCAAATTTTGGGGTTTCCCTTTAAAATTTCACCATACCCAAAAAACCCTTGATTTGGGTAGAGTTTCTTGAGTCTTGTAAATCCCCCTTGAGATGATGAATTTAAGGTTTAATAGATGACCTATTTTTGATTTTGAAGGATTTGAAGAAGTGTTTCCACGGTTGGAGGAGCATTGGTGATTTGAAGTGATTTTAGGGTCTTTGAGCAGTGCTTGAACAAAGAAGGTAAGATGGCTTCCATTCCTTAAATCTAACCTAGATTTAGGTTAGAACCATCTTATGAGACCTTGAATGTGTGGACAATGGGTTTGGAAAAGCCCATTTGATTCCCCAAAGGTTGGGGAAGTTTTGGGGGAAAAATGACATTTTCGCCAAGGGCCGTGGGCCAAACCGGTGGGCCAAATGGCCCGGCTGAGGGCACCCGAGAGGGCAGGCCCTCGGGGCCAACCGGTGGGCCGACCGACAGGCCAATCTATCGGCCGGTCTTAGCAGGACCCTTGGGCCCAACCGACGGGCCTACCTACCCACCGGTCATGACCGATGGGTCGACTAGTGGGTCATGGCGGGTGGGGCATCGGGCCCCCAGTGGCTCCCAGCGTGATTTTAAGCGAGCGGACCCAAAGCGGATGTCGACCTTCTTTTAGGATTCTAAACCTGATTTTGTCATTGGGTTGAGTTAATTTTGATCCCAAAATGGTGAAATGCTAACCCCATTCACTTATGTTAGGTTCACCAACACGTACGCTTCTCGCACCGGGTCTCACCCGTACCTGGCGTGAGTCCTTGTACACTACGGTAAGTGGGAGAGAACATTTGGCCTTATGATAAGGCTTGTTTGGCATTCATTTAATTGTATCTAGACTAGTCATGTCATCATGTGAATTATTTTAACTTAGCTATCCTCATATTATCATGACTTATGTGTTGTGTTTATTTTCTTAATGTCAAATGATGATGTGAATATGTGATGAATGATGACATCATTATGCATAATGCATTAGTAGACTAGATGCCGTAGTCGGCTTGGAAACGAGTGTATTGGTGGCCCATGGAATGGGACGCGGAGGCACTATGCAATTGTACTATATCATATAGGAGTATGCGGTGTAGGATTATAATTTTCCCCGTGCTACAACCCTTCCCAAGGGGTTGAGGTGTTGGATTACCTTTTGGGGGGAAGTAGTGGTCGCGGTTGTCGGGCCCTTTTATGGCGGTTAGACATCGTTTGGTGGTCAATAGGACGGTCGGAAACCCCGGTGGTATATTCAAGTGGGTCAATCGTACTCCTTTTAAATTGCTGGAGTCAACACCTTTATTTCTGTCATTTACTTTATGTTGAGAGCCGATGGTCGATATGTTTTATTTTTCCAAGTACTCGTAGTGGGCCTTCTCAGAGACCCTATGGTATCGCGGGATGGAGTTCGGCTCGTGCCGGATATCGGCCCTTTTGGTTGTAGTAGCACTAAACCAAGGACTTAGTAATGTTGTTTAGCTGGATGTGATTAAAAATGAATTGCATAGCATATAGAGCATATGGTTGTGATTTGCTATGTGGACTACTGTGTGGTCCTTCTTTTCACTTCGAGCTAGTGAGCTCATCCCACGTGTGCACCTCTTTTGATGATTTTGCAGGTCATCAAGCGAAGAGCAGGGTCGGGCCCCAGTTGAATTCTCGGAAGAGGCTGGTGGGTCCCAGGAATTGAGCATGGCAATTTGCTCGTGGAGTATCTTTGCGGGCCCCGATTCGATCGGTGAGCTCTACCGATACCGATCTGAGCTCTACCTTTTGATACCGAGCTGAGCTCTACTTCTTATCCAGAGCAAAGTGACTCTCGTTTTTTGAAAATTTCCCCTTTATGTACTTGATATATAAATTGTATTCTTTTGTGTAAATTTTCATCTGCGGGCCCACGTGTAAACTATGTAATTACAATTTGGGTATCAAGTATAATGGGAACATTCTAGGTAAACTAAGTCTTCCGCTGAACTGTTGAACACTTTCTTAGTTGTATGTGTTTTTGTGGTGGGTTCTTGTATCGAGATGATCTGGCGAGGTTTGGGTTAATCGTGTTAACCGGTCCGGTCCGATTCTGGGGACGAGGTGTGACACTTTGGGTGGGCCGATTCCTAAGAAAGGGCCCGAAAAATTGGTTTGGTCCGAGATTAAGGTATGTGTGGGTTGTAGAATTGGGAAGGTGTTAGGCACCCAATCTCCCCGATTCTTAGGTCTTCCTACTAGATGCTTGAAGAACGAACTTTTTTTGTAATTATTCTATACCGCTGCATGGCTAAATTATGACACGTATATACATTGATAAAAGAATAATTACATATGTACACTAAAATGAGAAAAAAAAATACATATGTACACTAAAATGAGGAAAATAAAGAGTCTACATTGTACTAATTCGGGTGAGAGATTATACCTGAGCTTAACTCCTATTTTGGGTTAAGAGGGGTAGCCCCCTGATTGGTGCGAATACAGACTTTTCATGAATTCTCCCGGGTCAGGGGAAGGTGGTCTTGTCCTCCAACTTCCTTTCTTGAGAGATGCTGATGTAGTGATCTTCTGTATTTGGACAAAGGTTCGGCTAGGGAAGAGCAATTCTCGAGCTTGTTGTTTGACAAAACTTCGGCAGAGCTTCAACTAGAAGGCTACTTCGGGATTAGGGTTTTAGCAAAGTTTTGGCTAGGGAAGGCTACTTCTAGGATTAGGGTTTTGGCGGCACTCCGGCTGGGAAGGCTACTTCTAGGATTTGGGTTTTGAGCTTGGCTGGGAAGGCTGCGGGATTAGGGTTTGGCCCTTTGGGGAAGGGTTTGACTAGGGAAGGCTACTTTTGGATTAGGATTTTGGCAAGGAAGGCTGCTTCTAGGATTGGGGTTTTTGGCGGCACTCGGTGAGGGCTTTGGCTAGGGAAGGCTTGGGAAGGGCTAGGTAAGTCAAGGGATGGGATTAGGAGGGTGTCACACTAGGCAAGGGAGGGGCTAGTGGGCGGCCATGCAAGGCAAGGGAGGAGCTAGGGGTGGCCATGCAAGGTAGGGAAGAACTCCTAAGGAGGGGAGGTGCGTTCACCAAGTGTGAGGAACCACCAAGGGAGGAGAGGAGCTCTCAAGTGTGTTTTCTCAAGTTGAGGGGGGTTATTTATAGATTTTTGGACCAATGGGGTGAAAATGGGAATTTTTAGCCAATGGGGTGAAGCGATAGAATGCGCTAGTGGGGTATGGGATTTTAGGAAAAAAACGGCGGGCTGTGAAGCCACGAGGCATTGAGGTGGGGCCATGGGGTAATGGGGTGGGTGCACACAGGGGTGGGGCCAGGTATGTCGTCTGAGGGCCTCATGGCTATGGGTGGGGGAAAGGGCATGAGCAAGGGTCCGGGCCTCGGGGTGGGGCGGGGCCCAGATTATAATATTCCTCGATTACGATCGATGGTTCTAGATAGATTCCCTCTTTTGAGGATGATTGCGGGAGATCCGATAGTCTGATTTTGATGCACCATATATCGTTGGAATCGTGATTCCGAGTACTATCCATCCATATGGTCGCTTTGGATTGGATTCCTTCCTATATGTGATGTCATAATGGGACCCCTCTTTTGTCCCGCACAGGGTTCCTAGGGCTTCTGGGTTTTTCCGGTGTTTAGGGAGTGTTTCGGGGCTGGGTTACCTCATTTAGTTGTCATCTCTATTGATCAGAAGCAAAAGGCCATGTCCTCAATTCATGAGTCATCATAGCGGGAGGTGAAAAAATTTGGGTGTCTCAGAATGCCCCTCTTTGGCGAGGCCTATGCTACGAAGGGCAAAAAAAGAACAATCACTTTTTGTCACTCGAAGCATGTCTTGCAGTCACTTTGCTTAAAGGTGATGGAGGTGCAAATGTAACATGTAATATCCTCTAGCTACTCAAAGTTTAGAGTCTTACCTGGTTCATTGGTTGATCTAATTTAGTTCTTGAGCCATCATTTTGTAGGGATTCACACCATTCCTGCAAAAGATGTGAGTATTTTAGGCAATTCTTGTCCCCCTACACTAGGTCTTCGAACCAGTCTAGGCAATTTTTTCTCCCTACACTAGGTCTTTTAAACCAATCTAGGCAATTATTATCTCCCTATACTAGGTCTTCGAACAGTCTCCAATTCTTGGTCTCCCTAGACTAGGTCTTTTGAACTAGTTTAGGCAACTCTTGTCTCCCAACACAAGGTCTTTCGAACCAGTCTAGGCAATTCTTGTCTCCCTACACTAGGGCTTTTGAACCAGTCTAGGCAATTCTTGTCTTCCTACACTAGGTCTTTCAAACCAATCTAGGCAATTCTTGTCTCCTAAGACTAGGTCTTTCAAACCAGTCTAGGCAATTCTTGTCTCCCTATACTAGGTCTTTCGAACCAGTCTAGGCAATTCTTGGTCTCCCTAGACTAGGTCTTTCGAACCAGTCTAGGAAAAATTTGGTCTTGGGCCACTTGGACTGTGGGATCAGGTATCTTAATCTTATCTCCTTAGGTTAGGTCTCTCAGACCAGTCTAGGCAAAATTTGTTCTCGGGCTGCTAGGACTGTGGGACTAGGTATCTTGATCTTGTCTAGACCACTTGGGGTGATGAAGATAAATCGGGCCTCGTGGTGGGTTTCCCTTTTGAATTGGGCCATCGGGTCCCGGTTCAATGATTTGATCTTGATCTTGAAATTTGATTCTTGATTCTTTTTTTGATTTTGATTCTTGTTTTTTGAAATTTTGACTTTTTTTTGAAGCTTTGAATTTTGGGTGGGGTTATTCCCCCGTTTTTTTGACACTTTGGTAACAAATGGTCTCCCCCCCTCATTTGGCTCACTTCTCACCTCCGATTTTTCGAGTTTTGAGCGAGTTAAACCAAATTCTTGATTTCTTAAAATTCTTTAAAGTTCTTCGATGTTCTTCAAAATTCTTCGAAGTTCTTTGAGGCTCTTTGAAGTTCTTGAGGTGGAGCCCTTTTTTACAATTTTAGAATCTTTTTGGGATTTTCCATAATTTTTGACTTTTATGGTAGAGAGATTAAGGAAGAGGACCCAGAGGTCGTATGCTTGAGGGCATAGCAGGACACAACCCCTCAACTGAGGAAGGGGAGGGTCCCGTTGTTTGGTACACGGGACAGACACTTCAGGGCAACCAGAGGCATATTTGCAACTCTGCGTGGGGCACGTGGGTAAGTCATCTTTGTTCTTCCCTTGTTTATTATTTTAAAAATTCTTTTTATTATCCTTTTTTTCATTATTATTTTTTTTTTTTAGGTGCCCCCTAGGGGTGGGCCCTAACATCGACCAAATATGGACATCCTAACATGGTCCAAGAATGGTACAATATACTCTCCCAAAGGTCGCATCGCTGATACACAACACCTACCTATGCCACTTGGCTCTTGGAGACCAAGAAATTGGATCTTGGGTTGATGAGAGGATCATCAGTGATGGTGGCCCGTACACATTCCTTCCATCTTCCTATTGGGAGATTACCACCACACCGTTTTTCTTTTATGCCTTAGTGCGCATTCCCCTTCTGGTAGGCCCTGATTTTACCGAGACCATGAGGCGGACAATTTTCTAAACCTGATTGGGATCCCAATTTCTAAGAACCAGAGGTTGATTGCATTGGGTGAGATTATGGTTCAATGGTGGGATGCATCCAAGGGGGACTGAATACTATTGAGATCATCCGGTAGTTCACTCCTTTCTTCTATTTTCTGTGGGATTGCCTTTTCTGTGACTTTCGAGGTAGAGTAGATGTTCGCATGGTGGCCCTCTTCCGAGACCTTGGTGAGGTAGATACCCTGGACTAGGGTGGGGCAGCCTATGCGTATCTGTTGCAAACACTGGATCTTTTGGCCTATAAGGACCATGGCATCAAGGGAGCAGGCTACATCATTCAGGTAATCCCCTATCCTTATGCCCTTCCTTTCATCAAGCATGCATTTTTATCAACTTATCCTCTTGATTTCTCCATATCACCCTTGGTTCTATAGCATCTGGGGCTCATGCTTCCCTTACTGGGCGATCCATTGGCATCCTTTTTTTCGGCGGCCATAAGTCCCTTTTGAATGAGATAACTCGGTAAGTCATACTTGCTTATGAGTTTTCCTCTTACTTTGTGTAGTACTTACCACTTTAAATTGTAGGCCACTTGGAAACTTTTCAGCATCTTGAGTTTTAGTTGAGGCAAAAAACAAATCGGGCCATATACTTGACTCGTGGAGGGGACTATTCGAGCCTCGTGTTACACCCATGCCACGACTCGGTCTAATTTAAACTGTTGTGATAGGTCTTGGACGGAGATAAGCATGATCAGGTTTTGGCTTATGGCTGCCCATTGGGGAGGAGAGATGACCCCCCATGTTCGTGCATCGCGTGCTAGTCAAGCGGAGGATTCGTACCTTCTAATCCCAGATGGTAAGTGACCCGACTCCTCACATATAAATCGACCGTAACGGTGTTGTTGAAAGGCCTTGAGTATGGCCAAAGGCAACCACCCATGTAAGACCACTATGGGAAGCGGGATGCCACCGAATCCCCTTTGGGGCCCAATCCGGTGGGCTATTTTGGTGAGCATAACAGGTGTTATCATAGTGTCGATGCCGTGGGTCCTACTACTCACATCATAAATAGTCTCGGATGATCCCAAATCATTCCCCACATTTTCCTCCGATGTGAACTTGTTTCGGACCGAAATGGTCAGGGCTTTGGGCTCTGAAAGTCACAATAACCGATCGGTCGAATAGGGTCCAACCAAAACAGACCCCAAGTCCCATTTAACATAACAAAGAAATGAGGATTTCATATCCTTATTTCTATTTGTCCCAAATAGTAAGAGAAAAGAGGAGAGGAAGGAAGAAGAAGAAAGGGAAAAAGAAGGAGAGGCTACGTTGATGCGGCTGCTGCCTAGTTGCTAGAATCCTTGCGAAGGTAAGTACAACCTCCTATACCACTCTCTCTCTTCATTTTAACCTAGGTTAAGCTAGGTTTGGATGGAATTTAGTGTACAACCCATGTTGGGGTTGGGGAATGTGTATTCTACTCTCCGGTGCTATTGCGAGCTCGAACCAAGCCCGATGAGCTCGGCAAAAGATGAAATGACCAATTAGGGTTTCGATCTTTCGATCAACGTATCTCCCAAATGGCTCAATGGAATCGGGATTTTATTGACTTAGAATGATGCTAGGAACATCCCTACAAACTCCACGGAACAAATCCGAAGATCCCCAACCAAAATGCCCCAAAATGAGTGGGCGTTCGACCACCAGGAAACAGCCCACCCGGGTCCCTGGGCCTTGGGGGGCATATTCAGTGGACCTCGGAGGCTTATGAGCTCTCTGTCTCCACCACCAAAAATAGGACTGATATTTCTGATGTAAAAAGACCCTATTTTCGGTGGTTGTTTCTGGTGACATTACTATCACTGGGAAACTTTGATTGTATCTTTGGGGGTGACCCAAGTGGGCCTTTCGATCTTTTCGATGCGTCTTGATGTTTATTGTCCTTGTGTCTAGGATAGTGATGTGCCTGAGCCCCGAGATCGAAACTGAGTGGATTGATCGGTGGCCTTATCTAAACCCTAAAACAAGTAGAGATCAATAAGGTGAGGGATGGACTATGTTTATTTTGGAGTGTTTATTATTACTAAATTGCTCACATGCTTAGTATTACATGTTTTATTGTAATTTCTCAAATACAATGATGATATGTCATATGTTACATTTTTCATTTTACAATATTGATATGAATTGTTATGGAATTGTATGACGGGATCCCATGCGGCCAAGGTGGTATCGGTCTTGTGATCGCCGTGTGTTTGGTTTGTGTGTGAGAAGGAATCCGGCGTGGCTGAGGTTTGGGACCGTCTTTTGATTTCCGTTTGTATGTATCAGTCATGTATTGATTATATGCATTAGAGTTAGTTGTGGGTGTGGGTTAAATTTGTAGCCAAGGTCTCGTGGTATCGTGTACCCTAGGGCTGCGTTTGAAATTTGGGTACGCCGTGGCCGATGATTGGTACCGGTGTTGCGTAGTCTATAGTAAACTGTTATATGAATGCTAGATTAAGAAAATGGTCTCGGGTTACTTTGTGGCCAAGGTTTCACGGTATTGTGTAGAGATTGTATTTGGAGTTGGAATACACTTTGTGGCGAGGTCTCGTCGGTATCATGTAATTCATACTAAGCTGACCACTATGAAGGCATGTAGCAATTATGTGGTTAGGTATCACTCCATATCTCTGAACCCTTTCCAACAAGGGTTGAGGTGTTGGATGAGCCATTGTGGTATGTTTGATGTGCATTTCTAGAATGCCACTCCACGGATCGATGTGATTGTTGCGGAGGTAGGAACTGTCCCACATGGCCGATGATGTCCGGTGTCGTGGCCGAGGAGGGATTATCGGGGTTTCTGGGGGACCCATGGATGCATCTGAGGACCCCAGGCTTCTATTTACAGCTAGGGTTTGTATCTTTCTGGTCGATAGTAGTTCGAGGCGAAGGATACAACCTAATGCACCAGATAGCATTTACGGACTTAGTTTGTATTGTTGGGTGGATAATAAATAAATGAACGCATCACGAGCATATGGACTATGTGTTTAATTTCCGTAATCATGCATCATAAATTATTACTGCTATTGTCTTGTTTGGATGTGCTTGAGCCCACCCCTCACTGAGCGAGTTGGAAAGCTCACCCCACGCATACACCCTTTTTTCAGATGATGATACAGGTGCCATGGTGCAGTTGGCGTGTGACCCAGTATCTTCTGGATCAAAGTATTATGTGAGCGACTGGTGGATGCCAGAAGTGGGAGAGCATGATCAGGATTGTGCATATGACCACTATGCTTACACCACACTGTGAGATTGCACATCATACTTTGATACTTTTGGGTATAACTATGGATTTTATATTTTTTTGAGATTTTATTATTTGTCATGGATGAATGTAACAAAATAACTCAGTTATTGCTATTATATTATCATCAGACATTTCCTCATTTTATTTATGATTCTGCTACTATATCTCGATTCCATTTCTATGTTGATTTGTGTTATGAGATTGTAAAATTGTTAAGGTACTGCTATCAGAGATCCTGGTAGGTTTGTAAGACAGGTACGTATCCTACTCACACCACCGGTATTCCTAATGGTAAGTTGGGTCTACTAGAATTGGGGTGTGATAGCTTGGTATCGAGCTCTTAACTCACAATCTCGACCAAACCACGACTTGGGAAATTAGGATTAAATAAAAATCTCAAGACAACAATAATAGAAATTACACAATTAGGAGACAAGTATAAGTGATAAAGCCATTTCATTATAATAGAGAACTTGATTACAGAGCTTACACTTTTATAAAATTTATATACTAAAAGTTGGAAATCCTAAATAGCCTAAAGAATAGAAAAGCAAATGACAAAAGCAAATGACAGAGAGTGAAAGTTCAACTAAACCTAAAACATCAAACTTAAATAAAACATGGAAAAGAAAATCCTAAAAGCTACAGTGGCAAACATGCCACTACTTCTACTGCTCTTCTTTGTTCTTCTTTGGTTACATCCTAACCACAGCACGGTTGAACCATGCGTTCCTAGAGGAGGCACCAGAATATCAAGATGGAAGACCATCGCCTACATCTGTGCCTCTAGGGAGGCCACTCTATTGTCCATAAGATAATAGATCCTGTGTATGCTGTTGAGGCAACCATCTATGCTCCTCATCGGTGAGGTGGTGGTGTCGAGCGGGCCATAACATCATTGAGACTATAAGGCCTCGCACCCTAGTGAGCCGAGAAGAAGAGGCAACCACGGAACCCATGCTTGGGGATTAGGTGGTGGAACCCTCCAAGCCTAACAACTTCTCCTCCTGCACCACCAACATCACGGCACCGCCACCCTCTGCCTCCATAGGTTGCACACCTCCTGGATCAGGTGTCACCTCCCTTATATCTATGGTCATTTTCTTGAGAGAATCTTGGCTGAAGTGCATGACCTCTTCACCCATCGTGCCTCACCTTCCAAGTCCCCCCCAAAAGCGACGGAAGATGTCAGTCAGTATCCTCCTATAGCAGAGGTTCCCCACTCGACGATCCACTCCCTCAGACCGAATTATGATGGTCCACATCAGGAGTTAAGGGAGACATATCTGTGACCCCATGTACACACAGTAGGTCACATAGGCTTGTAGTGCGGATACCTTGTCAGAGTGTCCACAAGTGGGAAGGACATTCAACTGAACCACATGACAAATGACCTTTGGAGTAGCAAAGTAGTTGACTGAAAGATTCCATTCCCTAGCCTCAGTCAGCATGTCGTTTGTCTCCTAAAAGGTATTGGGACTCTCAGGTCCATGTTACGGAGCTCGAAGAGTTCCAAATGGTCTCACTCAGCCACAGAGCGAAATAGGATTGGGTTGAACTGAGCGGCGATGTCTTACTCCTCTTGTTCAACGGCACATCGAGTATGTACACAGCATCCAGACATCTTTGCAATATGATTCCTAAGGATTAAGAATGAAAAACCTAGTTCAATGGTTGAATGTAAAGTTCACAGAGAAGAAAATCACAAAACTAGGTTACAGAGAGGAGAAACATACCTTTGGTGCGAATGCAACGTCGATTGATAGATAAATAGCAAGAGGAAGGTAGGGAATGGGTTGAAAAATCCTCCTTAGCTATTTTCACACCTTTTTCAGAAGTTAGAATAGGGTTTTGTATAATGAAACCCAAACCCGACTCTATTTATAGCTGTTTTGGAGCCACCAGAAACACTAGACTTCCTTCGATTACTTTCGGTGAAATAAAAAGTCCCAATTTGCTCTCTGTTTTTTCCACTGAAAATAACACTAATATTTTCGATGGATTAAACCATATTTCAGATGAAGAGTCCCCCTATTTCCGGTGGACTAATTTGGAAAATAAATTATTTTATTTTTCAAATCTAGTTTTTAGTTTGTTACTTTAATGGTATGCCCCTTTGGGATACATGTGCGATCGGATCTAATATGTGTGGACCCCACTTATGCATGCCCAAACCCCTAATTTTTGCCTATCGTATACATGTGGGACCCACTATGTTGCATGTGTTCTAATTACATGCAACCTTGTATATGCATGTGCACTAATTGGATTCCTCCACAGGAGTCATGTCACACCAGAACACTCGATCCTGATCCCGATCCCAATCATGCCCATCACCTCCTGCTTCCCCTAAACGGAATCTGGGTAGACCTCGTAATACACCTCCAGCTCCGTCGGTGCTTACAGCCCATGATGTGGCATCCATCATGGATAATATGTCGCAGGGAGTTGAGGAAAGGCAAAATCAGTTTATGGTCGGGATCGATGATAGGATCCAGCGGCAATGGGAGCGGTGATGGGACCCCGTAATGCACGCCGCACCACCTACTCCATAGATACCTACTCCAATACTCGTTGGATCGATGCCCTTGAGACATCGGTGGGCCACAAGTGCAGACAGGGCATCCAAATATGCATGGGTAGGCGCAAGACCCAATGCTGATCAAGCCAGGGCCCCTGTAGAGGTGGGCGACTTGCGAAAATGATAGAGAAGTTTCAAGGCTTAGGCCCCATGCTTCTCAAAGGTGGGCCAAGACCCATTGTATCCATCAAGATGGATTGGTGGAATGGAGAAAGTTTTTAGATTGATGGGCTACACGATGAACATAAAATTTTATATCGGGCTTCGGTTACAAAATGAGGCGAGATGATTGGTGGAGTGCCACAGCCTATTCTAAGGGCTAATAACCCAAACCCTACTTGGGGACTTCAAAGGGCCTTCTTTGAGAACTACTTTGAAAAGCTTTTGAGATAGGAGAAAGGGAGTTCTCTCAATTGGTTGAAGGTTCCTAGTTTGTGCTCGAGTACCAATAATGTTTTAAACGCTATTCCATTTGCTCCTAAGCATCTCATAGGTGATAGAGCCAAAGAAAAAAGTTTGAGAAAGGGTTGAGGCCAAGTATTGGGTCAACCATTATTGGGTTGAAACTGTAAACTTATGTTGAGGTGGTCTAAGTGGTCAAGTCTATTGAAGACCGACATAGAGAAAATTTCATGACCCAGCAAGGAACGGAAAGAGGCTAATGGGATCTACTGATTCCAGGGAAGGTAGCAAGCCTTTTCGAGTGCCTTATATCTACCCAACTTCAGTGCAATTTAGGAAGCTTGAAACTAGTCAGACTTCCCAGTCCTCCCGATCTAGTGCTGTATCTCAGTCTACAGGATCGAGCCTGAGGTACTTTCATTGTGATCAATCGGGCCATATGGCGAGGATATGCCCCCACCGAAGGCCAAATGATGCACCATAGACTATACCACCTAGGCCCCAGCAGACATATGCAGCCCCTAGACCAGCACAACCCCTAGAGGGCGAGAGACCACAGAGCATAGTGTTTGCTATAATCGCAAAGGATGCTGAGGCTACACCCGGTGTAGTGATAGGTACATTATTGATATCATTATTGCCTGCACATGTGTTATTTGACTCAGGAGCCTCGCATTCATTTGTGTCATCAGCATTTGTGAAGAAGATGAGAATTTCAGTAGAGGGACTGACTCAATGTTTGGCTGTATGCACCCCTACAGGAAGTGTAGTAGGTCTGAACTATGTGTATGAGCCTTGTCTAGTGACCATAGGTGAACATGAGTTGAATGCTCACTTGATCGAGTTGGATATCACTGACTTTGATATGATTTTAGGAATGGACTGGTTGTCCGCATACAGAGCCAGTGTGCTATGTGCAGAGTAGACTATCATTTTCAGACCTCATGATGATGATGAGTTTTTGTTCTAAGGGGATAAGTCCAAGAAACCCAAGAAGTTTTTCATATTCGCGCTTTAGATGAAGAAGCTACTGGATAAGGGATGTCAAGGCTACTTAGCATCTATGATGGATACTGAGATAGAGATTAGGCCATTGACCGAGCTTGATGTGGTGAAAGAATTTTCTGATGTATTCTCGTATGACTTGACAGGTTTGCCCCAGACCGAGAGACAGAGTTTACTATAGATCTACTCCTCAGCTCGGCACCAGTGTCAAAAGCCCCTTACCGTATGGCCCCCATAGAGTTAAAGGAATTACAAGTGCAACTTTAGGATCTTCTGAAGAAGGGATTCATTAGACCTAGTGTGTCTCCATGGGGAGCACTGGGACGGGAGTATGAGGTTGTGCATTGATTACCAGGAGCTTAATAAGCTAACCATTAAGAACCATTATCCTTTGCCAAGGATAGATGATCCATTTGATCAGTTGTAGGGTGCCAAGGTATTCTCCAAGATCGACCTTAGATCAGGCTACCACCAACTCAGGATCAAGGATAGTGATGTCAGTAAGGCAGCCTTTAGATCAAGGTATGGACATTATGAGTTCTTGGTGATGTCATTTAGGTTGACTAATGCACCGGCTGCATTTATGGACTTGATGAACCGATTATTCCAGGATGCCTTGGATAAGTTTGTGATTGTATTCATTGATGACATCTTGGTTTACTCCAAGAGTTTAGAAGAACATGTTGTTCACCTGAGGTTAGTACTACAACGGCTGAGAGAGAAGTAACTCTATGCCAAATTCAGCAAGTGCAAGTTTTGGTTGTCACAGGTGGCACTCCTAGGCCACATTGCTTCAGACAAGGGTATAGAGGTTGACCCAGGCAAGGTGATGGCAGTTCTAGAATGAGAGACTCCCAAGAGTATAACAGACATACATAGTTTCTCTAGGATTGGCCAGATACTATAGGAGGTTATTGAGAACTTCTCCAGCATTGCTACCCCGATGACCTGACTCACATAGAAAGGTGTGAAATTTGAGTGGTTTGATGCTTGTGAAAAGAGCTTTAAGGAGCTAAGGCAAAGGTTGGTATCATCTCCAGTTTTGATAATCCCGATCAGTACAAGTGGTATGGTTGTGTATAGTGATGCCTCCAAGCTGGGATTGAGTTGTGTATTGATGCAGCATAGGAAAGTCATTGCTTATACATCCCATTAGTTGAAAGATTATGAGAAGAACTACCCCACCCATGATTTGGAGTTGGCAGCTATGATTTTTGCACTGAAAATCTGGAGACACTACCTGTATGGTGAGAAGAGTGAGATCTTTAGTGACCATAAGAGCCTCATGTACTTCTTCACCCAAAAGGAGCGCAACATGAGATAGAGGCGATGGTTGGAATTGATGAAGGACTATGATTGTACTATCCACTATCATCCAGGAAAGGCCAATGTGGTAGCTGATGCACTTAGTCGAAAATCTCAGTCACTGACTCTTGCATCACTGACCACCAATGAGCATCTCATAGAGGAGGCCAGGAAACTAGACTTGGAACTATTAGTAAAAGTGTCACTTTGTCATTATCAGCATTGGTGGTACAACTTAGTCTGGTGGATAGGATCACTGCAACTCAAGTTACTGATGCAGAGTTACAGAAGCTGATAGAAGAATACCAGCAAGGAACCCAAAAGGACCCAGATTTCTTGATAACTGAAAGCGGGATTCTCAAGTTCAAAGGGAGGTTGTGTGTGCCCAGTGTTGGTGATTGAGAGAGGCACACAGCTCTCCATACTCCATTCACCCAGGCAGCACTAAAATGTACAAGGACCTCAAAGGATCCTACTGGTGGAAAGGAATGGAGAATGATGTGGCCATGCATGTGTCTAGATGCCTCACATGCCAACAAGTTAAGGCTAAGAGACAAAGGCCCCATGGGTTATTATAGTCCCTACCTATTCCGGAGTGGAAATGGAAGAATATTACCATGCACTTTGTTATAGGCCTACCTC
>CM040966.1:30861286-30950622 GCA_022985045.1 Macadamia tetraphylla
TTTACGTCCGATTGGACCCAAAACAGACGTGTGACCTTCTTTTAGGATTTTAAGCATGACCTTGTCATTGGATCGTGTTAATCTTGATCCCAAAGTGGTGAAATACTAACCCCGCTCACTCATGATAGGTTCACCAAATCTCACACTTCTCACACCGGATCTCCCGTACCAAGCGTGAGTCCTTGTACACTACAGGTAAGTGGGGAGAGGACGTTTGGCCTTGTTTCAAGGCATTGTTTGGCATTAATTTAATCGTATCTAGTCTAGCCATGCCATTATGAAAATACTATGTAGATTAGTCATCCTCACATTGTTATGCATGGGTTTTGTGTTTATTTTCTAAATGCCAAGTGATGATATGCTTATGTGATGAATGTTGACATCATTGTGCATGATGCATTAATAGACTAGATGCCGTAGTCGGCTTGGAAACGATTGCATTGGTGGCCCGTGGTATGGGACGTGATGGCACTATGCAATCGTACTATTGTCATATGGAGCATGCGGTTTAGGATATCACCTTCCCGTCCTACGACCCTTCCCAATAGGGGTTAAGGTGTTGGGTTACCATTTGGGGGGAAGCAGTGGTTGCGGTTATCGGGTCACTATGGCAGTTAGACATTACGCTCGGTTGGTCATTAAGACAGTCGGCAACCCTGGTGGTATATTCAAGAGGGCCAATCGTACTGCTTTTAAATTGCTGGAGTCAGCACCTTTAATTTCTATCATTTATTTTATGTGAGAGTCGATGGTCGGTATGTTTTACTTTTTCGAGTACTCACGGTGGGCCTTCTCCGACAGCCCTATGGGTGTATCGCGGGATGGAGTTCGTGGCTCGTACCCGGAGTATACGCGCACTGTGGTTGTAGTAGCACTAAACCAAAGACTTAGTAATGTTGCTTAGGTGGATGTGTTTTAAAATGTATTGCATAGCATATAGTGCATATGGTTGTGATTTGTTGTGTGGACTGCTGTGTGGTCCATCTTTCCCTCTTGAGCTAGTGAGCTCATCCCACGTGTGCACCTCTTTTAGATGATTTTGTAGGTCATCAATCAGATGAACACGGGGTGGGTCCCACAGTTGAGTTCCCTGAAGAGGACTGGTGGGTCCTTGAGGAGTTAAACACGAACGATTGCTCGTGCGAGAGTTGTCTTGTGGGACCGCGGTTGATACCGGTGAGCTCCACTTTTGATGTCGGTGAGCTCTACCTTTTGATGCCGGTTGGCTCAACCTTTGATCTGATGAGCTCTAAGCTTTGATCCGGAATGTGTACACTCGATTTTGATGATCCTTTATGTATTTGATATGTGAATTGTACTCTTATTGTGTAAATATCATGCCTTGGACCCACATGTATTTAACTATTATATCACAATTCGGGTATCAAGTATTATGGGAATATTCACAGGTAAACCAAGTCTTCCGCTGAACTGATGAGCTCTTTCTTAGTTGTGTGTATGCTGTGGTAGAATACTATATCAGATGATCCTGGCAGGTTTGGGTTAACCGGTGTTAACCGGTCCGCTCGGTTACGTATGAGCGGGGTGTGACAGCGGTGGTATCGGGCGGATGCTCGCTCCACTCCTGACATACCGTTTAGATCCCATAGAATCTATAATAGGAATTGCGATTGGGTTAATGTAAAAAACTTTAAAGAGTTAAAAGCCAAAGAAAGAAAGTATTAAAAATGGTTGCATTTAGATATTGCATTCATGGCATGCGTGAGAGAGAATAAAAGGTTAATTAATTGGTGTCATAACCGATCGAGTACAAGTTTGTAAATTCCGGCATAACGTAAATGAGATTTTCAAAAATTTTTCACACAAACACGATAAACAACATATCCACATATATATAGATATCAATGATCAAATTAACAAAAGACATCACAACTAAACTACACAGTATTCAAATATACAGATCCACCACAGACCACTGTCAAAATACATTATCCCACAAATAAGCCCAGTTACAGAGCAAGTACAAAGAATGAAAAAGAAAGGAAAAAATACAATAGGATAGACAACATGGAACAGGTGAGAAGATGGTGTGGACGAGCTAAGTCCTCACTGATCATCATCGTCATCGTCGTCCACTATTACTACATTCGCCGGAGGCCTAGAGTTGACATTGAGTCGATGGTCGTAGTAGTCAAACCTTGAGTTCACCAGCCGTACCTCCCTCCGAAGTCGGCCAAAATCTGCTGAGATGGCATTGGCCGTGGTATCCAAGTCCTGGCCCAGTCTGAGGAAGAAATCCTCTAAGGTAGCTTGCCTCTCCAGGATGCGTTCCTCCCTGGAAGCACTCTCATCCAGCCTTCTTAGCAGCTGATCTTGGCCATCCTTCAAAGCCCTCATAGTGGAAATCATGCCCTCAAAATCATATGCACCACTCACAGGTGGTGGGGCTCTATCTTTGTGGGCTGCGGCTCACAGTGAAGCCGGGATCAATACCTCTCGACTCCGAGGCACCTCCTCAAGGATGTCCTCCTCCACCAAATCATCCTCCTCATCCTGAGGAACATAGTCCTCATCGTCCTCGCTAGACTCCTCCTCCATGGGAACATCCTCCATAGGGGCAGCCCTCCTATCCCTACCTCTCTGAGCTCTTACTCTCTGAGGTACATCCATAAGGGTGTGGAGACCCATCCTCAAGAGATTTCCCCTGTCAAACTTGTTATTTGAGTCTTCCCTCCTCACCACTCAGGTCCACTCTGAAGAACTCAAAGATCCTAGTGAGGATCCTGCCATATGGGAATCCTCCATCCTCGGGGTGAGAAGTGTGGTGCTCTATGGTCTTGAGGATGATGTAGGGTAAGCACAAGTGCTCGTCACCTCCCTCTAAAGCCTTATAGATGCAGAAGGCTAAAAAGGCTGCCATGAAGCCCACCTGGTTCCGGTGACCTCCTTTGGGGAGCAAGTTGAACTGGACCAATCGGGAAAATGCACGAACCTCCGGGAAAAAGGATGTCTCGGACTCCGGACGTGCACTACTGCCATAGATGGTCTTGTAGATGTAGTCTGTGTCTCCAAACTCATGAACGGACCCAGGGGCTTACTCCTGGGAGGACTGTAGTAATGGTGCCCAGCTGAGGTGATACCCAAAATGCTGGCTAGGGTGTCCACGGTCAGCTGGATGTCCACCCCCTTCACCATACTGATTATAGCATACTCCCCGTACTGGTAGGAAACCTCTAGGTTGCAGTAGAATCTACGGACCAACTGCTCGTAGCACGGACGGTCTACATGGAGGGTAGACTGCCAGCCCAGTGCTGTGAACCTCTCCTGAAGCGGAATCTTGTGGAAGTCGTCAACTACCACAGTCTTCTCCATCATTACCGACCTCTTCAGGAAGGCCGGCTAGTTGGTTGCTGCCTCCGAATAGCGGAAGAGTTCCTCATCATAGTCGGAAGGATCAAACCGGGCAGGTCTGGGTCTCCCTATGCGGGGGGTTGGAGAACTAGTTCTCGCACTCTCCGCTTAGAAGCGATGGTCTTACCCCGAGTGCCAGAGGATGCGGGCTCCTTGCCTTTGCGAGATGACATCCTGGCAAGAAAAGAGGAAAGCAGGGTGAGTAAGGAAAAAGAGAATAACAAAGCGAATAAAAAGAGAGGTGAGCAATAAGAGGAAGCCCCAAAACCCAATTTTCACAAAACAGAAAAGTGACAAGACAGAGAGTAGGGCAAAACAACAAGGTAACAAGAGGCATATAAAGCATGACAATTAAGGAATGAGAAAACCCCAATTCTCAAGGTGCAAGTCCAATCTAAGAAAAAAGGTTAAAAGGCTCACAACAGAGGAAAGTTTTAAACTACAGGCCCAAGATTGAAATGCAGTTGTAGTGAAATCAAGAACAAGCAAAAACATACACTAATATGCTATTTAGGTCCACAAATGCCAAAGGATGCAAAGAAAAATCAAAGAAAACCTAGCACAAAAGATGGATTTTCATGGGAAGAAATGGGATTTCAAACATAAGGGACTTTCTATGATCCCTACAGCATGTTAAGTACAAATCAAACATAATGCATTGCAATTGAGTCATTAATTGGGGAAAAAGAGCAAGAATTGAAGAAATCCCCAAATTTGAGAAAACTAGGGCATGGTTGGGGTTTCTCTCAAAATGGAGAAGTAAATCCTAAAAACTAGAAATAAATTACAAGAGGAACATCACATTCATATGAAATCACTATTCTATGGAAAGAAACATGGAAAGGAAGTGAGATTTAAGACAACTCATGAGATTCTACCCCAAATTGCAAGTTATGAGAAGAAATGAGGAAGAAAACTTGCTTGTAAGTGGAGGGTTGAATCTTCTCAAAGATGCCGGGTCGTTGAGTGGGATCGCGAGTGGAAGCGTCAAAATGCTCTCCAAAATCTCCTGGGAGAGAGAGAGAGAGAGAGAGAGAGAGAGAGAGAGAGGAAAATGAAAGGAAATAAGGATGAACAGGGTTTAATGCCCTGTTCGCGATTATCGCTCGGTCAAGACCGCCGGGCAGGATTGCCCGCCAGTGTCAGCCTTGAGAGGAAAAAAATAGGATTTTTATTAGTATTATTATTATTAATATAATTATTATGATTATTGTTATTATTCTCATAATAATGTGTGATGGTCAAGTGGGACCATTGACATACTTGTTGAAGCACTAACCCTGTATTTTTGGAATCAAGTTGCGGTTAGTTGCAAACTATCATACACTATGATACCCTGCGTGTTGGCATATAATTATGTGCCGATATCAATTCTATGGTGTTTAACCAATGTGATGTATGATATGTTCTAGGTACAGGGATACGATGGTACGTACTAGATCCGGTAGCAATACTAGAGGTACCCCGCGTGGTCCTCGTCCGGTCGGTCGACCACCGAATCCCAGGAGGTCCCACTCTGTGGGGCAATCCTCACTTCCACCACCTCCAGAGACCTTTGGTCAGGGTGGGGCACATGGGGACCACCTTGACTACCTTCGGACCCTCCACGGTTATTACTCCGCGGGATGTTGCTACCATAATTCAACAGTCACAACAGGCTTTCCAGCAACAAATGCTTCAGCAACAACAAGCATTTATGACTGTTATTCAGCAATAGTTGGACCTTTGTCAGTCAGGTCAACCTCCCCGGATACTTACTCCACAGGACCCGCCTGTAGGGTCTGGTACGGGGCCATAAGTGGAGGTACACCTCCAATTCCACCATTCAGTATTCCTCCGTATGGGGTGCCCCCTCCATACTCTTACTATCCGACTTATGCTCCTAATTACCCGTCGACGAATAATACGTCAAAGGTAGTGGAGTCATTCAAGAGAAACTTGCCACCTGTATTCTCTAAGGTGGGGAGTGATCCCCGGGCCGGACCCGTGGATCAGGAGCTAGAGAAAATATTTGAGGTGATTGAGTGCAGATGCACGAAACTCATTTGTCTTGAGGTTGCAACTCAAGAAGGAGGCCAACTCTTGGTGGCAAGCCTCTAAGCCCATATTGTTGGTGCCCATCCCGGGAACCCACAGGAGCAGTTCAAGGAGTTGTTCTTGGACAATCATTTCCCACGACTTGAGACCAAGGAGGCGAGTTTATGGCCTTAACTCAAGGAGGTAAGACTATCCTTAAGTACCAACAGCAGTTTGAGAGCTTGTTCCATTTTTCCCCTAGGCATATGAGGACAGCTGAAGAGAAGGCTGCGAGATTTCTAAAGGGCCTAAAGGCATCCATTGGGTCTGTACTTGAGGTCTTGGATTTGACCGACTATGGCCAAATTGTGCAGAAGGCCAAGACCATGGAGGATAAGCAGAAGGGAGAACAGTCCCTCACACCTGGACTGTGGAAGAGAACAAATCCATTTCGGATATGGATAACTCCTCCAAGGCATATTGTGGGTCATATAGTTCTGGGCCTACATATAGGCAGCCTTATAGGCCATCTGGCTACCCTCCTCGATCGGCCGGTGGTTCGGGCTCTGCCTCTTTCTGCCCAAACACTAGCACGGTCCCTACCGTTCTGAGGTCGACCCGACCTCCATCTACAGCGGGTCAAGTTTAGAGGGGCCCCACCCCGGTTTCAGCATCACAGATCCGTTGCTTTAACTGCCATTCATATGGGCATTATGCTAAAGACTATCGGGTCAGACCAGCCTTGCCCTCCAGTCAGCCCTCTGCATACCGACCTCCCTTAACTCGGGGAAGTCAACCGTAGGGAAGGATGTATGCCCTATAAGCTGAGGAAGCTGAGGCCAGTACAGAAGTGGTAGCAGGTACATTTTAAATTTAAGAATTTCCTTATGTTAAATATTGATGACCTTCTGAAATTATATGCATTGTTACCCTAGGTGTCCTATCCATATCCGGCATACCAGCCTATGTTTTATTCGATTCAGGAGCTACACATTCATTCGCATCTAAGAGATTTGCTGAAAAACTTGGGATGCCACCCAGGATCCTAGATCATGGAATGATTGTTAGTATGCCCTCTGGTAAAGTTACTCGTTAAAGGAGGTGTATGGGCGTGCCGTGAAATTAGTGGGAAGAACTTTGATGCACAACTCATTAAGTTCAATATGCAGAATTTTGATGTTATCTTTGGGCATGGATTGGTTGTCGGCTCATCGAGCTAATGTGATATGTCTGAAAAGCTGATTAGGGTGAAGATCGAAGGAAGGGAATGGGTATACCGGCGATAAAGTGAAGCAGGCGAAAGGTCCTTGTCTCCGCCCTTCAAGCGGTAAAATTGTTGGAGAGTGGATGTCGGGGCTACTTAGCATCGGTACTTGATGTTGATGCAAGGATTGCACCTCTAAAGAGGTAAAGGTGGTTAAAGAGTTTCCAGCGTCTTCCCGGATGATCCGATCACTTACCACCGATAGAGTTGGGTTTGCCATAGATTTGACTCTGGGCAGCTCCGGTATCTAAGGCTCCGTCGGATGGCACCGGTGAATTGAAGGAGTTCGATGCAGTTATAGGAATTATTGGAAAGGGGTTTATTCGCCCAAGTGTTTCACCTTGGGTGCCCGATTGTTTGTAAGAAGAAAGATGGCGGCTTGTGTATGTGCATTGATTACCAGGAGTTGAATAAGCTAACCATTAAGAACCGGTATCCATTGCCATGTATTGATGATTTATTTGACCAACTACAGGGTGCAAGGGTATTTTCAAAGATAGACCTTAGATCAGGCTATTATAAGCTCAAGATAAAGAGCAGCGACATCCCCAAGACAGCATTTAGGACTCGGTATGGTCACTATGAGTTCCTAGTGTTATCTTTTGGGTTAACCAATGCACCGGCAACATTCATGGATTCAATGAATCGAGTATTTCACGATGTACTCGATAAATGGGTAATTATTTTTATTGATGACATCTTAATCTACTCCCAAAGGGAGAAGAGGAGCCCCCCAACATTTGAGAATGGTGTTGCGAGGTTGAAGAACAACGATTGTTTGCCAAATACAGCAAATGTGAATTTTGGCTTGAGCAAGTTGGATTCACAGGGAGCCGTAGTGTCTAAGGCCGGGAAACGAGGTAGATCTGATAAGGTGAAAGCGGTAGTAGAATGGGAAAGCCCTAAGAATGTCACTTTGAAATTAGAAGCTTCTTGGGTTTGGTGGGTACTCTGGTGCTTCATTGAAATTTCCGAATCTCGGACCAATGACTAAATTAACCAAAAGGGTGTGAAATTATTTGGGTAGAGGAATATGAGAAGAGTTTCCATGAATTGAAGAAGAGGTTGGTGTCGACCCTGTGTTAACCATCCACGAAGGCACGAGTGGAATGACGGTCTACGATGCTTCAAAGTTGGTTTGGGTTGTGTTCTCATGCAGCTGATAAGGTAATAGCGTATGCATCCAGACAACTAAAGGAGTATGAGAATAACTACCCCACTTATGACTTGGAACTAGCCATGATCATTTTTGCCCTTAATATTTGGCGACATTATTTGTATGGGGAGAAGTGTGAGATATCGATGATCATAAGAGCCTTAAGTACTTTTCACCCGAAGGATTTGAACATGAGGCGGAGGAGATGGCTTGAGCTCATGAAGGATTATATTGCGACATTCAATATCATCTGGCGGGGCTAATGTAGTGGCGGATCGTTGAGTCGGAAGGCCTGAGGCGTGTCACTCTCATGCTTAGCGATCGACCCACCACTTGTGCGGGAGGCGACACTAATGGATGAAGCTCTCTTATATGAAGGAGCAACCTTAGAATTGGAGCGTCAACTAAAAACCTTAAATGGTTGTTGTATCCTTAATGCTCTCTGAGTGCATCCGACTATTAGGCAAGAGGTAATAATGAAACAACCTTTGGATCTGAATTAGTGGATCGAGTTAAGGTTCAAGATCAAACAATGAGCGACCAGTTTTGTTTTAGCCAATGATGGGGCATTGATGTTTCGAGGCGGTGTGTGTACCCGATGATTTGGATATACAAGACAAGATAGTGCGAGAAGCACATAGCTCTGAGTACTCACTCCACCCAGGAAGTACAAAGATGTACAAAGACCTCAAACAAAATTACTGGTGGCCAAGCATGAAAGTCACAATAACTCTGTATATGGCAACTTGTCTTACATGCCAAAATGTAAAAGCTGCGAGGCATCGACCTTATGGTACTCTTCAGCCACTCCCGGTGCGAATGGAAGTGGGATAGGATTACAATGGACTTAGTCACGGACTACCATGTACACCTAAGGGGATGGGCGCAATATGGGTGATCGTTGATCGGCTTACTAAGACTGCTCATTTCATTCCCATCAAGACCAAGTTCTCTATGGCCAAATTAGCACAACTTTACATGGATAACATAGTGTGCTTGCATGGAGTGCCAGTGAGCATTGTATTAGATAGGGACCCAAGGTTCACTTCAGATTTTGGAAAAGCTTCTAGCGTGCCTTGGGATCACAGTTGAATTTGAGTACTGCTTTCCACCCACAGACCGATGGTCAGTCGGAGCGAACCATACAGATATTAGAAGACATGCTCAGGGCATGTACAATGGAAATGTGTGGTAGTTGGGAAGAATATATACCCCTTATGGAGTTTGCCTATAACAACAGTTACCAAGCTACAATTGAGATGGCTCCGTATGAGGCGTTATATGGCAGGAAGTGCAGAACTCCCTTGTATTAGGATGAGGTAGGTGAACGTCGAATGTTAGGACCTGAAATGATACAGATGACTTGTGACAAGGTCGATGTTATTCGAGAATGGATTAAAGCAGCACAATCTCGTCAAAAGAGCTATACAGACACTTGCAGAAAAGACATTGAATTTCATCCTGGAGAAAAGGTATTTCTCAAGATCTCTCCTACTAAAGGGTTGCAAAGGTTTCACAGAAAGGGGAAGTTGAGCCCAAGATACATCGGACCATTTGAGATCTTAGCCCGGGTTGGCTCAGTAGCCTATATACTTGCTTTGCCACCTTCACTCGGGGATGTTCATAATGTATTCCATGTATCCATGCTGAAGCGATACGTTCATGATCCCTCTCATGAACCAGAATACCTAGAAGTTGACATGACCTATACAGAGCAGTCGGCTGAAAATTTGGACCAAAAGGTGAAGACCCTTCGCAACCGCTCCATTTCTTATGTAAAGGTGCGATAGGCTAATCATTCACTTGAAGAAGCATCTTGGGAGAAAGAGGATGAAATCCAAGCCAAGTACCCTCATATTTTTGAACAACCAGGTACGTCAATTTTGAAGACAAAATTTTCAAAAAGGGGGGGGTAAATGTAATACCCTACTTCTTAAACCGGTCTGATTACACGGTTGACTGGTTTAACCATGCGAGACCGACGGAGAGAGTTAGAGCGGGTTCCTTATGGACTATGATGGCAAGGGTGACCTTAAACACCGGCTGGCCCGACAAGTCGAGCAGTGCGGAAGGCAGGTGTACCCAAGCCGTGTACATGCACCTATCATAAGGCCATGTACGGATAAAGTAGGTATGTAGCCGTATTTTAAAGCACATACGTATATTACATCTTATGCCAAGAGTGAGATTCGTGCCGAGGGCCGAATTCTGTCAAAATCCCACTTGTTGGCCAAGTTTGGCCCTCAGGTGGGCGGATAGGTGGGCGCATCCACCCACCTGAGTGACCCACCCATGTGATTACTTAGTTATTTAAGAAGTATATATAGCATTTATGTTTTTCTTTTTCTTTTCTCATTTATGACACTCGGACGTTGGTGAGAAGAGTAAAGAGGAGAGAGAAAAGAAAGGAAAGAAGAGGAGAAGAGAAGGAAGAGGAAGAAGAGATGGATTTCAGCGGCGCCGAAGCTTGATCTTCCCTTTCCGACGCCAAAAGAGTGATCTCCAACACTAGATCTACGTTTAGAGGTGAGCAAAGGCTGGGTTCCTTAAACTTTCACCATACCCAAGTAAAACCCTTGATTTGGGTAGGGTTTTTTGAGATCTTGTAAATCCCCCTTGAGATGATGAATCTAATGTTTAATAGATGATCTATGTGTTGATTTTGAAGGATTTGAAGAAGTATTTACAAGGTTAGAGAAGCATTGTTGATTTGAAGTGACTTTGGGGTTTTGAAGGAGTTCTTGAACAAAGAAGGTAAGATGGCTTCTCATTCCTTAAATCTAAGCTAGATCTAGGTTAGAACCATCTTATGAGACCTTGAATGTGTGAAGAATGGATTTGGAAAAGCCCCATTTGAATCCCCAAAGATTGGGAGAAGTTTGGGAAGAAACAGCAGTTTCCTGCCAAGACCGGTGGGCCATTTGACCTGCCTGTGGGCATCCGCCTGAGAGGGCAGGACCCTCAGGCCCAATCGATGGGTCAGATCGATGGGCCGACCGGTAGGCCGACCTACCCGCACGTCAAGACCGGTGGGTCTGACTAGTGGGTCAGACAGGTGGGCTGTCCGACCCACCCGAGAGTCTCTGAACGTGATTTTTACGTCCGATTGGACCAAAAACCGACGTGTGACCTTCTTTTAGGATTCTAAACATGATCTTGTCATTGGATCATGTTAATCTTGATCCCAAAGTGGTGAAATACTAACCCCGCTCACTCATGATAGGTTCACCAAATCTCACACTTCTCGCATCGGATCTCACCCGTACCGAGCGTGAGTCCTTGTACACTACAGGTAAGTGGGGAGAGGACGTTTGGCCTTGTTTCAAGGCATTGTTTGGCATTCATTTAATCGTATCTAGTCTAGCCATGTCATCATGAAAATGCTATGTAGATTAGTCATCCTCACATTGTTATGCATGGGTGTTGTGTTTATTTTCTAAATGCCAAGTGATGATATGCTTATGTGATGAATGTTGACATCATTGTGTATGATGCATTAATAGACTAGATGCCATAGTTGGCTTGGAAACGATTGCATTGGTGGCCCATGGTATGGGACGCGATGGCACTATGCAATCGTACTATTGTCATATAGGAGCATGCGGTTTAGGATATCACCTTCCCAACAGGGGTTAAGGTGTTGGGTTACCATTTGGGGGCAAGCAGTGGTCGCGGTTGTCGGGTCACTGTGGCGGTTAGACATTACGCCCGGCTGGTCATTAGGATAGTCGGCAACCCGTGGTATATTCAAGAGGGCCAATCGTCTTGCTTTTAAATTCTTTGAGTCGGCACCTTTAATTTCTGTCATTTATTTTATGTGAGAGCCGGTGGTCGACATGTTTTACTTTTTCGAGTACTCATGGTGGGCCTTCTCCGACAGCCCTATGGGCGTATCGTGGGATGGAGTTTGCGGCTCGTACCCGGAGTATACGTGCACTGTGGTTGTAGTAGCACTAAACCAAAGACTTAGTAATGTTGCTTAGGTGGATGTGTTTTAAAATGTATTGCATAGCATATAGTGCATATGGTTGTGATTTGTTGTGTGGACTGCTGTGTGGTCCATCTTTCCACTTACTGAGCAAGTGAGCTCATCCCACGTGTGCACCTATTTTAGATGATTTTGCAGGTCATCAACCAAATGAACATGGGGTGGGTCCCACGGTTGAGTTCCCTGAAGAGGACTGGTGGGTCCCTGAGGAGTTAGAGCACGACACTGATTGCTCGTGCGAGAGTTGTCTTCTTGGGACCCTGATTACGATACAGTGAGCTCCACTTTTGATGCAAGTGAGCTCTACCTTTTGATGCCAGTGGGCTCAACCTTTGATACCGGTGAGCTCTAAGCTTTGATCTGGTGGTACACTCGATTTTGATGATCCCTTTATGTACTTGATATGTGAATTGTACTCTTATTGTGTAAATATCATGCCTTCGGGCCCACATGTATTTGACTATTGTATCACAATTCGGGTATCAAGTATTATGGGAATATTCACAGGTAAACCAAGTCTTCCACTAAACTGATGAGCTCTTTCTTAGTTGTGTGTATGCTTTGGTGGAATACTGTATCAGATGATCCTGACAGGTTTGGGTTAATCGGTGTTAACCCGGTCACTAGCCCGGTTCTGTGTGAACGGGGTGTGACACGTAGACTGCAGCCATCAGTCGTGAAACCATATGCCAAGGGTGGGGAATGGTTGAGGAAAGCTCTCTTGGCCATTTCCTCTCTTTCTCCATAGCAAAAAATAGGGTTTTGTGAGAAAGAGAGGCAGCCCAAGCCTTATAAGCCCGAGTTTTAGTTCATCAGAAACAACCCACCGAAAACACTGGACTGATTTCGGTGAGTGTTTCTGGTGAGTAGAAAATGGAAATTTTGCTTTCTACTTTGTTCACCGAAAATATCAATCATATTTTTGGTGAACTAACCCTATTTCTGTTGACTTATGACCCTGTTTTCGGTGAATATTTTTGTATGGAAAATTTAAGTTGATTATTTTCCCTAATTAAAATTTTCCCCCTATTGTGCATGTGCCCCTTATATATATGTGTGGGACCCACTATGCATGTATAACCATGATATGCTTATGTACATGTGTATGAATTACTAACAGGATTCCCCAACAGGAATCATGTTACGATGGAACACTCGATCTTGTTCCCGTGCGTCACCTCCCACTTCCCCTACGTGGAACCGAGATAGACCACGTAATGTGCCAACGGCCCTACCCATCCTCACATCCCAAGATGTTGTCTCCATAATGGGCAACATGATGCACGAAGTGGAACAAAGGCAGGCCCAATTCATGGCCAGGATTGATAGCCGGATCCAGGCATCTATGGAGGCCCGACATGCACCACCCACAACCCCTACTCCACTGGCACCAACCCCGGTGCCCGCTGGCTCAGCCACCCCTTAGACATCCGAGGGGGTATAAGGGCAAGTTCAAGGGCAAGTACAAGCCCAAGCCTAAGTGCATGTTGAAGGGTGGATTGATCTAACAAAGATGATGGAGAAGTTCCAAAGGCTTAGGCCTCCATACTTTTCCAATGTGGACCAAGATCAGTTGTTGCCCTCGAGAAGCATTGGAGGTATGGAGAAAGTTTTTAGATTGATGGCCTGGACCGATGAACAAAGATACTGTGTGTGGGCTATCAATTGTAAAATGAAGCCGATGCTTGGTAGAGGACTACTGAGCTCATTCTCAGGGCAAACAACCTGAACCCCACTTGGGAGGATTTTAAGGAAACGTTCTTCGGAAACTATTTCCCCGAGAGTTTTAGAGACAGAAGGGAAAGTGAGTTCCTCACTTAGTGCAAGGGTCCCATTCAGTATTGGAATATCAACAATGTTTTAAGGAGCTATTCTACTTTGCTCCTGAGCACATCCGAAGTGATCGGGCCAAAGCAAAGAAGTTTGAGAAGGGGTTGAGGCCAGGTATCAGATCAACAATGGTTGGGTTGAAGTTACACACTTATGCTAAAGTGGTCTAAGTGGCTAAGTCCATTGAGGACCGACACGGAGATAACTTCACGGCACAACAGGGTAAGGGAAAGAGGCCCATGGGGTCCACTGATTCTAGGGGAGCCAGCAAGCTTTCTAGAGGACCTTATATCAACCCAACTCCAGTCAGTCTGGAAGACCAGAAGCAAGCCAAGCCTTCTAGTCCTCCCACTTTAGTGGTGTATCTCAGTCAGTGGGCTCAAACCTTAGGTGCTTTCACTGTGACCAAACAGGTCACCTAACTAGGACATGCCCCCACTATCGGCTGGGTGATGGACCTTATACTCTACCACCTAGGCCTCAGCAGACATATGCAGCCAACAGGCCAGTGCAGCCACCACAGGGCCAGAGACCCCAAGGAAGAGTGTTTGCTATGACAATTGAGGATGTAGAAGCTACACCAGTTGTGGTGATAGGTACCTTATTAATATCATTATTACCTACACATGTGTATTTGACTCAGGAGCATCCCATTCATTTGCATCACCGATATTTGTGAGGAAGATGGGAATTCCACCCAAAAGCTTGACTCAGTGTTTGGCTATTAGAACACCTACAGGGAGTGTGTGGGCTTGATTGTGTTGGATATGACCTACTTCGATGTGATTTTAGGGATGGACTGGTTATCCGCTTGCAGAGCCGGTGTGCTATGTTCAGAGAAGGTGATAATTTTTAGACCCCGTGATGAGGGAGAATTTACCTTTGTAGGGGATAAGCTAAAGAACCACAAGAGGATTATTATGTCAGCCCTTCGGATAGAGAAGCTATTAGACCAAGGATGTCAAGGCTGCTTAGTATCTCTGACGATTACTGAGATAGAAGTCAGATCATTGATCGAATTAGATGTGGTAAGGGAATATCCTGATGTATTTTTAGATGACTTGACAGGATTGCCTCCAAACTGAGAGACCAAGTTTGTTATATCTACTCCCCAGCACGGCACCAGTGTCAAAAATCCCTTATCGTATGGCCCCCATAGAATTGAAGGAATTACAAGTGCAACTTTTGGACTTTTTGAAGAAGGGATTCATTAAACCTAGTGTGTCTCCGTGGGGAGCACTGGTACTGTTCGCCAAGAAGAAAGATGGAAGTATGAGGTTGTGCATTGTTTACTGGGAGCTTAACAAGCTGACTATCAAGAACTGGTATCCTTTGCCTAGGATCGATGACCTGTTTGATCGGCTACAAGGTGCTAAAGTATTCTCTAAGATTGAATTTAGATCGGGCTATCACCAGCTTAGAATTAAGGATAGTGATGTCAGCAAGACAACTTTCAGATCTCGGTATGACATTACGAGTTCTTAGTGATGTGGTTTGGGTTGACCAACGCACCAGCTGCATTTAGGGTTTAATGAACCGGGTGTTCCAGGAAGTTTTGGATAAGTTTATGATTGTGTTCATCGATGACATCTTGGTATACTCCAAGAGTGCAGAAGAACATGTTGTCCACCTAAGATTGGTACTGCAACATCTGAGAGAGAAGCAACTTTAACAAGTACGAATTTTGGTTGTCACAAGTGGCATTCCTGGCCCACATTATTTCAGATAAGGGTATAGAGGTTGACCCAGGCAAGGTGAAGGCGGTTCTAGAATGGGACACCCCCAAGAATATGGCAAACATTCGTAGTTTTCTGGGATTGGCGGATACTACAGGAGATTTATTGAGAACTTCTCCCGCATTTCTGTGCCAATGACCTTACTCACACGAAAGGGTGTGAAATTTAAGTGGTCCAATGCTTGTGAGAAGAGCTTCAAGGAGCTAAGGAAAAAGTTGGTAATAGCTCTGGTCATGACTAGGTGCAGTGAGGTATCCAGTGTCGGTGTACCTGTGCCATATTGAGGGCAAGGTGTGACACCAGCAGACTCCTAATCATGACTAGGGATATTATTGCTGGGTGACCGATGTGTGAGTGCTGGGACCAGTTGTATTATTAGGTGGTTTAATAAACAAATGGATTGCATCATTCGCATCATGGACTATGTGTTTAATTACTATATTCATGTCATCATGAATTATTGTACATGTCATTGTTTGTGTATGAACCCCACCCCTCACTGAGCAAGCTGGAAGCTCACCCCACGTATATGCCACTTTTAAATGATGATGCAAGTACGGTGGTGCCCTTGGGTGGTGACCTGACTTCCTCTGGTCCCAAATACGAAGTAGGTGACTGATGGATGCCAGATGCCAAGGAGCAAAACTAGGACTGTGCCTGTGATCACTATGCATACGCGGTACCCTTAGATGCATAGTGTATTTTTGTGATTTTGATACCGAACTATTTTTTGGTGTTTTTTGGGCTTATTATGTATAAGTTGTGAATATTTGTAAGTGGGATGACATGGTTTTAATTATGTACTATCATTAAATAAATTCCCCATTTTAAATTTATGATCCACTATTATACTCTGATTCCGCTACAAATGGTTTGGTTCAGGTTGCGAGATTGTGAATGTTAAGGCTGCTATCAGAGATTCTGGTAGGTTAGTAAGACGGGTAAGCATCTTACTCACACCACTAGTATCCCTAATGGTGAGTTAGGATTACTGGAAGTGGGGTGTGACATTTCTTATTTCACCATTCTGGAGGTTGGTTCTCAGGGTGCTTAATGAGATGATCTGCAAAAGGCCTGTCTCTATAAAAACCATGCTTCTCAAAGTACTTTCTTAGGTTCTCCAAATTCCAGGCTTTCAGAACCATTTCACCCTCGGGAGTTTGCAGGGGCATACTACTTTGGAAATGACATATGGACCCTCCTAGTTAGCACTTAACTTTTCCTTATGTCTTGGGTCTGAGATTTCTTTCCTTCATAGGACAAAGTTGCCAACTTGGAACTCTGACTTTTGAGTTACAGAGCCACTTAGTCCTCCTTTATATGCTTCATTTCTCATAGCTGCCTCTTCTTGCACTTCGTCTAAGAATTCTAGGTTGGCGCACAATCCCTCTTCATTTGTGTTTTCGTCGAAGTTAAGGGACCTGTGAGACCCTGCCAAGACCTCAACTGGTGCTAAGGCCTCCATTTCATAAGACAATTTGAATAGCGTTTCACCCATTTGGGTCCACACTGTTGTTCGATAAGCCCACAACACACTGAGCAGCTTGATCGCCCACCTTTTTCATTCTAGCTTGAGCCTCATATTTAGTCCGTCTAACATAGTTCAGTTGGACACTTCGGCTTGACCACTGGACTTAGGGAGTCCCACAGATGTGTTGCAGAACTCTATGCGGTAATCTTTACGAAATTCCCTAAATGTCAGGTTATCAAACTACTTCCCATTGTCAGTTAGGAGGATCTTCAGAATCTGAAACCGATAAATTATGTCATCTTGTATGAATTTCTCCATGTTCTCTTCTATGATCTGTGGGAGTGGATGAGCTTAGATCCATTTTGTGAAGTAGTTAATGGCCACTATGAGGAATTTCACCTTCTTCAATCTGGGTACAAATGGTCCTAGGATATCCATTCCCCACATCGCAAACAGTATTGGGTTTTGGATGGAGGATAACTCGATGGCCGATCGCCATGTTATCAGGGCATGGATTTGGCAGGACTAGCATTTTTGAGCATATTCCATCGCATCCTTTTGCATTTTTGGCTAGTAGAATCCCTGCATTAGAACCTTGTAGGCTAAAGCTCGTCCTCCCAAATGGCTTCTGTAGATTCCTTTATGCACTTCTGATAGGGCACGGTCGGCTTCTGATGGGCCCAGGCATTCAAGGAGTGGGCCCAAAATCGTTCTTTTGTACAACTCCCCTCCTTCTCCTAAGGTATATTTAGCTGCTCGGTTATTCACCTTTCGTGCTTTAGCATGGTCCTTTGGTAGATAATTGTCTTTTAAGTACCTCACAATCGGGTCCATCCAACATTGTTCCTAAGGCACACAATGTAGTTCTTCTACTTTGTGGGTCAGTTTCTCCATTACCTCAATGTGTACTGTTTGTGCTATACTTTTGTAGTTTGCTGTTGCTAGCCATGATAGGGTGCTTGTGGACGTATTCTTTGCCCTAAGCAACTGTTGGATTTCACATTTAGCGAATAGTGAGGTCAAGTTTCTTACTACCTTTAGATAGCTGGCCATCCTTGCCTCCTTCGCCATGTAATCACCTTTACTTGATTAACCACGAGCTGTGAGTCGCTATGGACCAAGAGAGCTTCTACCTGTATGAAACGAGCTAGCCGGAGCCTATTATTAATGCTTCATATTCTACTTCATTATTGGTGGCGGTGAAGGTGAAGCATAGAGCGTACTGGATTTTGAACCCTCTAGGGCTAGTCAAGATGAGTGTGGCTTTGCTCCCTGTTCTGCTGCTCGAGTTGTCCATGTCCTGTGGCACGTGGTCGGTTCATCTTGATTCTCCTTTTCATTGTCCATCAAGGTGCATTTTACAACATAGTCGGTTTTGGCTTGTCCCTTTATGGCTGCGAGGTTAGTAGTCAATGTCATGTTCACTTATGTTGATCGACCAACTGACGATTCATCCTGATATATTGGGTTTATGTAATATCTTCTTTAGAGGTTGGTCGATGAGCACAATGATCGAATGGGTCTAAAAATACGATCTCATTTTTTGTGCAATGAAAACTAGGGCGAGCGCCATTTTCTTTGGCCCAGGGTATCTTGTTTCTGCATCCATGTGCATGTGGCTGATGTAGTAGATAAGCCTATGCTGCTTATCCTAGTCTTTCACTAGGGCCACGCTAATTGTTATCAGTGAGGCCACAAGGTAGATGTACAGTTGGTCTCCCGATTCTACTGTATGAGAAGCGGTGGTTAGGTGAGGTAGGCCTTTAAGGCCTTGAAGGCATCCTGACACTCGGAAGTCCAAAGAAAATCCTTTGGGATTCATAAACCCTTCAACATCTTGAAGAAAGGCCGACACTTATCCCTCGATTGAGAGACAAAATGACTGAGGGCTACCACCCGACCAACCACTTTCTAGACCTCGCAGACGGTTCGTGGTGGGGCCTATCATGTATAGCCTGGATCTTGCTTGGGTTTGCTTCTATTCCCCTCTTTGAGAACATAAACCCTAGGAACTTGCCTGAGGTGACCCTGAATGAGCATTTTGTGGGGTTTAACTTCATCTGATTTCATCGTAGCACCTTAAAAGCTTCCTTTAGATTGTTTATGTGCTGATCAACTTTTATACTTTTAACAAGCATATCATATATGTAAATCTCCATGTTTCTCCCGATCTATTCTGTAAACATGGTGTTGACCATTCTCTGGTGGGTAGCCCCGACATTCTTTAAGTCGAATGACATCGCCTAGTAATAGTAATTTCTTTATTCGGTCAGGAATGACGTCTTGTCCTCATCATCTTCCTTCATCCTGATCTAGTTGTATCCAGAAAAGGCATCCATGAATGTCAGCATCTCATCGATGAGCTGATCAATTCTTGGGAGTGGATAGTAGTCCATTGGATAGGCTTTATTGGGATCAGTGTAGTCGATGTAGATCCTCCACTTTTTTCAGCTTTGAGACCATCATGATATTGCGAGCCACATAGAGAGCCATACATCCTTGATGAGGCCCACAAAATTTTAGTTTCTCCAATTCTTCATTAATGATTTTTCTCCTTCAGGAGCAAAATTTCTCCTTTTTGTTGTATCAGCCTCTATCCTTGGTTTATGTCGAGAGTGAGTTTGGTGACATCCCTGGGGATGCCGAGCATATCCTGACCAACTATGCGAAGACATCTGGGTTTTCTCTGAGGAAATAGAGTATTTCCTAAACCTTGCTTGGACTCAGCCAAGCTCTAAGTTGGACAATCTGGTCAGGATCCTCGAATAATGGTAGTTGCACTAGATCTTCCATAGGTTCTCCCCACTACTGGCGAGACTTGTCTCGGACATTACCCATCTCAAGTTTGCATACATGTGGCATGTCGGCATTTAACAATTATGGAACCATAATTTATGGTGGCTTGAAATCAGTTTCCCATAGACGGTGCCAATTTGTTGCTGCTGGAAATCATCTTAGGTCTCATTCAATCTTGTAGAGATGAGAAGACACAAGAGAGTGAGCATCGGGCTAGTCCGATAGGGGACTCTCCGATGCCTAAGTTAAACTTCTGTGCAAACAAATAATTCTCTCAAGAGTAGAAGAGAATCCATCATTTAGACTAGGGTTTACCTGGGTTCTTATAGTCTGTGATGGTGTTTATTTGATGAAGAGTCCCACTATAGCAGTTTCCCACATTAGGTAGGAGTCTGATTCAATTGTCGTAGTAGGAAAGTGTTTCTTGGAGAGCATCCTAGATATGGGAACTCTGTGCTCATATGTGTTGCCTCTTGGAATCGGATCAAGATATCCGTTTGAGGGGGAAAAGACCTGTGGGCCTCTCTACCTCCCCTGGATCGACCCACATCTAATGACTCATGTGCCTTGAGTGATGGATCCTCTTAGGGGGGTTGTCATTCGTCATTGGGTTACTGACTGAATGACCTGATCGTCATGTGCTACCAGCCATATACCAAGGACTGGTTTGTCGATGTCCATCCTTGGTGTTTTTCATTCATTTGATAATGGGGATTGCACTTGTTCCCCCAGTCGCTCACTATTGGGGTGACCAGATAGCCGGTGTCGCCCCTCTTTGGTTCTTGTTCAGCCCGTATTATCTTGTTTCTAGGTGGCTCCAGATATTTTTCATAACAATTACTTATGCTTCCAAGAATTTTCTAGCGATTAATATTCTTTTTGAAAATCACCGATCTCATTGAGTTTATGTTAGCACTAATAGGCTACATTAATCTTGTTTCATTCTATTTCTTGACTTGTTTATTTACCTCATTGCTGTTGAAATTAACATTCCTCTACTTAAATCATCCATTCCCTTGACATGACACAACTTATAAGCGTTCACCTTAGATTTAGTGGGCAAACAATAAGTTTTAGTTCACTTTAATACCAAATAAACCCATGTTTCTGCTCGTGTATTTTTATGGAGCACCATATTAAATGCGTATTAAACATGTATCTTATCATTATCGTACACCTTTTATTGCATCGGATTTTTTTAAAGTATTATTACCATAGATTTGCTTAATTGCCATACGTATGTGTTCTATTATTGTCATTCCCGAACTTACTAACTATGGTCAAGAGCCTACCTTGAGCCAGGTCAGGGTCTAGGTTAGCTATTTTTGCCCTATCCCAGGCCCGAACTCGATTCGAGCCAAGCTTGGGTTGTAAACTTAGTATGAGTCATTTAGGGTGCGAGAAGCCTGTCAACTTGTGTTCTCCCACACCAAGACATATGGGAGTATGGGATGGCCTGTCAGGGATAGGGGCAAATTTTCATAGCCGACCCCATGTGTCTTAGTGTAGAGAATACAAACAGATAGGGTTCTATTATGGCAAAAAGTACTCACCAGTGATAGCCCGCCACATGGATCTAGTGGGTCAAAGCAAGTCCATGACCAACTGGCCTTGGAACGAGGCAAGTCAATCGAAAGAGTACGATTGAGCTACATTCCCAAGGAGTGATCCCTGTTTGGGATGGGTATAGCATGACCGACCCTCGCCCATGTATGGTGGGCCAACTATTGAGTGGCCAAGGTGCACCTACAAATGAAGGTTGGGAAGCAGGAACGGACGGAGTCATATCCAAGCTATTGTTGGTGCTCTAGGAAGGACAACATCTGAGCTGCATTCAAGTGGTCGGACTATAACCACATTCATAGGCGGCATGGAGAAGAACGGCTAGCCATCGGGCACTTGGTAGAGGTAGCTCAGCAATTGAGCTACCGAATCAATGTCACTCGGTATTTGATACTTGGAGAATTCCTTGATAAGAGAACACATTTGCTATGAGGAAATGTATTCCTAATCCAAAACGTAATCTCCAAGTGAGGATTGGATCTCTCCTAACCAAGATAGGACACTTGTAAGGACTCCAAATCTTTCCTAGAAGGAAGGAGATCTCCAACATCACGTAGGATATGGAGCTCCTATAAGTGGGATGTCTTCCCAATATGCTCTCTCCATGTATGGATTTAACCATCTCGGAATCCTACCAAAATAGGAACTGGCCTAATTTGGATTCTCCACTTCCGCCACTCCACAACTTTATATACCTAGGTAAGCATCCCTTTCACAGGGATTGAATCTTCTTCCATTCAACTGGAATTACTGTCATGGAGAGATTTAACTTAGACATTGGAGAGTCCCTTGCCAGATTAGCCCGATGCTCACTCTCCTATGTTTGTTCCTCTATATAGGACCCTATAGGAGGCTTAGAATGGTTTCTTATTGCAACAGATTGGTGTTGTTTGTGGGAAGCGCTTATTGGTCAAGCCACTAACTCAAAAGCAAATGCTCCTATGCAGTGGACGTTTAATATCTCTCCCTCCCGTAGGACAGGAGGGCCAATGAGGACCACTACATAGAGATGATCCTCCTCTATCGACGCCTAACGTGGGTTTGTCCCAACTAGTGCAAAGAGAGAACCATCAATCAACAGGAATTTAGGTCCCAATAGTGGGGGGAATTGCGCCTCCATCTTTGTCACTTGTGCAGTTGAACATTGATGCGCCAACCACTAATGCGTAGATACACAACTTACAACTTCAGGTGCTGAACACTAAAGATATGTTCCAGAGGTTTCTATATCAGTTTGGGTCAACTTTACTTGAGGGACCACCTGCTGCTGCATGGGCCAATGGAGTACCAACTTCAAGACCAACAATCGTTCAGAATAGTATGGATTGGGTGAGTCTTGCAAACACGCACCATCCTAACCCATCATGCATTGATCATTGTGAGGATGAGGGAAGTTATATGGGGCTTGTCAATGGACGCCAATAGCAAAACCCGCAACCTTCTAAAATGTGGAGGATTGCCAATAGAAATTCTCAAACACTTGGTAGGTTTAGATCAGTCAAAACGGCAAGAGTAAAGACACCTAGCGGGTCGACCAATAGATCAGCCACACTAGTCTAGAGCCCCATTCCAAGAGCCTACCCACTTAGAGAGGTGAACTCGAGGAGAGGGTTGATGGACTACCAAGGGTGAGCTCAACCATAAGGGTAAGTTGCTCTAAACACGGTTCACCCCGAGCCTCTTTTCAACATCAAGACAACAACTATGGACATTATGGAAGGGAAGGGCAGTCTAGGTGTCGCAATTCTTAATAGCTCCTGGGAGACCCAGGGGTGTTGAAGCCAGTCGTTCTGAAGTCAACAACCATGAATATCGTGAAAGGGAAGAACAACCTAGATTTGTGATTCTCGCTTGTCTCGCCAATCTCCCTAGAGTCCCTAGGGTGTTGAGGTCTCTTGAACTCTTGTCTCGCAATCTCCTAGAGTCCCTAGGGTGTTGAGGTCGCTCTTTTGAACTCGCTTGTCCTAAGGAATAAGTCTTGAATGTTGCATTCGTGAGTTGGACGAGAAAGTCAATAGCCTGAAAAAGTTAGTTGTTAGACTTCTAATAGTCCCATGCACAGTTACTTGTTGAACGAACTGATGAAGGAAGATCTCCCTAAGAAGTTCAAGACACTAGCTTTGGTTCTATATGATGGGATGACCGACCCTATTGAGCACCTTCACCACTACAACTCTATTTTTCCATCCAAGGCAACTCGAGCGTGGTGCTCCGCTAGGCCCTCCTAGCTTGCTCAAGGGAGCGACATTGACATGGTATTCAGCCATGAGGCCCTAGTCAAACCAAAACTATGATGAATAAGGAATATATTTCATCTCTAGATTCCATAGTAGAATTAAACAACAAAAGACTTATGCTAATCCTTTTTAGTGAGGCAAGGTCAAGATGAGTCACTCAGGAGTATATCTCCCACTTCACGAGAGCCACTATGGAGATCAAGGACCTTGAGGATGGGGCAACCTTTAGTTCTTTTTATCATGGAGTGTGCCACGAAGAACTAGTTAAGTCACTATCCTAGAAGTACCTATAAGTAAAAATACCTGTTGTCTCTCTTTCTTTTCGCTCTTTTCCTCCCCACACCTTTGGTCTGCCTTACAGGGGTGAATGAATTGAATGGTCTCCAAACATAGTCTGGCGACTATTGGGGGATAGGGAAAGCATGATTTTTGGAGTTGCCATCTAGGATTCAGAGCCTAGAACCTTATAGTGGATCCCAATTCCGATCAAAGGATCAAGCTAAAGTAGGGGGTTGGATTCCTCTGAAAGGAGGGAACCCCCAAATTTGACTTCATAGTTTGGTCTATTCGGAGATAAGTGCGTGTCGAGATTCGAGTGTGGCAAGGTGTTAGGCACCTACCTCGCCTAGAATTTTCGGTCTTTCTACCAGAAGCTTAGATTTTGAATATTCTCCCCCGAGAATTTTAATAGCCTAAGCTAACATGGAAGTCCTATTATGTGAAATAATGCAAACATATATACATAAACTTGCATGAAAGAATTATAGGAAATTATTGAAATATCATAAGAAATATAGATCTATATTAAAACCACATGAAATAATAAAATCTACAAAAAATAGTAGAAAATGCAATTACCCTATCTACATACACCTACAATGCTCCATGACATGAAAATTATGATAGTGATTTCATGTGATGAACATATGCGATAACACATAAAATGATGAAATAGATTACGTTTAATGTACAGACGCTAAAATTAATACATGAAATAATAATAGTAAATCATTGTTTTATGCAATAGACCTATAAAATAATTCATGCGGAGATGAGGTACGTATTCTATATGCAAATGAAATTACGATATAATATTTACATGATAATAACCGATGAAAATGGTGAATTTTTCGATAATTTTCCTCAACTCAGGGGCAACGATTTAATTTTCTTCTCTCTTTCTTGGGGAAATTAAAAACTTCCGGCACCTGGGTAAGAAAGTTGATAGGGCTTCTATGCTAGGGTGTGACTATGGGTTTTGGTTTTTTGGAATCTGAGCAGGTTTCCGTACTATATTCCTAGAATCAGAATCAGCTTTGGAAATTTGGGCAAGGCTTCCATGCCGTATTCCTAAGGTCAGAATCAGTTTTGGAATTTTGGACAGGGTTTCTGCACCATATTCCTAGGGTCGGAATCAGCTCTGAAAATTTGGACAGGGCTTCCACGCCGTACTCCTAGGGTTGGAATCAGCTCTAAAAATTTGGGTAGGGCTTCTGTGCCCGTACTTCTAGGGTCAGAATTAGCTCTGAAAATTTGGGTAGGGCTTCTGCGCCATATTCCTAGGGTAAAAAATAGCTCTGAAATTTTAAACAGGGCTTCCATGCCATATTTCTAGGGTTGGAATCAACTCTGGAATTTTGGACAGGGCTTTTGCACAGTAATAAACATATAAAATTGAATACAAATGAACTTAAATAGAAGTTTCGTGCTAACCTGATATGGATGATGTGGACTCTGTCAACTTCAATAAGCTCGGCTCGACCTATTCTTTCCTCTCTCTCTCTCTTTTGTAAACCTTTGGAACAATATTTTTTCTTCAGGGGTTCTCCTATATTTTTCTCTCGGGGTTTTACGGTGACCTAGGGTCACTATTTATAGAAGGGAGGAGGCATGCCATGCAGCAGCTTGGGGAGGCATGCCTGATTACAGGAGGTGTAAATATTTTTTAGGGCGTGTAAGGGCATACACATCCATGTAAGCCATATCTGGTTTGTAAGGCCTTGCGGATCCATGTAAGCCTTACGAAATGTGTAAGCCTTACAGTTTGTGTAAGGATTACATGGATTTGTGTAAGGGCTTACACATCCGTGTAAGCCTTACATAGATCCCTACCCCGTGGCACCCCGTTATTCATAGAAAAACCCCGTGTCACTCCGTTATACCATGAAAAATTGGTGTCACCCTATTACGCATTTAAAAACCCCGTAGCATCCTGTTACGCTTCCAGATATGCTCGTAGATGGGTGGCTACCCCTGTATACTGGGCGGCAGTAGCCCTCAATGGAAATCTTATCCATGATAGTAGGCTGTAAATTTGGGCAAGTTTTTGATAGGGTTTGGTTTAGGTTGGTTTGGTTTTGGTTTGGTTTAGGGTTTTGGTTTGGGTTTAGGGTTTGGTCTGGTTTAGGGTTTTGGTCTGGTTTAGGGTTTGGTTTTAGGGTTTGGTCTAGTTTAGGGTTTGGTCTGGTTTAGGGTTTGGTGCGGTTTAGGATTTAGTCTAGTTTAGGGTTTGGTCGGTTTTGGGTTTGGTTTGGTTTAGGGTTTGGTGCGGTTTGGGGTTTGGTTTGATTTAGGGTTTGGTCTAGTTTAGGGTTAGGTTTGGATTAGGGTTTGGTTTGGTTTGGTCTTTGGTTTAACGGTTCAAAGTTCGGTGGCAATCTGATTTTGTCGGTTATCCATTTTTCCGTTACAAGATATCAATGGGGCCGTGTTCTTAATGCTATTCAATGATACGGGAATCGAGAACATACTAGGCTCGATTGTCATATTCTGGAAAAAGGTATCAATGACCACTTTCAATCACCTTTCCCCATAAAAAAATATCGGGCTGAATTCCTAACCAGTCTTACACTCGATTGTTTTCCGCATGTTCTTACATAGGGGATTTAGGTTGGGATAGCTGGGATAGTTTGGATTTGTGCCGAAAATTGGATTTCTTTTTGAAAGAGGGAATAGAGAATATATGTTTCATCATTGCCCATAATTTATCATTGCCGAGGGGGGACAAAATTTGCTATCTACAAAATGCCCCTCATTGGTTGAGATTATGCAACAGCTGAAGGGAAAAGAAAAGAACAACAAAATTTTGTCATCCTAGAGCATGTACTACTGATATCCTACTTAGGAATAGCGGAGGTGCAATGCAAAAGGCAAGCAATTCAACTTTGGTGGTAAAATTGGATGAGAAAAAAAAATTAATATGACAGTATATCCAATTGACTAGTATCGGTATATCATACCACTAGAACTGGATCATACATGAAATGCCCTGGATTTGTCCAAGAATGCAAATATGAGGGAATTATCTCAAAGCACAATTATATTCTAATAAAGAAGAAAATATATACCTGAGAGACAACTCGCTGGAGAAATTATAAGGATATCGTTCTTATAACGTACCTCAATTCTTGTGATCAAATTGACCTCTTTGTAACATTTCTTGATACTTTTGACCTTATTAATATCTTATCATGAAAATTGATACTGAGATTAATATTTTCCAATATTGTCATGGAAACGATGCTGAAATTGGCAATTTCTAGCGCTGTTGTGGAGAAGATATCATCTGGGCAATGCAATCGGCACTTTTTGGCGCTATTGTGGAAAAAATATTTTTCCTATGCATCTTGGCATTGTCGGGTAAACATCATTCTTATAATGGCATCTTGGAATAGAATTGGCAATTTCTGGCGCTGTTATGGAGATGACATTCTTATTAATGTAATCGACACTTTCTGGCATTGTTGTAGAAATGATGCTCTTTTCACAGCACTTTAATACTGAAGTTACACTTATGGCCCTGTCGGATAAATGTCAATCTTCTAATGTCATTTTGGCATTGGAATCGGCACTTTTTGGCGCTGTTATGGAGATGACATTCTTATTATATCATCTTTACATTGCAATCGGCACTTTCTAGCACCGTAATAGAAATGATGCTCTTTTCGCGCGGCACTTTAATACTGAAGTTACACTTACCGCATTGTCGGGGAATTGCCATTCTTATAGTGGCATTTTGGCACTGGAATCGGCACTTTTTGGCACTGTTATGGAGATGACATTCTTATTATATCATCTTTACAATGCAATCGGCACTATCTGGTACCATTGTAGAAATGACACTCTTTTCATGGCACTTTAACACTGAAGTTACACTTATGGCACTGTCGGGGAAATGTCATTCTTATAATGGCATTGGAATCGGCACTTTCTGTGATGTTTTGAAGATGACATTCTTATTGTATCATCTTTATGATGCAATCGGCACTTTCTAGCACTGTTGTAGAAATGACACATTTTTTGTGGCACTTTAACACTAAAGTTACACTTATGCACTATCGGGGAAATGTCATTCTTATAATGGCATTTTGGCATTGGAATCGGAATTTCTGGTATGTTATAGAAATGTCATTCTTGTAATAGCATCTCGGCATTGAAATTGGCACTTTAGCGCTATTCGAAAATGTCATTAGTGTAATGGCATTTCGGCATTAGGCGCACTTTCTAGCCTTGTTGTGGAAATGACATTCTTATAATGGCATCTCAACCTTCACTAAAATTTATGGGAAAATGGTTTCTCCATTATTCTTCTCTTGTCAACATTGCAATTTGTGGTGGGATTGCAAGTACAAAGCTGAGGCACATGCATCCCAAAGTTTAAATGATCGTGAGATTAATGATTGCATAGGCACATGAGAAATTAAGAGTTTGGAGTGATTGGAAGAGTACAATGGTGATCAAGATATTGAGAGAATTAAGAGTACATGACTACAATGGTGATCACGAGACCGGGATAATTGAAAGTACATGGTACGATGGTGATCACGAGATCAAAATGATTGAAAGTACATCGGCACAATAGTGATCACGAGATTTGGATGATTGAAAGTACATGGATACGATGGTGATCACGAGATCAGAATGGTTGAAAGTACACGGGTAGAATGGTGATCACGAGATCAGAATTATTGAAAGTATATGGGTATGATGGTGATCACGAGATCTAGATGATTGAAAGTACAGAATGCGATGGTGATCATGAGATCTAGATGATTAAAAGTACGATGCGATGGTGATGCGAGATCGAGAATGATTGAAAGTACATAGATGCGATGGTGATCACGAGATCAGAATTATTAAAAGTATATATGGATACGATGTTGATCATGAGATCGGAATGATTGAAAGTACATAAATATGATGGGGATCATGAGATCAGAATTATTCAAAGTACATGGGTACTATGATGATCTCGAGAGGTCAAGATTATTGGAAATTCTCTGAGCATGATGGTCATCGCATGATCGAAATTATTGGAACTACTGGGTACAATGGTGATCATGAGATCGGGATGAAATCATAACCCTATGCAAATAAGAGGGTTTAACGGAATCTTATGTAAAATTTAAAATATTTTCCAAAGATTCCCCATTTTCCTACTTTGCACTTGTACAACACATAATCTTATAAAATGGTTGCACACAATTGAATATGCATGGTAACATCAAGTGTGATGTTGTTGCCATCAACCTTTGGTGAAGAAAGGATGATTATAACTTATAATCAATTGTCCCTTCAAGATCAGGAAATGAAATACTTATGCAATGTTGAAATTTTTATTTTTGAATTTGAAAATTTGTGATTATTCACATTTTGATTAGGCAAGGCACAATTCCGCATTATCCATATCTCCGTCATCTGTGTGGGCTTGACAAGTATTTTTGATGAACTGAAACTGAATGGGTATAAGTGGTATTGGATGTGGTGAGCTAATGACTAAGCATGGTTCTGAACAAAAGGGATGACCGGGTCATTCTTCTCAAGGATACACTTGTAAGGAAATATCCATGGCATATTCCCCCAACTATATTGGCCTTTTCACTTTTATAATTATTGCTCCACTTCTCAGGCTAGGACCTTCCAGTGTTAAAAAACCGATCCTCATGGATCGTGTGCCCCTGAATCAGCAAATTGCCCCACTAACAACAAATCTTCCTCCCTCATTTTTTAGAATAGAAATGCCACTAGTAGCAGACTTTTTTTTTTGATATCCACAAGAGTGAGCAGTTATCAAGATTATATTGTTGTGAGCAATTAATTTCTTTGATCATGAACTTCTTTCCGTTCTTTCTTGCATCATCGATTCTTCTGAGAGACCAATGTAGAGAGAGATATTTACACGGAGAAACATATGATGGATATAATTTGAAAAACTGTGAGAGTGAGAGGACTGAACTTGATTATTATTTCATCAAGATACCTATGTACCCTAGAGTAGGGATCAGGTCCAACGTGCTTCAGGATAGATACAAAGATATGAATATTGAATGTTAAGTAACGGGTGGTCGCACTTTAGAATTTGTGGCTAAGTTGCCTACGTACCTTAGATGAGGATCAAACCTATTGTAGTTCGAACTAATGACTTGATGTCAAGGCCCAATAATTAAGTTCCATGATAGCCGGATGAGCTCGGAGATGTCGATGAGAATCTTTATCATCAATTAGTCTAGGGGGACTTCAGTAGGTTGTAATGGGGTTTAGGACTGGGTTCCAAAGGATGGAAAAAGCTCAAAATGCTTCCAAGGCCTAGCCTAATCTTTGATGACTTCTTTTATATGTCAAGTAGGTAAATGACAATTTTACTCGCGGCTTGTAATTCTTCTTAGATCATTGGATTTTGATTCCTAAAATTAACTTTTTTTTTGTCTCAATTTGAAAAGGCCCTAACTTTGGGCTATCATACATTCTCCCCTTTTTTTTCTTTGCTTTTGTTTTGTTTTTGTTTTTGTTTTGTTTTGTTTTTTTGTTTTTTGTTTTTTGTTTTTTGTTTTTTTTTTTTTAACTCTTACTTTGGAGATGGCCCAAATGTGGGCATCATTCCAACTTGGAATTCCAGACTACCTTTTCTTTTTCTAGGAAATTGTTCCGTGGTACCCCACTGACATCATATTTCATGATCAAGCCCTAGAAGAAAGGGACATGTACAAAATAGAAGAGTTTCGAGGATGATGAGTTATAGGTGGTGAGATAGGCTTTCCAAAGAAAGGCTAAAGCTCAACGGGAGACTAGCAGTATCTTTGTCTTGGTTTTTTTTTCTAGATAATTGGTGGCCAAGATGGCCTCCTTGTGAACTTACCAAGATAAGGATTCCCTCTAGACTCTGTGCTCGTTAGAAAGAGATCAGATGTATGGGAAAGCTCAATAACTTTATCATGAAGACTTTGACATTCTTGATCATGATGAAAGAGTGAAAGAAGACAGAAATGAAGTTGAAATGAAACTAGAACTTTATTGATATAAACAAGATTCCTACATTTTGAATTGGGAAGAAAGAAGGAAAGAAAAATCTCTCTCGAGGACGGTCTCTTTCTAAACCTAGCATTCTTTTATTCAGGTTTCTGATGTGCTTCTTATGCTCTTCTTCCTTTTTCAGCTATTCAAACATCATTACCACATCTGGTCATTGCTCAATTGTTTAGTTCAAGCTTTCCATCTTCTAGAAGATCCTATATCGCATGCCCAAGTGCAATGCAGTCATCAGTGGGGTGCTCTTCTTGGGTGTGATAGTCACAGAATTGATTTTGATCATACCACTCTGGCAAGGGATTTTGGACTGTTGGGGACGAACTCTGCCCAAAATTCCTTCCTTCTTCAATTCAGCATATACTAGAGATCTAGCTATGCCCAAATCGGTGAACTGTCGTTGAGGCTTCGGAGCCTGTCTTGATGACGAGCTAGGCTGTATCATAGTTGGAGGAGATGTTGTGACTTGAGCTATGCTAGGTTGCTGATTACGGCCTACAAATTTAGCCCTTGACCTTGGTCTGAGTGCGGCCTTGGGATTTTTCCTTGTTCATAATGACTTTGAGAAGTTCCACGATGTTGTGATTCTTTGAATATACGATTTTCAACCCTCTTTCTAGTTGCTAGCAAAACTAAGAATGTCTCAATGTGTTGACTATATAACACATCATAGTAGGGATTTGCCAAGTTATCTAGGACTATTTCAACTTGTTCTTTTTCACTAGGTGAAGACATCATTATGCCTGCCTTATCTCGAAACCTTAGAAGAAACTCAGCAAAACCCTCACTTGGAGCCTGTTGAACAGTTTCTAATTCTTGTCGAGTTGTATCCAGCTCAGTGTTGTAAGAGTACTATTTAGTGAATGCTTTCATGATTGTTGACCAATTCTCAGTCTGGGAAGGGTCTAACTGAGTTAACCAATAAAAAGTTGGGCCTGAAAGAGTAAGCAAAAATGCTTTCCCCATTTGTTCTTTAGTAAATCCCCATGATCTAGAAATATAAAGGAAGACTTTCAAGTGTGCCCTCAAGTCACCTTTGCCATCGAGCTTATCGGTGTTCCATTTAAATTTCTCTGAAATTTGAGCTCCGGGAAAAAGGGCCATCTCATCAGTTTCTATGGCTTGAGTGCCTATGGCTTTCCCCTTGTGCAGCAACTTTTCAAGTCTTTCTAATTTTTCCCTCATCTTTCTTTCCTTTTCAGTTTCAGGGGGTTCAGTTGGAAGATTTGGTCGGATTTCTTCTTCATCATCACCGACCACAAGCCTCAGTATGGTATGAGGTGCATTGGACCCCACCTTGGTCCACTCCTGTTCTCTTGGAGTTAAAATAGGTTCAGTTTGTTGCTGAGGCTGCTTGGCACTGGTAAACTGGTTGAATAAATGATGCAACTCTTCCAACTTTAACTGCATCATATCCATTCTCCATTTCTCTTGGTCATCTGGTTGACTTCCACTAGTCGGATCCATACTCGCCAATCATTCAGATGACGTTGAGCTGGCGAATTTGGTGGAGTGAGTTGAACAATAAGTTCCACCGTTGGTAAGGATCTCTCAGGGCTGACTCGGACCAAAAGATTATCTTGATGGGTCCACACAGACACGAGGATTTTTCTTATGCGGAATCGTGCCTAACCTAAACAAAGAAATTTAATTTTTAGATTTATTTTTTGGATTTTTGATTTATTTTTTATATTTTTTTTTAATGATGCGCACACAAAATTACTCCCTCCCAATAATAAGTGTCTAATTTTGGCCCAACCTTCAGTTGATATTCACACATTTTTTTTAGGAGGGTCCAAGTTAGACATATATCATGCTTTGGGAAAACAAACAAGTTGGTTCATGTAAGAATAACCTAGTAGCTAATTTCATATAGGTATTTTGTTTCTCCCCATAACTTGGAAATACCTAATCATTCCTAACTCTTGGATTGGTTGTGTGGAACATTATCAGTTTGGAACACGAGCTAATAAAATGTGGTGAAGCGGGAATCACCCCGAGCCGATTGCATGAACCAAAAGCTGATAAAGTTGCATCAACCAATTCCCAATTGTCAAAAACACGTCGAGGTTTAAACACATACATGAAAAACCTCCTCCCGGATGAAAGCAGGCTAGAAGAGTTCTACAGAACGCAAACAATTACTAAGTCGATTAGAGCGTACCCTAGTTGTTCAATGGTCTAGTTCCTATATGATGCGATGCAATGGGTAAGGTAGAGACGAGAACAAGGTCACTCTTGATAAACCGATATACTTATCCTTTGGCGAATCATGGGTACATGGTTCCTTTGATATACCAGATGGTACTATTTCAAGGGTGTGACTTAGCGGTGATTGTCCATGACATTACATGGGTTCAATCGGCTAACCATAGGGGTAGGTGTATCCATGAGTGAGTGTGTACACAAGTGTAGTGTAGAAAGTGGCCATTAGTTAATCTCAGAATGGCCAGATATGTTCTATCACCCTGAGGGTTTCAAACTATTGATGACCATCCTTGTCATCTAATTTCACTTCGAGCACTCTTATGTAGGAAGTGGGCATCATTTGATCTCAGAGTACTTAGTCTATCATGCATTGACCTCCCCGAGGGTGCGAGCACGACAGGGAGTACCCTCGTCAAGTGATTTCACTTCGAACACGATGCATAATGCAATTAACAAGCAATATATAGACATGTTTACACGCAATAATGATGAGGGGGAGAAAATTCTAACGTTCATTGTAAGTTTCTTGTATTGAAAGTTTGACAGTCATTAGTGGAGTCGCCACTGTATGTGAAAATACCTTTTTTCTACTTTTCTTTCTGCTCTTTTCCTCCCCTCACCTCTAGTCTACCTTGCAGGGGTGAATGAATTGAATGGTCTCCAAACATGGTCTGACGACTATTGGGGGATGGGGGAAGCATGATTTTTGGAGTCCCCATCTAGGATTTAGGGCCTATAACCCTATGGTAGAGCCCAATTCTGATCAAAGATCGAGCTTGAGTAGGGGCTTGGATTCTTGTGAAAGGAAGGAACCCTCGAATTTGACTTCATATTTTGGTATGTTCCAGAGATAAAGGTCTGTGTCAGGTTACAAGTGTGGCAAGGTGTAAAGCACCTGCCTCGCTTGGAATTTTTGGTCTTTCTACCAGAAGCTTAGATTTTGAATATTCTCCCCAGAATTTTAACGACCTAAGCTAGCATGGAAGTTCTATTATGTGAAATAACATGAAACATATATACATAAACTTACATGAAAAAATTATAGAAAATTATTGAAATATCATATGAAATATAGATCTATATTAAAACCACATGAAATAATAAAATCTACATAAAATAGTAGAAAATGAAATTACCCTATCTACATACACCTACAATGCTCCATGACATGATAATTATGATCGTTATTTCATGTGAGGAACATATGCGATAACACATAAAATGATAAAACAGATTACGTTTAATGCATAGATGCTAAATTAATACATGAAATAATAATAGTAAATCATTATTTTATGCAATAGACCCATAAAATAATACATGTAGAGATGAGGTACGTATTATATATGCAAATGAAATTATGATATAATATTTACATGATAATGATCGATGAAAACGGTAAATTTTCTGATAATTTTCCTCGACTCAGGGGCAACGATTTAATTTTCTTCTCTTTTTCTTGAAGAAATTAAAAACTTCCGACACCTGGGTAAGAAAGTTGATAGGGCTTCTATGCTAGGGTGTGACTATGGGTTCTGGTTTCTGGGAATCTAAGCAGGGCTTCGTACTCTATTCCTAGAATCGAAATTAGCTCTGGAAATTTGGACAGGGCTTCCGCGTTGTATTCCTATGGTCGAAATTAGCTTTGGAAATTTGGACCAGACTTCCACGCCGTATTCCTAGGTTTGGAATCAGCTCTGAAAATTTGGGCAGGGCTTCCGCGCCGTATTCTTAGGTTCAGAATTAGCTCTGGAAATTTGGGGCAGGGCTTCCACGCTATATTCCTAAGGTTGGAATCAGCTCTGGAAATTTGGACAGAGCTTTTGTTCCATATTCCTAAGGTCAGAAACAACTCTGAAATTTTGAACAGGGCTTCCACGCCATATTCCTAAGGTTGGAGTCAGCTCTAGAATTTTGGATAGGGCTTTCGCACCGTAATAAAAATATCAAAATTGAATGAAAAGGAACTTAAATAGAAGTTTCATACTAACCTGATATGGATGATGTGGACTCTGTCAACTTCAATAAGCTTGGCTCGGCCTATTCTTTTCTCTCTCTCTCTCTCTCTCTCTCTCTTTTGTAAAGCCTCTGGAACAATTTTTTTCTTTAAGGGTTCTCTATTTTTTTCCCGAGGTTTCTGGTGACCAGGTCACTATTTATAGAAGGAGGAGGCATGCCACTGACACCTTGCAAAGGAGGTGTAAAGATTTTTAGGGGCATGTAAGGGCTTACATTCGTGTAAGCCTTACACGGATCGCTACCTTGTGGCACCCCGTTATTCATAGAAAAACCCCGTGTCACCCCGTTATACTATGAAAAACTGGTGTCACCCTGTTACGCATTTAAAAACCCCATGGCATCCCGTTACTCTTCCAGATATGCCCATAGATGGGCGGCTACCCCTGTAGACTGGGCAGTTGTAGCCCTCAATGGAAATCTTATCACGGCAGTAGCCGTAAGCTGGGTGGAAAGTTTTAGATAGGGTTTGGTTTAGGCTAGTTTGGTTTTGGTTTGGTTTAGGGTTTTGGTTCGGGTTTGGGGTTTGGTTTAGGTTTTGGTTTTGGGTTTTGGTTTGCTTTAGGGTTTTGGTTTTGGTTTAGGGTGTTGGTTTGGTTTAGGGTTTTGATTCTTGTTTAGGGTTCGGTTTAAGTTTAGGGTTTTGGTTCAGGTTTAGGGTTTGGTTTAGATTTAGGGTTTGGTTTAAGCTAGGGTTTTAGTTTGGGTTTAGGGTTTGGTTTAGGTTAGGGTTTTGGTTCGGGTTTAGGGGTTGGTTTATGTTAGGGTTTTGGTTCGGGTTTAGGGTTTGGTTTAGGTTAGGGTTTGGTTTGGTTAGGTTTGGTTTAGGTTTTGGTGCGGTTTGGGTTTGGTTTGGTTTGGGGTTTGGTCTGATTTTTATTGTTTGGTTTGGTTTGGGGTTTGGTCTAGTTTGGGTTTTGGTTTGGTTTGATTTTTGAGGGTTTGGTTTGATTTTGGGGTTTGGTTTGGTTTGGTTTAGGGTTTGGTTTGGATTAGGGTTTGGTCTGGTTTAGGGTTTGGTGCGGTTTAGGGTTTGGTCGGTTTGGGGTTTGGTGCGGTTTAGGGTTTTGGTTTGGTTTGGTTTAGGTTTGGTGCGGTTGAGGGTTTGGTTTGGTTTAGGGTTTGGTCGGTTTAGGGTTTGGTTTGGTTTAGGGTTTGGTTTGATTTGGGGTTTGGTTTGGTTTGGTTTGGTTTGGTTTGGTTTTGGTTTAACTAGTTCAAAGTTCGGTGGGCAATCGGTACATTTGGTTATCCATTTTTCCGTCTAAGATATCAATGGGACCGTGTTTGGATGCCATTCAATGATCTGGGAATCGAGCACATGCTAGGCTCGATTATGCATTCTGAAAAAGGTATCAATGACCACTTTGGTCACTTTCCCCATCAAAAATATCGGTGAACTCTAACTTTGTCTTACACTCATTGTATTCCATGTTCTTGCATAGCGACATTAGGTTGGGATAATTTGGGATAGTGCGGATTTGTGCCAAAATTGATTTCTTTACGAAAGAGAATAAATGTTTCATCATTCTTGAGGAGGGACAAATTCGGTGTCTCGATCCACTGTAGACATGTTTGATTTATTATAGCACTACCATAAGTAGGCAATGATGGACAAGAATATAATAGCATGAAAGGTGATAGTGCAACCAACCGGAAAAGAGAGGATGAAAGCAGCCCAAAGGGGATAAGCGGGATTAAAAAGGATGTGAGTGGCAAGTCGGAAAACCTACTCCCTTAAGCTGGATCGAGGCAAGATCCAAGGTGGTCCTACATCAAACATAAGAAGATTATTCATTGGCGAGGCCCATGATGTCAAAATCCTAAATAACATGACCTAAAGTTATATTTCCAGTTCATAAAGACATTAGGCTCCACGGTGATGAGTGCCAAGCTTTGAAGGAGTTAGAAGAATCAATTAATGAGCTACCTCAAAGTACCTTAAGAACCCAGGAGACTAACAGAGCTAGATAGAGCATTGGGAGCTGAGTCACCAGCAATCCAAGTCATAGAGAGATGATGACATAGAAAGGAGGTCGACAAATGACCATAATACACCAACTAGCTAACTGGACCCACCATACATCCTATTCTGAGGGGCGGGATTTGGGTCAGTCAAGAAGGCCAAGGTGCATATGCCCGCTTCATCTACGTGACCGAGGAATGACCAAAGTTGCTTAGAACAAACCGACCATTTCGTTCTCAGAAGAAAATTTACAAGGCCAGAACAGGCGATACTACAATGCCATTGTGGTTCAGCTGGTCATCTCCAACTGTCTATTCCACAGATTTTTGGTCAACTTGGGTGTAATGTCTTACAATGCATACAAGAAGCTCGGTTTGGGAGATGATAAGCTCAAACCCACTGGAGGCCTTCTGTACAGATTCTCTGGTATTGCGACACAGATTGAAGGATACACTAAGTTACCAGTGGCTATAGGCAAAAGCCCTCACTTGGCAACAACCCTTGTCAACTTCATGGTTATCAAGATGATATCAGCGTACAATGCCATCTTTGGTCAACCGGATCTTAATGACTTAGGAGCAATTGCCTCCACAAAGCATCTAAAGGTGAAATTGGATTCGTGTGGATGATACGCGAACTTCATCAAAGAGAAGAAAAGTGCCAGCTCAGGCTTGGCATGTGGCATAGAGATTGAAGATATCAGGTATGAGAACCAGTAGAAGAGTTGGTGCAGGTCCCATTTTTTTAGGAAGATCTGACCCGCATGGTTCAGCTCAGTGCGCTGCTGAGTGAGGAATAGTCTCTCAAAACCATGGAATTCCTTATGACCGATGCGAATATCTTTATTTAGTTAGCCCTTGACATGCCAGGCATTCCGATAACTATCACAGAACATGCCCTGAAAGCCAGTCAAACAGAATAGGAGAAACTTTGCCCTCGAGGGTCAGAGAAGTTAAATGCTTCACACTTGATCAGAGAGGTGTAGGTCCAAACCTAGTTGGCCAATGTTGTCATAGTCCCAAAATAGGAAGTGTAGAATTTGCATTAACTATATTGACTTAAACAAGGCCTACCCTAAGGATTGCTACCCTTGCCACGAATCGACTTACTCATAGATGTTATAGCGGGGCATGAAATGCTAACCTTCATGGATGCCTATTATGGGTACAACCAAATAAAGGCGAGGGAAGAAGATGGAGAAGACCACCTTCCTTACGAATAAGGAAACTTTTGTTACAAAGACATGCCATTCACTGAAGAATGCAGGGCCACTTACCAAAGAATAGTTAATAAAATGTTTAAAGAACGGATTAGGAAAAACAAGGAGGTGTATATGTGGACAACATGTTCATCACCTAAAGTCGATTGACACACTATTGACCTAAAAGAGGCCTTCGGGGTCCTCCGGAAGAATCATATGAAGTTGAACCCTACCAAGTTCACATTTAGAGTCACCTCATGTAAGTTATTAGGTTTGTGGTCTCTAAGAGAGGAATAGAGGCAAATCAGAGCAAAATTAAGGTAATTTAGGACATGATTCCACCTAGAAATGTTTGGGACGTGCAGCGGCCTACCAGACGGGTCATGGCACTTAACCGCTTCATCCCCAAAGAACATTCTTTAGATGTCAGACTGCAAAGACACGTTCGAAATGCTAAAGGTCTACCTCGAGTCACCACCGCTTCTCGTTTGGCAAGGCGAGAGGCGGCGACATATCTACTTGGTCATGTCACTTATGGCCATTAAGCGCAACCCTAGTAAAAGAACAATAGAAGCAGAAAAGGCCAATCTACTATATCGGTCATATTCTTCTAAATGCCGAGACAATATATGTTGCTGGTCTGGAGAAGTTAGCTCACTCAATCATGGTGTTGGCCGATCGACCGTTGAAGATGATCCTATATAAATCGAGCGTATTCGGGAGAAAACTTAGTTGGTCGATTGAGCTGAGTGAGCATAACATAGATTCTTACCAAGAACTACCATCAAGGGTCAGGCGCCAATGGACTTCATAGTGGAGTGCTCCTTGGATGACAAAGAAAATAAAGAAGAAGGTGTCCTAGTCCCTCAGACATAAACATTTTATGTAGATGGTTCGAGCAACAGAATAGGAAGTAGAGTAGGACTAATCTTGACAAAACGTGAAGGATTTATGATATACTACACCCTAAGGTTCAACTTCTTTGCCACCAACAACGAAGCGAAGTACGAGGCTTTGATAAGGGGACTCCAAAAAGCTCAAGTGAATGGTGAGTACAAAGAAAGAGAGGAGAGGATGGATAGATACCTAAAGAAGACAAGGAACTTAATCAACTGATTCTCTAAGTTCAAGATAAAGCAAGTTCGCAGGGCTGAAAAATGCCTTAGCAAACACCTTGTCCCAATTAGCAACGGCTGACTATGAGAGCATGTGTAGCATGGTGTACATTGAAATACGACAGAAATCAAACCATAAGGAAGATGAGGAGTGTTGAAGCGAAGAAGAGCTAAACTGGATGTATCCCATCATTAAATATATTAAGGAAAACTCTTTACTTGAAGATGGATCCGAGGCACGAAAAATAAAGAGCTAATCGGAAAACTACATTCTGGAAGATGACGAAACTTTAGAAAAAAGGTTGATTTCTAGACCGCTCCTCACATGCCTTAGCTCAAGTAAATCAAGACATGATTACACCAAGGTTTTTAGGTTTCGTGGTCTCTAAGAGAGGAATAGAGGTGAATCAGAGCAAAATTAAGGCAATTCAGGACATGATTCCACCAAGAAATGTCTAGGAGGTGCAACGGCCTACCAGACTGGTCACAACATTCAACTGCTTCATCTCCTGTGCAGGTGAAAAATGCTTGCCCTTCTTCAAGACTTTGAAAAACCTATAGTCCACGAAGAACATTCTCTAGATGTCGGACTGCAATGACGCGTTCAAAGTGCTAAAGGTCTACCTTAAGTCACCGCCCCTTCTCGTTTGGCCAGAGCCAGGGAATGAGCGACATATCTACTTGGCCATGTCACTTGTGGCCATCAGTGTAAGCCTAGTAAAAGAACAAAAGAAACAGCAAAGGCCGATCTACGATGTCAGTCATATCATTCTAAACGCTGAGACAAGATATCTTTGATGCGAGAATTTAGCTCACACAATCGTGGTGTTGATCGATTGGCTGAAGAAGATCCTATATAATCGTGTATTGAAAGAAAAGTTAGTTGGTCGGTTGAGCTAAGAAAGCATAACATAGATTCGACCAAGAACGCCATCAAGAGCCGGCGTCAATGGAATTGAGTGGAGTGCACCACGGATGACAAAGAAAATAAAGAAGAAAGTGTCCTAGTCCCTCGAAATAAACATTATATGTAGATGGTTCAAGCAATGGAATAGGAAGCGAGTAGGACTAATCCTAACAAAACCTAAAGGATTCATGATATAGTACACCTTAAGGTTCTAGTTCTCTACCACCAACAACAAAGCGGAATCTGAGTCTTTGATAAGGGGACTCGGAAAACTCAAGAGGTACAAGCTCTTGAGTTGTTAGTCCATAGAAACTCACAAATTATTGTAATTCAAGTGAATGGTGAGTAAAAAGAAAGGGAGGAGAGGATGGTTAGATACCTAAAGAAGGAAAGGAACCTAATCAACCGATTCTCTAAGTTTAAGATAAAGCAAGTTCGTAGAGATGAGAGCATACTCGGCGACACCTTGTCCTAATTAGCAACGACTAACTATGAGAGCATGTGTAGCATGGTGTACATTGAAATACTACAAAAAACAAACCATGGGGAAGATGAGGAATATTGAACCGAAGAAGAGACAAACTAGATGGATCCCATCATTAAATATCTCAGTGTGAGGGTAGCGGCCGGAAATGGACTGTCGCTTTCCCATCCTTTGTGGGGAGGGAAAAGGACTTGCATTAATTCTATCCTCTCTCCTCTCTTTCTCTTTCATGAGGAAGGGTGTGTTGCGTGTGCTTACCCTGTGGGCCCCGCACTGCCATATCACCGCTCAGAAGATATATGGAGGCCTATTTTGCAAGAGTGTAAAGTTCATCATTCGAGATGGGGGTTTGATGATGGTCCAGTACGGGAATTGGGATCATGCAAAAGGGTTTGGAGTCGCCACCTAGGATTATGGGCCTAGGACCCAGGGGTGGGCCCAATTCCTGAGAGAAGGACCTAAAAGTTGGTCTGGTCCAGAGATTTAGGGAAAGTGTCAGGTTGTAGAATTGGGAAGGTGTTAGGCACCCAATCTACCCAGTTCAATGGTCTTCCTACTAGATGTAAGAATGAACATTTTCCACAATTATTCCTATCCCAAATGCATGGCTAAGTTATCACATATATATGCATTGACTGAATTTAAATGACTATGTACACTAAAACAAGGTCTATATAAAGTCTACATTATGCTAATTTTGTTGAGAAACTATACGAACTTGACCCTTTTGGGTCAAGAGGGTGGAACCCCTAATTGATCTTGTATGAACTTTCTTCTAGATTCTCCCTTTCGGGGAAGATGGTCTTGACCTCCAACTTTCTTTCTCGTGAGGCGCTGATTGTGATAATATTGAGCGAGTTTGGCTAGGAGCAGTTACTTCGGTTTGCTTTTGGATAGAGCTTTGGCTAGGGAAGGATATTTTTGGATTTGAATTCGGATAGAGCTCTGGCTAGGGAAGGCTATTTCTGGGCTTAGGCTGAGGTGGCACTCAGACAGAGCTTCCTCTATGGATAGGATATGGGAGGGCTAGGATGAGGTGGCACTCGGATAGAGCTTTCATTAGGGATATGCTATGGGAGGGCTAGGCTGAGGTGGCACTCGGACAGAGCTTTTGTTGAGGATAGGCTAAGGGAGGGCTAGGAGGAAAATTTTCCTAAAAATCTCATTGAAAGAAAGCAAAGTTGAAGAGTCTGAAGGCTGAAGAATAGTTCAAAGATCCGAAGAACACCGGATCTTATAAAGATCTCTCGAAGAACACCGGATCTTATGAAGATCTCTTGAAGACTTGGAAAACCTCAAAGGGAGGGTGGAGAGGGTGGAGGGGCTTCTCGCAAGGGTTGCTCCTAAGAGACTTGGCTTGTTGTGGTGTGTAAAATCAAAGGGAGGGGGGTATTTATAGAATTTTTAGATAATAGGGAGGAGAGAAAAAATTCCTTAACCAATGGTAGTAAGACGTAATTTTTCTAAACCAATAGGGTGAAAGTAAGAAATTTTGGACCAATGGGGTGGAGGGTAATTTTCTATAGCCAATGGGTGAAAGGTAAAATTTTTGGACCAATAGGGTGAAAAGATTCCTTTTTGGACCAATAGGAGGCCGTGGTGTAGGGTATGCTAATGGGGCAGTGTTGGGTACACATACTGGCCTGTAGCGGTGTGGGCAGGGCTGTAGGGGGTGTAGGTAGGGCTGGAAGGGGTGCGCATGAGGGTGTGAGAGGGTGCCAACAGGGCTGCAGGGGGCGCGGTAGGGCTATAAGGGGTGGGTGCAATGGTGCGAGAGGTGCGCGATGGTGCGAGGGTGCACAAGAGGTGTGAGGGGTGCAGGCGGGGCTGTAGGGGATGTGTTGTGGTGCGCAAGGGTGCAAGGGGGTGCGGGCAGCACTACAGGGGGCACAAACAAGGCTATAGGGGGCGCACAGGCTATGCCTCTTGGCTGGTAGTGGCGTGCAACATCTGAGGATGGCGTGCATGCGAGATGCGTCTTGAGGCTGCTGGCTAGCAGGACGGAGCGAGTGTGAGCAACATGCGTGTAAAAAAAATATGATTTTCCAGGGAAGATTGCAGGAGATTTGACGGTCCAATTTTGATGTACCATATATCGTTAAAATCATATTTTCGAGTACTATCCATCAGTGTGGTCATCATGACTGGATTCCTTCATATATAAAAAGTCAAAATTGGACCCTCTTTTCTCCCGCATGGGGTTTCTGGGATTTTTTTAGGTAGGGGATGTTTTTGGGTTCTCTTAGTTAGCCATTGTCTCTTGTTGATCAGAAGTAGGAAGTTATATCCAAGATCCGCATTTCATCACAAGCGAAGGGGGTGAAAAAATTGGCTGTCTACAGAATGCCCCTCTTTGGCCAAGGCCTGTGCCAACGACCGAAGGATAAAGAAAAGAATGACCACATTTTGTCACCCGGAGCATGTACTGTCGTCATTCTACTCATTAATTACGGAGTTGAAAATGCAACAAGTAATACCTCTTAACTACTTTAAAGTTTTTAGGACTTACCTGGGCTGCCGATTGTAGGAAAGAAATTCGAGCCCTTTCAATCCTGTTAGAAGATGTTGAACCAACGTTTTGCAGAGATTTGAGCCCTCTCTATAGAAAATGTTAGTACTTGAAATTGTTCTTGATGCATTATTTGCAGAGATTTGAGCCCTCCCTACAGAAGATGTTAGTGCTTGAAAATATTCTCCCTAGGCTGGACTTCCTTCCACCAGTCCTTGGATTGGATCCATCATTTACAGAGATTTGAGCCCTCCCTATAGAAGATGTTAGTGCTTGAAAATATTCTCCCTAGGCTGGACTTTCTTCCGCTAGTCCTAGGAATTGATCCATCATTTGCAGAAATTTGAGCCCTCCCTGTAGAAAATGTTTTTCCTAGGCTGGACTTCCTTCTACCAGTCCTAGGAATTGATCCATCATTTGTAGAGATTTGGGCCCTCCCTGCAGAAGATTTTAGTGCTTGAAAATGTTCTTCCTAGGTTGGACTTCCTTCTACCAGTCCTAGGGAATTCGATCTCCAAGCTGGATCTTTCGAACCAATCTGGACTATCTAGGACCATTGGTTACAAGAGAGAAATTTGCTACTCTTCTAATCTTGCAATAAGCAAAAACATTTGATTCTTGGATTTTCCTTAGCTGGGCATTGCATGTGCCAATTTAGGGAATTTGGTCTCTAGGCTAGGTCTTTCAAGCCGATCTGGGCTATCTGGTCTCCAGGAGGGTTCTTTCAAACCGGTCTGGGTTATATGGTCTCCAAGCGGGTTCTTTCAAACCAATCTGGGGTATCTGGTTTCCAGGTCGGTTCTTTCAAACCATTCTGGGCTATCTGAGCTCCAGGAGGGTTCTTTCAAACCGGTCTGGGCTATCTGGTACTATCAATTATAGGAAAGAAATTTGCTGCTCTTTCAATCCTATAAAAGATATTAATAGTTGATTCTTGATTTTATGATTTTTGACCTTTGATTTTTGGATTTTTCTTTGGGTTTTTAATCTTTTGGACCTTTGAATTGAAATCTTGAATTTTGACCTTTGAATTGGAATTTGGACTTTTGAATTGGAATCTTGATTTGCTCTTGATTTGGATTTGATTTGAATTTTGCTTTTCACATGAATTTTACTTTCCATTTGAATTTGATTTTCACCTTTACGAGGATTTCTGGGTCACATCCAATATATTAGCAGATTCATAGCTCAGCTGACTATAATATGTGAACCAATTTTTAAGCTGTTGAAGAAGGATCAGCTAACAGAATGGAATGACTAATGCCAACAAGCCTTTGACAAGATCAAGGGATACCTCATGAACCCACCAGTATTGATACCGCCAGTGGAAGGAGAACCATTTCTGTTGTATTTGTCCATGGGAGAATACTCTATGGGCTCTTTGCTAGCACAGAAGGAGACAGAAAAGGGGGCAGAGCATGCCATATATTACCTCAGCAAGAAGTTTATGGAATATGAGACCCAATACACATCTTTGGAAAGAACTTGTTCTGTGTTGATTTGGGCAACTAAAAGGTTGCGACACTACACGGTTTCTTATCCGGTGCACTTGATCTCAAAGATGGATCCCATCAAATATCTCTTTGAGAAACCGGCCTTAACAGGATGGATGGCCCGTTGGGTACTTTTGCTATTGGAGTTTGACATCACCTATGTTACTCAAAAATCTATTAAGGGGCAGGCGATAGCTGATCATTTGGCTGCTCACCCCACAGAAGATGGAAGATCCTTGGATGACGCCTTTCCCGATGAAGGAATTGTCGTAATAGATGAAGAAGACACAGTTAATGTGTCACACCCCGTTCACAAAGAACCGGACCGGTGACCGGGTTAACTCCAATTAACCCAAACCATCCAGGATCATCTGATATAGTACCCAACCACAGCATACCCACATCAAGATAAGTGTTCAAAAGTTCAGCGGAAGACTTAAATTACCTATAAATATCCCCAATATACTTGATCTCTAAATTGTAGTATATAGATAAATACATGTGAGCCCGTAGGCATGATATTTACACAAAAAGAATAACAATTTACATATCAAGTACACAAAAAGGGAGTTCATCAAAAGAATCAAAAAGAAAAATCCTGTACGGTGCCATTACTGCGGTCCCGCAGCTCAGCCCTCGCACGTGCAATCAGCACCATGCCCGTACTCCTCGGGGACCCAACAATCCTCATTAGAAAACTCAACTGTGGGGCCCGACCCTTGATCTTCAGGCTGGCGACCTGCAAAATCATCTAAAAGAGGTGCACACGTGGGATGAGCTCACTAGCTCAGTAAGTGAAAAGAAAGACCACACAACAATCACATCCATATGCACTATATGCTATGCAATTCATTTTAAATCTTATCCACCTAAACAACATTACTAAGTCTTTGGTTTTGTGCTACTACAATCACAATGCACGTATGCCCCGGGTACGAGCCGTGAACTCCATCCCGCAATATGCCCATAGGGTTGTCGGAGAAGTCCCACCGTGAGTACTCGAAAAAGTAAAGCATGCCGACCACCGGCTCTCAACATAAAAGTAAATGACAGAAAGTAAAGGTGCTGACTCCAGCAATTTAAAAGCAGTATGATTGGCCCTCTTGAATATACCTTTAGGTTGTCATTGTCCTAATGACTAGTTGGGCGTATGTCTAACCATACGATGACTCGACAACCACGACCACTCTTCCCCAAATGATAACCCAACACTTTAACCCCTATTTGAAAGAATTCGTAGCATGGGAAATTATAATCCTAAACTGCATGCTCCTATATGACATAGTACGATTGCATAGTGCCACCGTGTCCCATTCCACGGGCCACCAATGCACTCGTTTCCAAGCCAACTGCGGCGTCTAGTCTAGTAATGCATCATGCACCGTAATCCCAACACTCATCACATAAGCACATCAATCATTTAACATTGAGAATGTAAGGCACAACACACGTACCATAAATCATTAATTTAGAATGCACAAGAAAATGCACACGAATGGCATACGAGGATGACTAATCTACATATAATTTGCATGATGACATGGCTAGTCTAGATGCAATTTAATGATGCAAAAATAAGCTTAAAATAAAGTCAAATGTCCTCTCCCCACTTACTTGTTGTGTACAAAAGCTCACGCTCGGTACGGGTGAGATTCGGTGCGAGAAAAGTAAATTCTAGTGGAACCTAGCATAAGTGAACGGGGTTAGCATTTCACAACTTTGGGGTCAAAACTAGTAAGTTTTGATGTTTAAATCATGTTTAAAATCATAACATAAGGTTGCCCATCCATTTTGGGCCCATTCGGACACAAAAATCACGTTGGGGGGCCAACAGGTGGGCCAAACACCCACTAAGACCCATCCACGGTCTTCTCAGGTGGGTGGGTTCGCCTACCGGTCCTTGCCCATCGGTCTTCTCAGGCGAGCAAGGCTTGCCTATCGGTCCAACCGGTGGGCACCCTCAGGCGTGCGGGCTTGCCCGCCGGTCCTCGCCCACCGGTGGGAACCGAGGGGCTGCCCTCTTTGGCGGGCACCACAGGCGGGGTCTTCGCCCACATGGGGGCAAAATTTGCCTTCTTCCTTGAAACATTCCCCAACCTTAGGGAAACCAAATGGGGTTGTTCCAATCACATTTTCTACACATCTATGGTCTTATAAGATGATTCTAACATAGATCTAAGCTAGATTTAAGGATTGAAAAGCCATCTTACCTTCTTTGCTCAAGAACTCATTCAAAACCCCAAAATCACCTCTTAGCTCAAGAAATCATCAATGTTTCTTAAATCTTGTAAACACTTCTTCAACCCTTCAAAATCAATACATAGACCTTCTATTAAACCTTAGATTCATCATCTCAAGTGGGATTTACAAGATCTCAAGGAACTCTACCCAAATCAAGGGTTTCACTTGAGGTTTGGTGAAAGTTTAAGAAGTATAGCCTTTGCTCACCTCAAATCGTAGATCTTGTCTTGAGGATCACTTTTTCGGTGTTGGAATGAAAGATCAAACCTCGGCGTCGCTTAAATCCATTTCTTCCTCCTCTTTCTTTCCCTTTCTTCTTCTTCGTTCTCTTTTCTTCCTTTCTTTTCTCTCTCCTCTTTACTCCTCACCAACTCTTTAATGCAATAAATGAGAAAAGGAGAAACATAATAAGTGATATTTATACTTTAAAATATCTAGTAACCACATGGGTGGGTCACTCAGGTGGGCGGATTCGCCCGCCTGTGACCGCCCACCTGTGGGTGGAAACTTAGCCAACAAGTGAGATTTCGATGGAATTTGACTCTCGGCAAGTATCTCACTCTCGGCACCAGATATATTATATGTATACACTTTAGGGTATGGTTACATACCAGCATTACCCATACATGGCCTTATGATACGTGCATGTACACTGCTTGGGTACATCTGTCTCCTCTGGCACTGACTCGAACTTGTCTGGCCAACCTGTGTTCAAAGTCACCCTTGCCATCATGGTCCATAAGGAACCCGCCTTAACCCTCTCTGGTTCGGGTCCTGCATGGTTAAACCGGGTCAACCGTGTAATTAAACCAGGTTTAAAAAGTAGGGTATCACATTTACCCCCCCCTTTTTGAAAATTTCATCCTCGAAATTGGTGTACCTGGTTGTTAGAAAAGATGAGGGTACTTGGCTTGGATTTCATCCTCTTTCTCCCAAGATGCTTCTTCAAGTGAATGATTAGCCCATCGCACCTTTACGAAGGAAATGGAGCGGTTGCGAAGGGTTTTCACTTTTCGGTCCAAGATTTCAGCTGGCTATTCTCCATAGGTCATATCAGCTTCTAGATATTCTGGTTCCACGGGTAATACATGCGGTGGATCGTGAACGTATCGCTTCAGCATGGATACATGGAATACATTATGAACATTTCCGAGCGGAGGTGGAAGAGCAAGCATGCAGGCTACTGAGCCAACCTGAGTTAAAATCTCAAATGGGCCAATGTATCTCGGGCTCAACGTACCCTTTCTATGGAACCTATGCAACCCTTTAGTAGGAGAAATCTTGAGAAACACCTTTTCTCCTGCTTGAAACTCAATGTCTTTCCTGCGTGTGTCTGCATAACTCTTTTGACATAACTGAGCTGCCTTAATCCTTTCTCGAATAACATCGACCTTGTCACATGTCATCTATATCATTTCGGGTCCTAACATTCGGCGTTCGCCTACCTCATTCAATACGGAGGTTCTACACTTCGTGCCATATAATTCCTCATATGGAGCCATCCCAATTGTAGCTTGGTAACTGTTGTTATAGGAAAACTCCATAAGGGGTATATATTCTTTCCAACTACCACACATTTCCATTGCACATGCCCTGAGCATGTATTCTAATGTCTGTATGGTTGCTCATTGACCATCGGTCTATGGGTGGAAGCGGTACTCAAGTTCAATTGTGATCCCAAAGCATCTTTGGGAAAATTTTCCAAAATCGAAGTGAACCTTGGGTCCCTATCGACACAATGCTCCGGCACTCTATGCAAGCACACTATATTATCCATATAAAGTTGTGCTAACTTGATAGAAATTTGGTCTTGATGGGAATGAAATGGCGGTCTTAGTAAGCCGATCAACTATCACCCAAATCGCATCCATCTCCTTAGGTGTGCGTGGTAGTCCGGTGACAAAGTCCATCGTAATCCTATCCCACTTCCAGTCTGGTACTGGGAGTGGCTGAAGATTACCATAAGGTCGATGCCTCTCAGCTTTGACATTTTGGCATGTAAGACAAGTCGCCACATATAGGGCTATTGTGATTCTCATGCTTGGCCACCAGTAGTTTTGTTTAAGGTCCTTATACATCTTTGTACTTCTTAGGTGGAGTGAGTACTCGGAGCTATGTGCTTCCTGCACTATGTTGTCTTGTATCTCCAAATCATCGGGCACACATAACCTACCTCGAAACAGTAATGCCCCGTCGCTGGCTAAAACGAAATCAGGGTCATTCATTGTTTGCTCTTGAATATTAATTCTGATCCGTTGCAACTCAGGATCCAAAGGTTGTTTCATTATCACCTCTTGCCTAATAGACGGATGCACCTGTAGAGTTGCCAAGGATACAATTAACCATTTAATGTTTTCTAGTTAATGTTCAAGCTCTAAGGTTGCTCCTTCATATAAGAGGGTTTCATCCATTAGCTTTGCCTCTTGTACAAGCTATGGGCAGACTGCTCAGTGTGAGAGTGACACAGTCTGTGCCTTCTGACTCAATGCATCTGCCAGTACATTAGCCTTGCCAGGATGATACTAAATGTCACAGTCATAGTCCTTCATGAGCACGAGCTACCTCCTCTGCCTCATGTTCAAATCTCTTTGGGTGAAAAAGTACTTAAGGCTTTTGTGATCATTATATATCTCGCACTTCTCCCCATACAAATAATGTCGCCAAATCTTTAGGGCAAAAATGACTACGGCTAGTACCAAGTCATGAGTGGGGTAGTTCTTCTCATATTCCTTTAGTTGTTGAGATGCATACTCTATCACCTTACCGCGTTGCATGAGAACATAACCCAACCCGACCTTAGAAGCATCAGTGTAGACTGTCATTCCACCTGTGCCTTTCGGGATGGCCAACACAGGGGCCGACACTAACCTTTTCTTCAATTCCTGAAAACTCTTCTCACATTCCTCTATCCATTCAAATTTCACACCATTTTTGGTTAACTTAGTCATTGGTGCGGAGATTCGAGCAAAATTCTCAATGAAGTGTCGGTAGTATCCTGCCAAACCCAAGAAACTTCTAATTTCAGTAACGTTCTTAGGGCTTTCCCCTCTACTACTGCTTTCACCTTATCCGGATCCACCTCGATTCCGTCCTTAGACACTACATATCCCAGGAATCCAACTTGCTCAAGCTAAAATTCACATTTACTGTATTTGGCAAATAATTGTTGTTCTCTCAGCCTCTGTAATACCATCCTCAGGTGTTGAGTGTGCTCCTCTTCTGTCTTAGAGTAAATCAAGATGTCATCAATAAAAATAATTACCCATTTATCAAGGACATCGTGAAATACTCGATTCATTAAATCCATGAATGCTGCCGATGCATTGGTTAACACAAAAGATAACACTAGGAACTCATAGTGACCATACCGAGTCCTGAAAGCTGTCTTGGGTATGTCGCCACTCTTTATCTTGAGCTAATAATAGATCTAAGGTCTATCTTTGAAAATACCTTTGCACCTTGTAGTTGGTCAAACAAATCATCAATGCGTGACAATGGATACCGGTTCTTAATGGTTAGCTTATTTAGTTCCCGGTAATCGATGCACATCGTAGTGCCATCCTTCTTCTTGACAAATATCTTTGGGGCACCCCAAGGTGAAACACTTGGGCGAATAAACACCTTCTCCAATAATTCTTGCAACGCATCGTAACTCCCTCAATTAATTGGTGCCATCACGTATGGAGCTTTGAACCTTGGAGCTGCTCCGGGAATTAAGTCTATGGCAAATTCAACTCTCTTCGGTGGTAGATGCATCGGATCATCTGGAAAGATGTCGGAAATTCTTTAACCACCTCTACCTCTTCTAGAGGTGTAACCTTTCATCAATATCAAGTACCGATGCTAAGTAACCACGACATCCACTTTCCAACAACTTTACCGCTTGAAGAGCGAGCGAGGACCTTTCTAGCCCGTTTCATTTTATCGCTTGGTATACCAATTCTTTCACTTCATCATCACCCTAATTAATTTTTGGCACACATCACATTTGCTCGATGGGCCGACAACCAATCCATACCCAATATAACATCAAAATTTTGCATATTGAATTTGATGAGTTGTGCATCCAATTTCTTTCCATTGATTTCGACTGGGCATGGCCCATGCACCTCCTTCAACCGTGTAACTTTGCCTGTAGGCATATTAACAATCATCTCATGATCTAGTGTCCTGGGTGACATATCAAGTTTCTCAGCAAATCTCTTAGATGTGAATGAATGTGTGGCTCCTGAATCAAACAAGACATAGGCTGGTATACCCGATATAGGTAGAACACCTAGTGCAACAATGTATATAAGTTTAGCAGGTCATCAAAATTCAGCATAAGAAAAATCTTAAATTAAAATATACCTGCTACCACTTCTGTGCTGGCTTGATCTTCCTTAGCTGATAAGGCATACATTCTTCCTTGTGGTTGATTCCCCCGAGTTGAGGGAGGTCTGTACATAAAGGGCTGACTGGAGGGTAAGGCTGGTCTGACCCGACAGTCCTTAGCATAATGCCCATAAGAGTGGTAATTAAAGCAACGGATCTGTGATGCCAAAACTAGGGCAGGGCCCCTTTGCACTTGACCTGATGGAGATGGGGGACGGGGTGGCCTTGTGACTGTAGGCACCATACTAGTGTTTGGACGAAAAGATGTAGAGCCCGGACCACCAGCTGGTCGAGGAAGGTAGCCAAATGGCCTATAGGGCTATCTATATGTAGGCCGAACTATCGACCCATGGTATACCTTGGATGAGTTGCCCATGTCCGGAAATGGATTAGTCCTCTTCCACAATCCAGGTGTGAGGGACTGTTCTCCCTTCTGCTTATCTTCTATGGTTTTAGCCTTTTGCATAATCTGACCATAATCTGTCAAATCTAAGACCTCGAGCACTGACCCAATAGATGCCTTTAATCCCTTCAAAAACCTTGTAGCCTTTTCCTCCATGACCTCCCTATGCCTAGGGGGAAAATGGAACAAGCTTTCAAACCGCTGCTGATACTCAAGGATAGTCTTATTCCCTTGAGTCAAGGCCATGAATTCCGTCTCTTTACGGTCTCTGAAGCTATGAGGATAATGGTTTGCCAAAAACAACTCCTTGAACTGCTCCCATGTGGGTTCTGGGTGTACGGCAAACAATATAGGCTTAGAGGCTTGCCACCAAGAGTTGGCTTCATTCTTGAGTTGCAGCCCTGCACAAATAAGCTTCTGTGCCTCAGTGCACTCAATTACCTCAAATATCTTTTCTAGCTCTTGGATCCACTAGTCCAGCTCTAAAGGATCACTCCCCACCTTAGAGAATCTGGTGGTAAGTTCCTCTTGAAAGATTCCACTACCCTTGTCATATTATTCTTGACGGGTAATTGGTGCATATGCGGATAGTAAGTGGCGGAGGAGGCACCATATCGGAGGAGTGCTGAGTGGTGGAATTGGAGGTGTACCTCGGCTTGTGGCCCCATACCAAACCTGCAGGTGGGTCTTGTGGAGTAATTATCCGAGGATGTTGACCAAGTTGAGGAAGGTCTAACTGTTGCTATATAGCAGCCATAAATGCCTGCTGCTGTTGGAGCATTTGTTGCTGGAAGGCTTGCTGTGACTGCTGGACTATGGTTGCAACATCACTCAGGGTGACGACAGGTGGAGGATCTGGAAGTGTTGTCAAAGGTGGGTCCCTTTGTGCCACACCCTGATCAATGGTTTCTTGAGATTGTGAAAGTGGGGTTTGCCCGAGCGAGACCCGAGGATTTGGTGGTCGACCGGCGGGGCGAGGACCACGTGAGTACCTCGTGCATTGCTACGGATCTAGTATGTACCATCGTGTCCTTGCACGGAACATACCATACACAAAACATTGGTTAAGTACCTTAGAACTTACATAGGCACATAATCATATGACAACACGGGGTATTGTAGGGTAAGATGTCTTGCATCTAGCCACGGCTTAGCCAGGACTTCTTAAGCGCTTTGACAAGTAGGATGATGGTCCCTTTCGATTTTTTTTGTAATATTATCATTATTCTATATATATATGTATAATAATCCCCCCTTTTTTTTTGTTTTCTCCCAAACGGCTGGCTACCACCAGCGGGTACCCACCGGCGGGCAGCTCGGGTCGGGCCCATCGGTCTAACCCGAGGCAGAAAGTGCAAAGGGGCTTTTAAGCCCCTTTTTCCTCCTCTTTCTCCCATCCCTTCTCTTGGCTCACTCAGGGCGATTTTTGGAGGTTTCTTGGCGCATCCACTCCCGATTTTACTCAACGATTCCACGGATTTTGGATGATCTAAGTGCCTTTCACTCTCAAGTAAGTCTCTTCTCCATTTCTCTTCTTGGAACATGTATTTTGGAGGTTGAATCCATTCATACTCCCCAAGACTTGATTTTTTTTATGTTTCTTTCCATAGAATAATCATTCCATGAGAATATGATGCTTCCTTTGTGACTTATTCATAGTTTTGGGCTTTACTACCCAATCTATGGGAGGAAATCCCAAATCGTGCCCTAATTTCTCCAATTTGGGGTTTTCTTTTATTTCTTCTCCTTTCTCCCCAACTAACAACTCAAATGGAATTTCTTATCATTAATTTACACTTACATTGTTGGAAAGATCATGGAAACTTGTATATGCTTACAATTCCATCTCATTTCTATGGAAATCCATCTCTTTTCCATGAAAACCCATCTCTTTTGTGTTAGGTTCCTTGAAAAAAAAAAATTTTGGGGTTTCTATGATTCTCTTCACTTCATTCCATACTTGTGAACAACTTTGAATCACTTACCATTAATTGATGGTGCAATGATGTTTGTTTTACACTTTGAATCCATACTTGTGAACAACTTTGAATCTCTCTCATTCCTTGCATCTAAATGTCATAATAGAAAAATTCTTTGCATATTCTTGATTGTATAATGATAGGCATTACTATCATTGACATGTAAGCTTCAAGTTCTACACTATTATGAGATTTTTTTTTTCATTCCCTTGGGTTGAACTTGCACATTGAATTTGGGGCTTTCCATCATTTGACACCAATTACCCCACTTGAGGAAATTCTTATGAGGCTTTCCATCACTTCTCACTTGCCATGCTTTATACTCCTTTGTTACTTTTCTATTTTGCAACATGCTAGTGGATGTCATGTTTTGGGGGTTTCCTCCTATTCATTTCCCCATGGCTTAACTACCCCCCCTTTTTATAATGATCCACATTATGTATATAGGTGCATTGACATGTGCTTGCTCACCCACCTATTTGCTTCATTTGTGATGCAACATCCTTACTTATCATTATTTCTTCTCTTTTCGTACTAGGATGTCTTCTCACAAGGGTAAGGAACCCGCATCCTCTTCCAATCGACGTAGGGCCACAACTTCAAAATGGAAAAGTGTAGGGACTAGTTCCCCAGCCCTTCGCACAAGGCAACAAGGACATGCCCCCATCGATCCTTTAGACTACGATAAGGGACTCTTCCAGAGTTTGAGGGCGGAAACTAATTGGCAGACCTTTCTAAAGAAGTCTGTGATGATGGAGAAAACCGTGGTAACTTGTGATTTCAACAAGATTCAACTTCAAAGAGGTTTATTGCCTGGGTTGGCATCCATCCTTAACATTGACCGCTACACTATGAACACCTGGTTTGAAGATTTTACTATAATTTGGAGGTCTCTTACCAGTATGGGGAGTACTCATTCACCAGCATGGTGAAGGGAGTGAACATTCGTTTGACTGTGCACACTCTTGCTAGTATTTTAGATATTTCATCAGTTGGGCATCAATTCTATAGCCCCCCAGGAGTAAGCCCGTGGGCCCATCCTTAAGTTCGGGGATGCAGGACCACATTTACGAGACCATTTGTGGCAGCAAGGTGCGTCCAGATTCCGAGACAACATTTCACCTGGAGGCTCGTGTATTTGCTCGCTTGGTTCAATTTAACTTGCTCCCTAGAGGAGGTCACAGGAACCAAGTAGGCTTCATGGCAGCCTACATAGCCTTTTGCATCTACAAGGCCATGGAGGGAGGTGTCGAGCATTTATGCTTGCCCTACATTATACTTAAGACTATGAAGCATCATGCCACACATCCTGAGGATGGAGGTTTCCCATATGGTAGGGCCCTCACTAGGGTTTTTGAGTTCTTTGGGGTGGAATTGAGTGGTGAGGAGAGAAAGACTCCAGCGGACAAATTTAACAGTGAAAACCTACGCAGGATGGGTCTCCAAGCTCTTATGGATGTACCTCAGAGAGCAAGAGCTTGAGGAGGTAGGGACAGGGGGAATGTCCACAGGGAGGATGTCCTCACGGAGGAGGAGGAAAATAGTGAGGAGGATGAGGATTATGTTCCTCAATTCGAGGGAGGACTTTACGGGCGAGGATATACTTGAGGAGGAGCCTCTTGATTCGAGAGGCTGATCCTAACTTTGCTAGGGCTCGGACCCACAGTAGGGCCCCACCACTTGAGAGTGGCGCATTTGACTTTGAGTATGATGACTAGTATGAGGGCCTTGAAAGATGGGCAGATCAGCTCGAGAAGACTAGATGAGAGTGCTACTAGAGGAAAATATCTTAGAAAGGCAGCCATTGAGAATTCCTTCCTAAGATTGAGCGAGGTCTTGGACACAAGGCCAACGCTATTTCAGCAGGTTTTACCCGACTCCGGAGGGGTGTGCAACTAGTGAATTCAAGGTTTGATTACTATGACCGTCGGCTCAATGTTATATCGAGGCCTAGGAGGGATGGAGTAGTGGAGCTAGGCGATGATGAGGGTCTCGAGGACTTAACCCTATCTTAATCAGCTTTTACTTGTCTCTATGTTGTTTATGTGTTTATAGTGGACTATATTTTTTGTACTTTTTTCGTAATTTGGACTTGCTAGTATGGTATTATGATGTTGTTGGTGACTTTTTGTTTGTTTTTTTGCTTGACAAATTTATTTTAATTCGGTTGTAACAACGTTAGTTAACCTTTGTTGATTATGCTTATTCATATATGTATGTTGTTTATCAAGTGCTTCAATTTGAAAATTTGGAAAATCTTGTTTTAGCGTTGTTATACTACCGAAATTTCGTTAAATCCATAGTCGATGGGTTATGAAATCAAATAACTAATCTTTTATTCATTCCAAGCAAACTTTCTCTAATGCATGTCATGAAATGCAATAATTAAATGCAACCATCAATTTTTTTTTTGGCTTTTAATTCTTTAAAATTTTTATATTTACCTAACCCGTTTACCTATTTTAGATTCTATGGGGTCTAAATGGTATGCTATGAGTGGATAGAGCATCACGCTCTGATACCACCGTTGTCACACCCCGTTCACATAGAACTGGACCTGTGACCGGGTTAACTCCGGTTAATCCAAACCTTCTAGGATCATCTGATACAGTACCCAACCACAGCATACCCACATTAAGATAAGTGTTCAAAAGTTCAGCGGAAGACTTAAATTACCTGTAAATATCCCCAATATACTTGATACCCAAATTGAAGTATATAGATAAATACATGTGAGCCTGCAGCATGATATTTACACAAAAAGAATAACAATTTATGTATCAAGTACACAAAAAGGGAGGTCATCAAAAGAATCAAAAAGCAAAATCCTGCACGGTGTCATTACTGCGGTCCCGCAGCATAGCCCTCGCATGTGCAATCAGCACTGTGCCCATACTCCTCGGGGACCCACCAATCCTCATCAGGAAACTCAACTGTGGGGCCGACCCTTGATCTTCAGGCTGGTAACCTGTAAAATCATCTAAAAGAGGTGCGCACGTGGGATGAGCTCACTAGCTCAATAAGTGAAAAGAAAGACCAGACAACAATCACATCCATATACACTATATGCTATGCAATTCATTTTAAATCTTATCCACCTAAACAACATTACTAAGTCTTCGGTTTTGTGCTACTACAACCATAGTGCCCGTATGCCCCGGGTACGAGCTGCGAACTCCATCCCACGATACGCCCATAGGGTTGTCGGAGAAGGCCCACTATGAGTACTCGGAAAAGTAAAGCATGCCGACCACCAGCTCTCAACATAAAAGTAAATGACAGAAAGTAAAGGTCGACTCCGACAATTTAAAAGCGATCGATTGGCCCTCTTGAATATACCATTGAGGTTCTTGTGTCCTAATGACCAGCGGCGTATGTCTAACCATACATGACCCCACAACCGTGACCCACTTCCCCAAGTGATAACCCAACACCTTAACCCCTATTGGGAAGGGTCGTAGCATGGGGAAATTATAATCCTAAACCGCATGCTCCTATATGACATAGTATGATTGCATAGTACCACCGCGTCCCATTCCACGGGCCACCAATGCACTCGTTTCTAGGCCGACTGCAGCGTCTAGTCTAGTAATGCATCATGCACCGTAATCCCATCACTCATCACATAAGCACATCAATCATTTAACATTGAGAATGTAAGGCACAACACACACACCATAAATCATTAATTTAGAATGCACAAGCAAATGCACACGAATGGCATACGAGGATGACTAATCTACATATAATTTACATGATGACATGGCTAGTCTAGATACAATTTAATGATGCAAGAATAAGCTTAAAATAAAGTCAAATTTTGCTCTCCCCACTTACTTGTTGTGTACAAAAGTTCACGCTCGATATGGGTGAGATCCGGCGCGAGAAACGTAAATTCTAGTGGAACCTATCATAAGTGAACGGGGTTAGCATTTCACCACTTTGGGGTCAAAACTAGCGAGTTTTGATGTTTAAATCATGTTTAAAATCATAAAATAAGGTTGCTCGTCTGTTTTGGACCCATTCGGAGACAAAAATCACATTGGGGTGCCAACAGCTGGGCCAGACAGCCCACCTGAGACCGCCCACTGGTCTTCTCAGGTGGGCGGGTTGGCCCACCGGTCCTTGCCCGTTGGTCTTCTCAAGCGGGCAAGGCTTAGATCGGTGGGCACCCTCAGGCGGACGGGCTTGCCCGCCGGTCCTTGCCCACCAGTGGGAACTGAGGGGCTGCCCTCTCAGGCGGGTGCCCTCAGGCAGGCGGCTTCACCCACGGGTCTTCGCCCACCTGTGGGGGCAAAAATTTACCTTCTTCCTTGTAACGTTCCCCAACCTTAGGGAAACCAAATGGGTCTATTCCAATCACATTTTTCATACATCTAAGGTCTTATAAGATGATTTTAACCTAGATCTAAGTTAGATTTAAGGATTGAAAAGCCATCTTACCTTCTTTGCTCAAGAACTCTTTCAAAACCCCAAAATCACCTCTTAGCTCAAGAAATCACCAGTGCTTCTCAAATCGTGTAAACACTTCTTCAATCCTTCAAAATCAACACATAGACCATCTATTAAACCTTAGATTCATCATCTCAAGTGGGATTTACAAGATCTCAAGGAACTCTACCCAGATCAAGGGTTTCACTTGGGGTTTGGTGAAAGTTTAAGAAGTATAGCCTTTGCTCACCTCAAATTGTAGATCTCGTGTTGAGGATCACTTTTCCGGCGTCGGAATGAGAAGATCAAACCTCGGCGTCGCTTAAATCCATTTCTTCCTTCTCTTTCTTTCCCTTTCTTCTTCTTCATTCTCTTTTCTTCCTTTCTTTTCTCTCTCCTCTTTACTCTTCTCACCAACTCTTTAATTCAATAAATGAGAAAAGAAGAAACATAATAAGTGCTATTTATACTTTAAAATATCTAGTAACCACATGGGTGGGTCACTCAGGTGGGCGGATTGCCACTGTGATGCCACACTGGTCGAAACTTAGCCAACAAGTGAGATTTCGATGGAATTCGACTCTCGGCATGTATCTGACTCTCGGCACCAGATATATTATACGTATACACTTTAGGGTACGGTTACATACCGACATTACCCGTACATGGCCTTATGATACGTGTATGTACACGGCTTGGGTACACCCGTCTCCTCTGGCACTGACTCGAACTTGTCTGGCCAACCTGTGTTCAAAGTCACCCTTGCCATCATGGTTCATAAGGAACCAGCCTTAACCCTCTATAGTTTGAGTCCTGCATTGTTAAACCAGGTCAACCGTGTAATTAAACCAGGCTTAAAAAGTAGGGTATCACATAATGAATGGCAGTTATTCTTTGATGGAATAGTCAATCAGAAGGGATGTGATGCGGGAATATTGCTTGTCACTCCTGACGGTCTTTATTTGCCTTCGTCATTCCACCTCGACTTCCCTTGTACCAACAACATTGCTGAGTATGAAGCTTGTGCTTTGGGACTAGAAATGGCCCTGACCAATTGGGGTTAAAAGATCAAGGTGTATGGAGATTTATCCATTGTCATTTGTCAGACACAAGGAAAGTGGAAAACTAGAAATGAAAAGTTGAAGCCATATCAAGAACATCTGGAAGGGGTAATTGAACACTTTGAGAAGGTCTCGTTCGAATACTTCCAGGGGGATAAAAATAGGTTTCTTTGATGCCCTTATGCCTAGGCTTCCATGGTAGAGTACAACCCTATGGCTGAGTCCAACCATTCTTGGTAGAATAAAGTAGGCCCATTTATCGAATTTCGTAAACTCTCTCCTTTGTGGATGGTGGTCTCGGTTTACTCATATAGTGGATTTCATCGAAAAGGAAGTACCCGGTTGAAGCAATCGACAAAGAGAAGAAGTTTAAGAAGATATGCCACCCAATTTATTCTCCAAAAAGATTTTTTATATAAGAGATCCTATGAGGAATCTGATTGTTGTGTGTAGATGAGGAACAAGCTACAACTATCATGGAAGAAATTCATCAAGGTCTCGTGGACCCCACATGAATGCCCAAAATGTTATCTAAGAAGATCCTTAGGCTAGGGTTTTTTGAACACAATGGAAGTAGATTCGTGGACTTCGTCAAGAAATGCCACAATTGTCGGATTTTGCTAACATCATACATATCCAACGGAACTGCATTCCTTTTGTTCACCATGGCCATTCTCTACTTGGGGCATCGACATCATTGGAAAGTCAACCCTAAAGCATCCAATGGCCACAAGTTCATCCTGGTAGCCATTGATTATTTCACCACCTGGGTAGAAGCTCAGTCCTATGCAGTCCTCACATCTGCTAAGGTGGCTAAGTTCATCTAGGAAAATATCATTTCTCGATATGGAGTACCTCAAGAATTGATATCAGATCAAGGATCCCATTTTTGGGGTAAGACCGACAAAATCTGCACAAAGTTCGGTATCAGAAGGTATTGCTCTACCACTTATAGGCCGCAGACCAATGGGTCAGTGGAAGCAGCCAACAAGAACATCAAAGTCATCCTACAGAAAATGGCAGAAATACACAAGGATTGGGCTGATAAGTTACCCCTTGCCTTATGGGCATACCGACTTTTATATGATCCTCGACAGGGGCAATACCTTTCTCTTTGGTATATGGAGTTGAGGTGGTTCTACCCGTGGAAATCCTGGTGCCGTCCTTAAGGGTACTCCTTGATAGTCAGCTACCTGAAGGAGAATGGGTGAAGTCCAGACATGATGAGCTCAATTTTCTTGATGAAAGGCGCATGAAAGCTATGGATAATCTGAAGAAATATCAACTGAGAATGGCTAGGGCCTTTAACAAGAACGTGAAGCCCCATTACATTGCGGTGGGAGAACTTGTTCTTCGAGAACAAAGAGCCCCAATTCATGATCCTAGGGGAAAGTTCAGGCCCAACTTGAGCGGCCCATTATTTGTCAAAGGAATTCTACCAGGCAAAGATGTGAAACTTGTAGACCACAATGGTGAAGAAATACCCAAACTGGTTAATATGGATCAACTTAAGAAGTATTAGGTCTAATAGGGTGAATAGCCTGAACTACGTCAGACCTGATTCCTTTCAAAGGGATACATAGGCAACTTGACATGTGCAAGTGCGGTCTCAACCATTAAAGGCAATAAATCGGTTCCTTGATTAATAATCAAAGTATCTTAAAAGATCATCATAGTTTGTGTCCCTTAAGAATTGCCATTTGGCATGAAAGGCCATTAGGTATCTGTCATTCACCTAAGGTACGTCAATTCTTATCTAGGATTCTATCCCCTAAAAGAAAATCGCCACCCAACATCAATTTATCAAGGCTAGTTTGTTCTCCACCTTTGGTCAATCAAAGTAAAAAAAGAAGAGAAGAGCTTGATTCAACAGTGGTAAAGGCTTGTTTGAATCATTGGCTAATGAGTAATGCTTTGATAAATCATCATATCTTGTTGTTTGTGTTGGTTTTAGGAAAACTCATGGGCTCGTTAGATAAGACGTTGCAGAAATGGACCTTAGACATAAATATGTGGGCACCAGGACTGCTGGAATCCATGAATGTGTCATTTTTGGGCTGGATTGGATGTGTGAAGCTACATCACCAATTACTCTGGCAATTGCCTTAACACTGGGATGCCAACCTGCATGTCTTTTGGTTTGTATGTTATCTCCACCCAAAGGCAGTTGTTCCAACCCTCTTTAAAGAAAGATTTCTTAGAGAAAATTTAGGATTTGTTCGGATGGAAAAAAGAAGAAGTGAAGCAGTTTGTTAGGTATGGGAAAATCGACATTCTGAAGGTGGCTTAGATTTTCATCCAATACCTACCAATGGGAGGAATCCATCTGCAGAGATCCCAGGAAGCTTATTCACTTTGCATGATAGCTCGTTATGTTCTCCGCACTCTCGGGCGTGGTGCACCGTCTGTTCTGATTGAGGTAGTAAAACAGATGAAGAAGGGAGGTGACATCATCCCTACGGTTCTTGCAGAAACGTTCAAGGGATTTGATGACATGAGCTATGGCCATAGATTCGGACTAGATCATTATTAGGGGAGTCCTGCTATTTTTTAGATTTGGCTCCTCTAGAAACTGAAGCTTGCCAAGCCATTAAGGGGAAGCCCAGTTGGAATTTTTTGCTATAGGGATAAGAGAGAGTTTCGGAATTTGACCTTATCACCGATTGGGAAAAATACCTGCAGGAAAGGACTGTGCAAGATATAGCATGGAGGTGCCCAGGGAAGCCACAAGAATATTTTCTGATGAAGACCCTGTAGACACCCAATTTTGTCACCCTCCTCTGGCTATGATGAAATATGGATCTTGGACACGACTTCCGACCGACAGAGATGCTGATGGAAACATTTCCCTACCCAAAACCTTGGAAATCCCCATGGGGGAGAGAGGAAGGCCTAATTTTGACTTTTCATATATGAAGGAATCTGGTCAAGATGACCATACAAATGAATAGTGCTCAAAAATACGATTCTGACAATATATGATACGCTAAAATCGGACCGACAGATCTCCAACAATGGTTCCTGAAAAATCACGTTTTTCTATGCATGTCGCCCTTCCACTTTATATACCACGCACATGGGCAATCCACTGAAACCTAAAAATCCCTCACCGACCCAAAACACCCTAAAATTCATCCCTTACCTACGGATAATCCCAAAACAGTCCAGTGCAAAACCCTAGAAATCCCGTCTTTGGAGGAAGGGGTCCAATTTTGACTTTTCAAATTTGAACGAATCTGGTTAAGATGACCATACAGATATTCAGTGCTCAGGAATATGATTCTGATGATATATGGTATGCCAAAATTGGACCGACGGATCTCCGGCAATCATTCCCAGAAAATCACGTTTTTTCGGGCTCATGTTGCGCACATCGGCTCGACTGGCCACCCAATCACGGCCAAAACCATCCAGCCAAAGCCAACTGGCCGCACACTGCACGGCCTACCGCCTGCTTATTATTGGGCCTACCCTTTTCCCATGCGCGGCCTGCCGCATTCTATCGTGGCCGCCGCATCTGTCTTGCGAGCTGCTGCACACTTTGCGTGGCCCCACCGCATGCTGTGCGCGGCCCCACCGCACGCTGTGTGAGGGCCTGCCGCCGCTATGTGGGGCTGTTGCCGCTATACTCTGCCTGCCGCTCTGTGCAGGGCATGCTGCACGCTGTGGGCCTGCTGCACTTGTGCGTGGGCCTGCTGCAGCTGTGCAGCCCTGCTATGCGCTGTGTGCGGGCCTGCCGCAAACTTTGCGCGGTCCTGCAGCACACCATGCACACTGTGCCAGCACACCCTGCACACCTGGCCCGCACACCGTGCACACATGGCCCGCACACCTTGCACACCTGGCCCGCACACCATGCACATGGCCTGCACACCGTGCACACCGTGCCCGCACACCATGCACACATGGCCCACACACCCTGCACATGGCCTGCACACCATGCACACATGGCCCGCATACCATGCACATGGCTCGCACACCATGCACATGGCCAGCACACCCATGCATTCGCGCACCCGTGACGTAACCCGCACCCCCGGCAAAACCTTCTCTCTCCTCTCGCTTTTTTGAAAACTGCCTTTTCTAGCAAATTTTCTCTCTCCTCTCGCTTTTTCAAAAACTACCTTTTCAGACAATTTTCTCTCCTCTCGTTTTTTCAAAAACTACCTTTTCTGGAAAAAGTTTCTCTCTCCTCTCGCTTTTTCAAAAACTGCATTTTCTAACAAAATTTTCTCTCTCCTCTCACTTTTTTGAAAACTGCCTTTTCTAGCAAAATTTTCTCTCATCTTGCTTTTTCAAAAACTACCTTTTTAGATAAAATTTTCTCTCTCCTCTCGCTTTTCTCAAAATTGCCTTTTTCAGTAAAACTTTTTCTCCTCCCGCTTTTTTGAAAACCACCTTTTCCAAACTTTCTCTCTCCTCCCGCTTTTCTGAAAATCACCTTTTTCCAAGCTAAAATTTCTCTCTACTCCCCTTTTTCTAAAAACCCCATTTTGCCCACTGCACAAAAGCCCTCCCCACCCATTTTTGCCTTCAACCCCCCTTTTATCCATTGAACAAAAATCCTGTCTCTTCACTTTAGGCAAGAGTCCCCCTTTTGTCCACTGGATAAAGGGATTCCCCCTCTCCTACTTGGTTAAAAAAACTATAAATACCCCCCTTTCCCTTAAAAAAAAGACACCAACAGACACCTAAATCCCTTTTAGAGTGAAATTTTCCTCCCCTCCCCCCTCTTGATTTTCTTCTGATCTTCGGAGCAATCTTCGTCAAGATCCAAAAACTCGTTCGGATCTTCAAAGTGTTCTTCAGGATCTTGAAGATTTTCAATTCAAAACCTTAGTTAGATCTAGTTTTTAGCCAAAAATAGTATGTTCTTGAGCCACCTCCTTTGAGTGTTCTTGAGTGTTGTTGAGCGTTCTTGAGATAGAAAACCCCCCTTTTTTGAGGTTCTTTGGGTCTACGAAGAGATCTTTCTTAAGATCTGAAACTCTGTTCGGATCTTTAAAGTGTTCTTCGAGACTTTAGAGTTCTTCAATGCATTTTTAGGTCAGGTTCTTTTTTTTTTGAAAATAGCCTTTCCTCGCTGAACCTCTGTCCGAGTGTCCCTGGAATCTTTCCAGGAATGGCCATTCCCAATGGAAGTTTTTCCAGAGTTCCATCTCATCCCAAGCCCAGAAATAGCCTTTCCTAGCCAAACCTCTGTCCGTGTGTCCCTGGAATCTTTCCAGGAATAGCCATTCAATGAAGCTTTGTGAAGTGCCACCTCAGCCTAGCCCTCCCTTAGCCTATCCCCAGCGGAAGCTCTATTGGAGTGCCACCTCATCCCAAGCCCAAAAATATCCTTCCCTAGCCGAAGATCTATCTGAATCCAAATTAAAAATAAGTCTTCCCTAGCCGAAGCTCTGTCCGAATCCAAATCTGAAAGCAACCATTCCTAGCTAGAACTCTGTTTGGATATCATCACAATCAGCATCTCTCAAAAAAGGAAGTTGGAGGTCAAGACCATCTTCCCTTGAGCCAGGAGAACACGAAAGACAGTCCAAGCCAATACCAATCAGGGGCCCACCCCTCTTGACCCGAAACAGGGGTCAAATTCAGCTATAATCTCTCTCCCCATTCAAGCATAATGTAGACATCTAATAAGCCTTGTTTTAGTGTATATAATAGTTTGAATTCAATTAATGTATATATGTGTGATAACTTAGCCATACATGTGGAATAGTAATAATTATGGAAAATGTTCGTTCTCAAGCATCTAGCATGAAGACCGGTTGAATCCGGAAGATTGGATGCTTAACACCTTCCCAACTCTGTAACCTGACACTTACCCTAAATCTCTGGACCAGACCAGATTTTGGGCCCTTTTCTCAGGAATCGGGCCCACCCCCAGGTCTTAGGCCCATAATCCTAGGTGGCGACTCTAAACCCCATTTGCATGATCCTGATCCCCGAATTGGACCATCATCAAAATCCCCATCTCAAATAACGAATTTTACACCCTTTCGAAATAGGCCTCCACATATCTCCAAGCGGTGATATGGTGGTATGAGCCCATAAGCAAAGCACAGCGGCGAGCCACCTCCCCCTCACCACGAAGGTGAAGGGAGAGAGAGGAGAGAGGGTGGGGATCCATCTCTGGCTGCTGCCCTCACAGTGGTGACTCCCCTGGGGACTGATGTCAAGCTTCCAATACTGGATGCTACTTTTAAATGCAAGGACATTTTCCACCACATTTGTTTGAAAACGTGTTTGGCTAGCCCCATGTTTGTAATTGTATTCGCTAACTGCATCATGTATCGTGCTCGAAGTGAAATCATTTGGCAAGGGACTCCCTGCCATGCCTGCACCCTCGGGGAGGTCAGTGCATGTCATGGAGAGTACTTTGAGAGCAAATGATACCCGCTTCCTATACAAGAATGAAAGGTATCATCAAACGATGAGGATGTTGTATTTGTGCCAGCACCCTCGGGGAGGTCCAAGCACTTTACGGCATTCTAAGATCGAATGATGGTTGCCCTACATTACACTTTTGCACACAATCACTCATGGTCCACCACCCCGTGGCCAATTGCTTAACCTCGTGTGTAGTCACCAGTAATAGGAAAGGAAGTCACTCCCTTGATCTTGTACCTACGGGTATATCAAAAGGATCATATACCTTGCGTATATAGATCCTGTCAAGGAAGCCTTGTCGGTCCTATTGCATCTACCGCATGCTCGCATCATGTAGAAAATAAATGAAGAAGCTAGGAGCGCCACAAGCTAATTGTAGAACTTGTTTGTGGTCTTGAAAAGGAATGTTCTACACTATATTCTCGTAGTAAAGAATTTATTTCCTAAAGTGGGTTTTGGATAAAAGGCATCCCTCCTCCTTAAGGAAAAAGTCCGAATCGTGACTCGGGGCAATCCCACGAGCCACGTCAAGTCTGAAGTCAGGAAATCGGAGGAAGGACACCTAGTGGGAAAAAGAGTAAGGAAAGCGTAACTTTATTACAAGGAATTTCTTATGGGAATACTCTCGACGAGCCATTTGTATGAATCTCCCGCTTATGACATTGGGTGGACCAGGGGCATCGAACCCTATCCACCCCCTATCATTAAGCGGACTAACTTTGGATGGATCATTGGTTAATAATCTATTGAATGTGTGAACAATGGGTTTGGAATTCAAGAATCCTAAAATAAACCACTTTCAGTTCAGGCACAATTCCACATCTCAACTATTCACCGTGGTCCCTTTGGACGCGTCAGGATGATCGGTTGACTCTCCTAAATCCAGAATCACCTCCGTCATCTCTTCAAGATTGTCTACTACCAAGTGATTACAACCCAGTAAGCATGGATCCACCTGACATGGAAACACCCGAACAGGCCTAGGTCCATCTCGTGGAGACCTTATAGATAGAAATGGCTGAAGTCAAAAGAGGGATAGCTTAGATACTATATACACTTCAGAACCCTCCCAAAGTTGACCCTAGGAATGAGCCGGCACTGGCAACGGGAGATGTGGACCAGAATAGAGCTATAGGTCATCATAGGAATTCTTCCTGAGTTGACTCAGGGGAACCAGAGCATGTCCAGCCAACTGGTCAGAGAGGATCTTCACCTACCCATCCCAATGGTCAACGAGGGGCCTATTCTATGGTCCCTTCTCCTAGGGTAGTGACCAAGATGAAGAAGAAGAATTTGAGCACACGTCCGCTTTGAGCCTCCAGAGATGGAGAAAGAAAGGAAGCTCAGAAAGCAGTTAGAGAAGTTGGAGAACATGATTCGAGCAGGAAAAGGCTCAGAAGGCCAAGCAGTGGATTCAGAGGAAATGAGTTTCTTCTCTGGAGCAAGAATTCTAGAAAAATTCAAGTGGCAAACTGATAGATTTGATGGGTCAGGAGACCCTAAGGCTCATCTCAAGGTCTTCCTCAGCATTGCCAAATTGTGGCAACTTGCAGATAACCAGATGGGGCAAGCCTTTATGTTAACCCTATCAGGACCAGCACTGAGGTGGCTCACACAGTTGGAGTCATCACAAACTCAGAATTGGGGACGGTAGTGAAGGCCTTCACCAAATAGTACTCCTATAATACTGAGGTGGATGTGAAACGTCAGGAGCTTGAGACGTTGAGGTAGCAGCCTAAAGAAGGATTCACTGCCTTCTTGATGAGATTTAGAGACAAGGCTACCAAGATGGCATATAGGCCTTCAAAAGCAGAGTAGGTAGAGATGTTAATAGAGAACTTATCAAAGCCCTATTATGATGTTCTTTACTATCAGCATTTGTAAACTTTTGATGCCTTGGTAGCCATCGGCACACGGTTGGAGAATAGAATTCTGAGAGAGGCCTAGTATCAAGGATCCTCCCAAGATGCAAGTAAGAACACTCGAGTCAGACAGGGAAAGGGTCCAGAAACTAATATGGTAAGTGTAGTTTAGTAGTCAGTCTTACCAACCACTTCTTCATAGCCCTTCATAATACAAGTAGACGTACCCGCCCAGAAGGCTCCTCACCCAAGAAGACAGTTTTCTAATCTGGGAATGCCCATAACGGTGGCATATAAGAAGTTAAAGAAGCAAGGATTACTAGGGACAATGGCTCCAGGAGTGATCAGCAACCCTCCTCTAGCTTGGTATAGGGATCATGAGTATTGTGCCTACCACACTCAGAAGGGGCACAATACTGAAAGATGTTTGGGTTTACAGCATGCAATTTAGGACTTGGTAGACAATGGAAACATTGAGGTCAAAATCAAGCAGCCTCCCAATGTCAATACCAATCCACGCCCCATCATGTGAACAATCTGGATGAAGAAACTACAGAGAGTGACCCTACTCAACTCATTGTGCCTAGAGCTCGAGAGAATCAAATGAATGCCCAAGCTTATAGGAAAATCATGAGACAAAAGGGTTGAAATCATAAGAACCCCCAGAAGAAGAGAATCATCAGAGGAAGAGTTAGAAGATCAGGTGCCCCCAGTCCATCCCTCCTCATTAGAAGAATCCACTGCACCACATTACCAGCCTCCGCCACATTATCAGCCTCCACCATATTATCAGCCCCTGCCATATCATCTACCTTTCCCCCATCATCAAAGTGGAGGAACCTCTTCATTCTATCAACCCCAATCTTCATATCCTACCCCTCACATTACATCATCTTCATACCATCCCACTTCATATCCCTCATCAGCCTCATACCAATCCCATTCTCAAGGTTCGGTTTATAACCCAAAAGAAGGATGGACGGATGGGTACGATTGGAAGGATATGCTTGCACTACCAAATTCCCCAAAGTTGACTTCATCAATAGGGTCAGTAAATGCATTAGGAGAAGACCAGAAGAGTGATCCTACTTCTCTAATTCAGTCTGCTATAACTTTAGAAGACAATCTAGAGGTAATTGAAGAGATTACAACTAATCTTCTCAGAGCAGTAACCACATTGGCCATAGGGTAGTAGATCAAAGAATACACTTCCTTAATCCATATAGGGAGTGACACAGATGATGATGAGTCAGGACTGGTCCAACTTTGAGCCAGCAATGATAGGACCAACCCTATGTAATCTTTCGATCCATATGCTTTGAATACTACGAGCGTTTGGATGCCGGAGAATTTGATGGTCCTGAGGAATCTGATGAAGAATCAAGGGGGAGTGAAATCAACAAAGAAGAGGATGATGATGATGATGATGAGGAAGAAAATGAAGATGAGAAGGATGGAGATGACTTTGATTCTCGAGAGGATGATGGGTATCTGACTGGGATGACTATCAAGGGCCTTGGTACAATGATTATGATGATGAGTCAGAATATTACTCACCAGAACATCTGACATATTTCTCAATCTACGCCATTGGCAATGATGACCTAACAACTGATCCAATAAGTGGCATTTCGCTCCCCTATGCATGGAGGAGATGATTCTACATCGATTTAGAAAATGAGGGGAATTTGGAGGCCGATGCAAGTTTATATGAGCGAGCAGTATTCCACATTTGAGTTGGAAGAAAAATTATATGAAGTGTATTCCAACACATTGAGGATGCGAGAAAGGGTAGAAGAAATTAACAAAATGTTGGGGAAGTAATCGTTAGTGATCTTTGCTACCGAGAGCAATTGGATGATCTGGAGGAAATAGGACCAGATGACACAATCGTAAAGGCGGTAGACACTGCATTCCAATAGCTTTCTAATGCAGTCAAGAAGCTACGAGCCAGGGCGGTGGATATTTGTGGAGATCCTCGACTTCCCACCCCAAGCAGGGAAGGAGAATCAGAAGAAGATGATTCTATGGTGGGGATAATCACCCTAACCAATTGTGATGATGAAGATAGTTATCCCACCGAGATTATTATGAAAAAACCAATCAATGTGATGGAAACTAGTAGTGGGAAAGATTACAAGGGCAAGGCTCTAGTGGTAGAGCAGCCAAGGGCTAATGAGGCAAAAACTGGCAGCGTAAAGAAAAAGCCAGAGAACCCAGTCTTGGCTCAACTCAAGAAATCCCAGGCAAACATCTCCATTTGGGGATTGTTGATGGCATCCCCTTCGCACCGTGAAACAATCTTGAGATCTCTCGTTAATGTGTAAGTGCCAATCGAGATAAATCTAATGCACCTCGCACATATAGTGGGAGCAACATATGCAGTGTAGTCTTTGATGTTCTCAGATTCTGAGCTTCCTAAGGAAACCCAACACAATCGGGCTCTCCACATTACAGTTGAATGCCTTGAAAAAGTGGTTCCCCAGGTTCTTGTTGACAATGGGTCCGCTTTGAATGTGCTGCCATTGAGATTAGCAAAGAGTATCGGTGTCAACTTGGAAGAAATGAGGCCAACCACCCAATCCATAAGGGCATACAATAATACCAAGAGGAAGATCCTTGGCATCATTACCCTTGCTGTAAAGATTGGCCCAATGAAGTTTGATGTTGATTTCCAAGTCATTGATATACTAGTAGCTTTTAATATGCTCTTGGGAAGGCATTGGTTGCATCCTGCGAAGGCACTGTCCTCTAGTCTCCAGCAAAAAATGAAGTTCATTCATGAGGGGAAGGTGGTCTTAGTGGCCGAAGATCCTGAAGTGGTTAACACTTTGGCCAACATTGAAAATGAGGAAGAACAAGACCAGGTGGTGCAACTGAGTAGTTTTGAAATAGACACCACTTGCGTAGCCATTTCCAAAGAAGCTCCAAAGGAGAAAATCCCAGCTAATTATGAAGCCATCTAGAGTCCGCCAGTGAATCAGATGATGAAGAACATGTATTTTCTTGGCATGGGACTGGGAAAATATCACCAAGGTGTTCCAAAGCAGCCTAGTTTGGAGATAAACAATGGAAAGAATGGTCTCAGGTACACTCCTCCAACTGTCAAAGGGCAAAAAGTGCTGAGGATGACTAGGAAGATTTCTGTCAATTACTACCCTACTCTCAATGGGTACTTTGTGAAAGAAGGGGAGGATTTTCCCTTTTGTGGAAATGTGGACCCGTGGTTTGATGAGACCGCCACCAAGATGCAACTAGGACTTGAAATTTTCTTCCAAGATGAGTTCGATTGGGTGACTCATGAAGTGGAACAACAGAAAATGCTAGTCAAAGAAGGTGACCAAGATAGTTGCATCATTGGGATAGCAGAAATTACCTTGATTGAGGCGGGTCTTCCTCTAATGATCCTACAACATTGATCTAATCAAAGGAGGTACCTAGTCCTCGAGTTCTCATGAAGAGAATGGGAGAAGAAGATAAGGCTCACACAGATGCGCCACTTCCCATTGATTTGAAAGGTTTCATTTGCTCTCTCCTACAAGAGCCAAGAGCCCGAGAGTTGCATGAGCTTAAGCCCCATCCTTTTAGAGGAAGAAGTGTGTATGCAAAGCAGAGGAGAGCATAGAGGATGATGGTTTGTATGTACTGTAACTGAACCAATTGCAATGGGAAGGCTCGTGAAGGTGGCCAAAGATGTGACCGAGGCACCGGGATGGCATCCCTCAACAGGCTCGAAAAGATAGACTTCATAGAAAAAGGATTAAGCAGTCTCCATCAATCTTTACCCCTCAGAAAGTTTGGCTTCCGAGAGCACGAGATTGATCAGCTAGTATTCATGAAGAAGCAGGTACCTGTTCAGAGGAACCATTGCGCCACTAAAGAAATAGCAGCAACTTTCTCAGAAGGCAAAGGAGGCCCTTTGCCACATCTCTTTATCCATCAAGCCACTGAACCACTTATGAACTGGACAAGCATTGGGAAAAACTTCAAGTTTGCTCATGCTTTTGAGTCAAACAACCTGATTACCCTTGGTGAAAGCCTCAAGCCAGTTATCGAGTCTGTAGTCGAATCTATTGTTTATGATTCTGTGTCAATCTCCCCTTTTGAGAAGAGTCCAGAGTCCTTGTATGACGAGTCTGTTACTCCTTCTTTCTTAAATGAAATTTCTGATTCCGAGTATGACTTGCCTCCTTTTTCTGATGATGATCTTAATAAATATCAAGAATTAATAAAACAATGCAAACCAAAGAAAGCCCAACCCATCCGTGAGGATACTCGGGTTATTAATCTAGGAACCGACCAATGCCTTCGAGAGGTAAAAATTGGCACTACCCTTGATGACGAAGAAACAGAACAGATGAGTAATCTTCTAAAGGAATTCACCAAGGTCTTTGCTTGGTCATATAAGGATATGCTTGGTATCGACCCCAACATTGTGCAGCATCGATTGCCAACTGACCCTGGGGCAAAGCTGGTAAAACAGAAGCTCCAAAGAATGTGGCTAGAATGGAGTGAGTAGATTAGAGAAGAAGTTGTGCAGCAATGGAATGCGGGGTTCCTACAAGTGATAAAGTAACCCCAATGGTTGGCCAATATTGTACCAGTACCAAAGAAAGATGGAAAGCTATGAATGTGCGTGGACTTCCTAGATCTTAACAAAGTAAGCCCTAAAGATGACTTCCCATTACCTCACATTGATGTATTCAAAGATAATACAGTAGGGCATGCTTTATTATCATTCATGGATGGATTCTCGGGATACAACCAAATAAGCATGCACCCAGAAGATCACAAGAAAACAGCCTTCACCACTTCGTGGGGAACCTATTGTTACATGGTGATGCCTTTTGGACTGAAGAACACTGGGGCAACCTATCAAAGGGCAGCTATGGCCATATTGCATGACATGATGAACCCAGATGTGGAAGTCTATGTGGACAACATGATAGTAAAGTCTAAAGATCGGCAGGGGCATATTCCCGCAATAAGGCGATTCTTTGAAAGAATCAAGAAGTATCAGCTAAAGTTGAACCCTCAGAAGTGTGTATTCAGGGCAACGGCCGAAAAGTTGTTAGGCTTCTTGGTGAGTGAAAAAGGCATTCAAGTCCCTATCAAGATCAAGGCAATTCAGGAAATGCCCACACCCTGGACTGAGAAGCAAATACGAGGATTTTTGGGTCACATCCAATATATTAGTAGATTCATAGCTTAGTTGACTGCAATCTATGAACCAATTTTCAAGCTGCTGAAGAAGGATCAGCCCACGGAATGGAATGACCAATGCCAACAAGCCTTTGACAAGATCAAGGAGTACCTTATGAACCCACCAGTATTGACACCACCAGTGGAAGGAGAACCACTTCTGTTGTATCTATTTGTGGGAGAATATTCTATGGGCTCTTTGCTAGCACAGAAGGAAACAGAAAGGGGGACAGAGCATGCCATATATTACCTCAGCAAGAAGTTTCTGGAATATAAGACCCAACACGCATCTTTGGAAAGAACTTGTGCTACATTGATTTGGGCAACTAAAAGGTTACGACACTATTGTTGTTTTATGGTTGTCGTTGTTGGCAACTCGGCCACGTGGCGGTGATGACATGGCCAGTTTGGGTGACGTGGATGAAAATGATGACATGGCAGTGTCCAGTGTCACCAATGAGATAACAGAGCAGCTTGGTATGCATGGAGTGGTTTAATACATCATTAATAGGTGGTGCGGGTTTCTGGGTCAAAACTGGTAAAATTGGCCTATTTATGCTTAGGGGCATTTTCGGTAATGGAAATGACATTTTTGGAAGATCGATTCTTCATGAAAAAGATAGATTGTAATTTACCTAGTCCAGTGCATTTGATTTCGTCACATTCCGATACTGTATGAAGAAGTTACGGCATTTGTGGCAGTCGAGGCGTTCGGCATTGAAGATGAATTTTTAAAGGAAGTGTTCTACATGTAACAATTGAAAAAATACAATCTTTCAACGGTTTGATTTCATCACGTTTGATTCCGTTATGAGAAGGTCGTCATTGGAAAGATGTAGGGGCATTTTGGTCTTTTATATGGATAATTCAGATGATTGAGTCTTCTGAAAAGTCGTAGAGCATCTAGTTATGATTCCAACGCACTTTGTTTCATCTTGATCGGATATCATATGAAAAATTTATAAGTGTTTCCATAAAATCGGTTCGAAAATCTAAACCGAAAATCCATCAGTTGCTCTCGGTGTTGGGTGGATTTTTTGGAATTTATTTTTGAAATTTGAAGGGCTTTTGTGTAATTTAAAGATTTTGAAGGTCTGAGTTGCAAGGAGTCTTTAAGCCTTTGAAACATATGGAGCGAGGGCTTGATTGTAATAAAGAGGAGTAAAGGGAAGTGAAATGGATGGTCAAGATTCGACCACGGAGGCTTGATGCCCATCCAAAGGCTGCTGAGATTTTGGGCTGATATGGACGAGATAGAGGCTTGTGCGTAGGATTTGATTAGTTAGGTGCATAATTCTTGATGCACTGGCGCTACACCTTATCAAGGTATGTTATTGTGTTTTGCGCGTGTATAGAAGATATAAAGAAGATTCCAATCTTAATGATCTCATGAAATCATATTAAAGCCAACATGGAGGATTCGGATCCAACAGTCAATATGCATTTCTCTTTTGTGAGTGGGAGACAAGCTCCCTTAAAATCCAGAAAAGCAACCAATCATAGATCGACAACACTTCTGACGATGTCAGCGCCTACGTCATGATAGCGTCATCAGATTCAAATCTAACGGTTTGGATCTATTGTCCGTTAGTTTAATCGGACGGCTTAGATTATAAGATCTTTTATATGAGATCTACGGTCGATTTAGCCCTTTGAGCGCACCCTTGATGTAGCCTCGCCACCCTACGAAGATTCTATTTCAGGCTATCTCATTGCTCCAACTTCAAATGGTCATATCTCCCTCATTTTAACTCGGATTTGGGTGAACCAAGTTGCAGCTTCTTCGTTTTTTCAAGACCTACACCATGGAAGCAAGAAAAATGAGTTTTGAGTGAAAATAGCCTACGGTTTTGATAGGAGAAGCTTCCCCCTCTTTGTTGGTCCTTGAATGAACATACATACTTGATGATAAATGTTCTTAGGCCATTAAAGGAGGTAAAAGAGGTGGTTGAAGTGTGTTAATGGTACATTAACTCAAAGCCAAGGAGGAAGAGAAGAAAGCAAGGATGTGTTTGCTTTGAAGAGCAAGAAGCCAAGGAGAGAGAAGGTGTGAGCACCAAACTTGTCAGTACAAGTTTCCAGTCATCCTAGGCAATCGGTTGTGAGATTCTCTAACCTTTGATTTTATATTATATGCATGTATGTATGCTAGGGTTAGTTGTGGATGAATGTATACATGCTAGGTTAGTTGTGGATGAACTGTAAGCATGCTAGCTAGTTGTGGATGTATTTGCTAGGCAAGGCTTAACTGTAGGGCATTGATATAAGCCCCAATTTACTGTATTATTTATTGTGTGCTTAGTGGGTGCTAAGCACCGGGAGTGGGTGCTCCCGTGTAGTGGGTGCTACACATTGTATCGGCACTATGAGTGCCATCTCAGCTTCGGCTTGAGAAAATTGGGTGTGGGTACTCCCGACTATGGGTGTAGTCAAAAGTAGTGTATTGAGTAGGTACGAAGCCTTTACAGGCACTACTCCGAGGATGTAGGCAAATTGCCAAACCTCGTAAAAACCCTGTGTTGTGGGCGCTTGTTGTTTGTATTTTATATTGAAGTGTGTGGAATGTGAAATGGGTGTGCACACTTGGAAGTGCCTATGAGAGGCTGAGTGTGCATACGACTGTGTGCAAATAGGGACAGGTATATCAGGTTTTTCTTGGCCAGACATCAGACAAGTTTTTAGGGATCAGAATTTGACTCACTGATTCACCCCCCTTCTCAGTGACTGTCGGGTTACAACAACTACATGGTTTCCTATCTGGTGCATTTGATATCAAAGATGGACCCCATCAAATACCTCTTCGAGAAACAGGCCTTAATAGGAAGGATGGTCCGTTGGTTGCTTTTGCTATCAGAATTTGACATCACCTATGTTACTCAAAAATCTATCAAGGGGCAGGCCATAGCTTATCATTTGGCTATTCACCCCACAGAAGATGGAAGATCCTTAGATGATGCCTTTCCCGATAAAGGAATCGCCGTGGTAGAGGAAGAAGACATAGTTAATGAATGGCAATTATTCTTTGATGGAGCAACCAATCAGAAGGGATGTGGTGTGGGGATATTGCTTGTCACTTCTGATGGTCTTTATTTACCTTCGTCATTCTGCCTCGACTTCCCATGTACCAACAACATTGTTGAGTATGAAGCTTGTGCTTTGGGGCTCAAAACTGCTTTAACCATTGGGGTGAAAAGGATCAAGGTTTATGGTGATTCATCCATTGTCATCAGTAAGACACAGGGAAAGTGGAAAACTAGAGATGAGAAGCTGAAGCCATATCAAGAGCATCTGAAAGAGGTGATTGAACACTTTGAGAAGATTTCATTCGAATACTTCCAGAGGGATAATAATCGGTTTGCTGATGCCCTTACAACCTTGGCTTCTTTGGTAGAGTGCAACCCTATGGCTAGAGTCTAACCATTCTTGGTAGAATAAAGAAGCAGGCCCATTTATTAGAATTTGGTGAACTCTCTCATTGTAGATGGTCGGTCTTGGTTCACTCACATAGTGGATTTCATCGGGGAAAGGAAGTATCCGATTAAAGCAAGCGCGAGAGAAGAAGTTTACGAAGATATTCCACCAGTTTATTCTCTAAGAATATCTATTATACAAGCGGTCTTTGTGATGAAATCTGAGTTGTTGTGTGTAGATGAGGAACAAGCTACAACCATTATGGAAGAAATTCATCAAGGTCTTTGTGAACCCCACATGATTGCTAAGATGTTATCTAAGAAGATTCTCAGCCTGGGATATTACTGGAACATAATGGAAGCAGTTTGCGAGGACTTCGTCAAGAAATGCCACAAGTGTCAGATATTTGCTAACATCATACATAACTCGCCTACAAAGTTGCATTCGCTCAGTTCTCCTTGGCCATTCTCCACTTGGGGCATTGATATCATTGGAAGGTCAACCTAAAGCATCCAATGACCACGAGTTCATCTTGGTAGCCATTGATTATTTCACCAAGAGGATAGAAGCTCAGTCCTATGCAATCCTCACATCTGCTAAGGTGGCCAAGTTCATTTAGGAAAACATCATTTCCCAATATGAAGTACCTCAAGAATTGATATCAGATCAAGAATCTCACTACGGGCAAGGCCGACAAAATTTACACAAAATTCGATGTCGAGAAGGCATCGCTCTTCCACTTACAGGCCGCAGACCAATGGGATAGTAGAAGCAACTAACAAGTATATCAAGGTCATTCAGCAAAAAATAGCGAAAACACACAAGGATTGGGCTGATAAGTTACCCCTTGCCTTATAAGCATACCAGACTTCTGTACGATCCTCGATAGGGGCAACCCCTTTCTCTTTGGTATATGGGGTTGAGGCAATTCTACCCATGGAAATCCTAGTACCATCCTTAAGAGTGCTTCTTGATAGTCAGCTACCTGAAGGAGAGTGGGTGAAGGCCAGACATGACGAGCTTAATTTTCTTGATGAAAGGCGTATAAAGGCCATGGATAATCTGAAGAAGTATCAATTGAGAATGGCTAGGGCCTTTACAAAAATGTGAAGCCCCGCCACATAGAGGTGGGTGAACTTGTTCTTCGAGAACAAAGAGCCCCAATTCATGACCCAAAAGGAAAATTCAGGCTCAACTAGAGTGGCCCATTCACTGTTAAAGTAATTCTACTAGGCAAAGCTGTGAAACTCATAGACCACAACGACAAAGAAATGCCCGGATTGGTTAACATTGATCAACTCAAGAAATATTATTCTAAAAGGGTGAATAGCTTTGAACTATTGGACTGATTCCTTCGAGGGATCGTAGGCAACTTGACATGTGCAAGTGCGGTCTCAACCATATAAGGCAATAAATTGGTTCCTTAATTAATAATTAAGGTATCTTAAAAGATCATCATAGTTTGTGTCCCCCAAGAATCGCCTTTTGGCATGAAAGGCCATTAGGTATCTGTCATCCACCCATTGGTCTGTCACTTCTTACCTACGATTCTATCCCCCAAGAATCGCCATTTGGCATGAAAGGCCATGAGGTATCGGTCATTCACCTATGGTCCGTCCATTCTTATCCAGGATTCTATCCCCTAAAAGAAAATCGCCACCCGGCACCAGTTTATCAAGGCCAGTTTATTCTCTACCCTTGATCAGTCAAAGTCAAAAGAAAAAAAAAAGAAGAGCTTGATGCAACAGTGGTAAAGGCTTGTTTGAATCATTAGCCAATGAGTAATGCTTTGATAAATCATCATATCTCATTGTTTGTATTGGTTTCAAGAAAATTCATGGGCTCATTAGATAAGACATTGAGGAAATGGACCTTAGACATAAATGTGAGGGCATCAGGATTACTGGAATCCATGAATGTGTCATTTCTTGGCCAAGTTGGATATGTAAAGCTACATCACCAATTACTCTGATAGGTGCCTCAACACTAAGATGCCAACCTGCATGTATTTCAGTTTGGATTAGCAGAGATTTGTCCAACTCTTGAAGAATTTTGGGTTTGTATGCTATCTCCACCCAAAGGTAGTTTGTTCCAACCCTCTTTGAAGAAAGATTGCTTAGAGGAAGCTCAGGATTTCTTTGGATGGAAAGAAGAAGAAGTAAAGCAGTTTATTAGGTATAGGAAAATCGACATTCTGAAGGTGGCTCAGATCTTCATCCAATATCTACCAATGGGAGGAATCCATCAGCATTGATCCTTGGATGATTATTTACTTTGCATGATAGCTTGTTATATTCTTCGCACTCCTAGGAATGGTGCACCATCTGTTCTGATTGAGGTAGTAAAACAGTTGAAGAAGGGAGGTGACATCGTCCTACGGTTCTTGAGAGACATTCAAGGGATTTGATGACATGAGCTATGGCCATAAATTGGGACTAGATCATTATCAATGAAATCTTGCTATTTTTTAAATTTGGCTCCTCAAGAAACTGAAGCTCTCTATACCATTAAGGGGAAATCCACTCGGAGTTTTTTGTTACTGGGATAAGAGAAGTTCCAAAATTTGACCTTATCACCGATTGGAAGAAGTACTTGCGGAAAGAGGTGCAAGATATCGCATGGAGGTGCCCAGGGAAGCCACAAGAAGATTTTCTGATGAGGACCCCTAGCCACAACTATGTCAAATTGATGGGATTGACCCACACGCCATTTTATTTACCTATGTACATCAGCCGACAGTACAGGCTCGAGGAGATGGACCCAGAAGAGTTAGTGAACTTTCACCCACCTCAAGAATTGTCTCCCCACCTTGTTTTTCCCCTATCCCATCTGTGGTAGGAAAGTGGTCCCCCTTTTCATGTAATTCTCTTGGTAATGGAATGAGGAAGTATGTGGATTTTTGTGTTATCCCGATTATTCTAATTATGACTTGAGTTATGGAATTGATTGTGCCTAAGCATTGCAAACAAACGAAAAAGAAAAGGAAGAAAGATTTTCTTTATGCCAAAAGTAAGTTTTCATAGAGATGCTGAAATAAAAATAATGAACAAACAAGGGGAGGGAAAAAGAAAAAAGAAAGAAAATATCCATGTGTTTGTGTTTGCAGGAAATACAGGAACAAATCCCTATGGGTGAAGCCATCATCTAAGCCGTACTCTAAACCATCCTTATGAAGCACCGAGGAGTCCACAGATGTTACTCCAACCTACACACTATCTCCTCCTCCAGGAAGGCTTCGTAGTCCCTATCCGGATCAAGAAAGAAGTCCTCCCCATACTCCGTTAGCCAAGTACTTCATCTCGTTTGTAGGGGCAATCTCTGGACAATGCATAGTGGGTGGAGGAAGACCAGGAGAAGGACGTGGATCGATGTCTGACCACTAGGGTACTACCCTCTCTCCTAAGTACCAGGCATGGCCCCACATGCCCTGGAAAAGGACTCGGTTCTTAGACAATTGATGAACCCAGGTGACTCTCTCAGAATCCGAAAACACAAGGTTATGGAATGGTCTCCAAGCAACCTGCAAAACCAAGGAAGGGTAAGTACGACATTAGGCAAATAGAATTTTAGTGTCGGACATGGCATACCTCAGTGAGATCGTTCAAAATAGAATGAGGGGTGGTCCCCAGAGGATGACGTCGGGCTTAGACCACCTGGTTATCTCCCCATTTTATGGAAAAGGGGAAGAAGAATGTCTCAGGATCTCTCAGTTTAGGGGCTATGGTTCCCAGATGCTCAAAACACCAGGGCTGTTTCAAGAAATCAAAGTAAGAGAGATGTTCTGGCATTTAACCTTATCACCGGTTGGGAAAAGTACACGAGGAAAGGGTATGCGAGGATATCGCATGGACGTGCCCAGGGAAGCCACAAGAAGATTTTCTGATGATGACCCCTGGCCACAACTATGTCAAACTGATGGGATTGACACACACATCCTTTTATTTACCTATGTACATCAGCCAACAATATAGGCTCAAGGAGATGGACCCAGAAGAGTTAGTGAACTTTCATCCACCTCAAGAATTGTCTACCCACCTTGTTATTCACCTGTCCCATCTGTGGTAGGAAGGTGGTCCCCTTTCCATGTAATTCACTTGGTAATAGAATGAGGAAGTATTTGGATTCTCATGTAATCCCAATTATTCTAATCATGACTTGAGTTATGAAATTGATTGTGCCTAAGCATTGCAAGCAAACAAAAAAAAAGAGGAACAAAGATTTCCTTTTGTGCCAAAAGTAAGTTTTCATAGAGATGTTGAAATAAAATAATGAACAAACAAGGGGAGGAAAAAGAAAAAAAAAAAGAAAATATCCCTGTGTTTGTTTTTGTAGGAAATGCAAGAACAAATCCCTATGGGTCAAAAGCCATCATCAAGAATCAGATTCTAAACCAAAAATCAAGAATTAAGGAAAAATCAAGAAAAGACATGATTGACCGCCCCATTGCACTGACCCGGCCCCAATGGTCCAATCTCATTGACCCGGTCCCAGATAGCCTAGCCTGGTTCAAAAGAACCACTGAAAGACAGATAGCCTAACCACATTGAAAGAACCCACTTGGAAGACCAGATAGCCCAGCCCAGTTCGAAAGAACCCCTCTAGAAAACCAAATTCCCTGACTTGGCACATGTGAAGCCTAGCTAAGGAAAAAAAAAAAAACTAAATCAAATGTTTTTTTATTTATTACAAGATTGGAAGAATAGATAATTTCTCTTGTAACCATCAGTCCTAGATAATCCAGATTGGCTCAAAAGACCCAGCCTGGAGACCATATTTCCCTGACCTGGCACATGTGAAGCCCAGCTAAGGTAAAAAAAAAAATCAAATGTTTTTTATTTATTGCAAGATTGGAAGAACATAGAATTTCTCTCTTGTAACCATCGGTCCCAGATAGTCCAGATTGGCTCAAAAGACACAGCCTGGAGATCATATTTCCCTAAACTGGCACATGGGAGGCCTAGCTAAGGAAGAATCAGGATCGAAGTACTAACCTTTTTTATAGGATTGGAAGAGCAATGAATTCCTTTCTACAATTGGCAGCCCTAGGTAAGTCCTCAACTTCAAAGTAGGTAGGAGATATTATCTGTTGCATTTTTCAATTCTGTTATAACTGAGCAAGATGACGGCAGTACATGCTCCAAGTGACAAAATGTGGTCGTTCTTTTCCTTGCCCATCAGCCGTTGGTATAGGCCTCGGCGAAAGAGGGGCATTCTGTAGACACCCAATTTTGTCACCTCCTCTGGCTATGATGAAATATAGATCTTGGACGTGACTTTCGACTTTTGACATATAGAGATGCTGATGGAAACATTCCCCTACCCAAAACCCTGGAAATCCCTGCGTGGGAGAGAATCCAGGCCTAATTTTGACTTTTCTATATGAAGGAATCTAGTTCAAGATGACCATACAGATGAATAGTGCTTAGAAATACAATTTCGACGATATATGACATGCCAAAATTGGACCGCGGATCTCGACAATCGTTCCGAAAAATCATGTTTTTCAGCGCATATCATGCCTTCCCGCAATATATCGTGCACACGGACAATCCTCTGAAACCTAGAATAATCCCTCACGACCCAAACACCCTAAATTCATCCCTTACCTACCAGATAACCACAAACACTTCGATTCGAAACCTAGAAATCCCCGCTAGAGGAAGGGGTCCAATTTTAACTTTTCATATATGAAGGAATCGGTTAAGATGACCATATAGATGAATAATGCTCAAAAATGAAATTCGATGATATATGAGCCAAAATCGGTAGCGGATCTCCGACAATCATTCCTAGAAAATCACGTTTTAATGTGCATGTCGTACCCCTTCTGGCGCCACCAACCGACCGGCCCGGCCAAGCCATCCAGCCCGCCAAGCCAGCCGCTCAGCCAAGCCAACCAGCCCAACCAGCCCAGCCAAGCCCGGTCGGCCGCGACACGTGCAGCACGCTTTCGTTGTGCCACCTGCCCGCGCTATCTGCGAGCTTCTTTGCATGCTATCGTGACCCCGCCACATGCTATGCGCGGGCCTGTCGCATGTTGTTCAAGGCCTCTTGCCTGTGCGCGGGCTGCCCATAGCTTGCGTGACCCACATCTTGTGTGCGGGCCTGCCGCATCTTGTCTAACCCCACCTCATGCTATGCGCGGGCCTGCCGCATGTTGTGCATGGGCCTGCTGCACGCTGTGTGAGGCCCCAGGCCACACTGTGTGAGGGCCTGCCGCACATTGTGCACAGGCCTGCTGCAGGCTGTGCGTGGCCCCGCTGCACACTTTGCGCGGCCACGCTGCACACTGTGCATGGCCCTTTCCCAAAGTGTGCAGGCCCTGCCGCACAGTGTGCAGGCCTCAGCCGCACACTCTGCACACTGTTCCCGCACACCTTGCACACTTGGCCCACACACCTTGCACACCTGGCCAGCACACCATGCACATGGCCTGCACACCATGCCCGCACACCTTGCACACATGGCCCGCAAACCATGCACATGGCTGGCACACCATGCACATGGCTGGCACACCCATGCATTCGTGCACCCGTGACATCACCCGCACCCCGGCAAAACCTTCTCTCTCTCACTTTTTTGAAAACTGCCTTTTCTAGGAAAATTTTCTCTCTAGCTTTTTTGAAAACTGCCTTTTCTGACAAAATTTTCTCTCTCCTCTCTCTTTTTTGAAAACTACCTTTTTCGACAAAATTTTCTCTCCTCTCGTTTTTTCGAAAATTGCCTTTTCTAGCAAAATTTTCTCTCCTTTCGCTTTTCTCAAAATTGCCTTTTCAGGTAAAACATTCTCTCTCCTCCCGCTTTTTTGAAAACTACCTTTTCCAAACTTTCTCTCCCCTCCTGCTTTTCTGAAAATTAACTTTTTCCAAGCTAACATTTCTCTCTACTCCCCTTTTAAAAACCCCATTTTACCTTGGACAAAGCCCTCCCCACCCATTTTGCCTTCAACCCCCTTTTACCCATTGGACAAAAATCCTTTCTCTTCACTTTAGGCAAGAGCCCCCCTTTCGTCCCCTGGATAAAGGGATTCCCCCTCTCCTACTTGGTTAAAAAAAAGTATAAATACCCCCCTCTCCCTTAGAAAAAAGACACAGCAGACACGATCCCTTTGGTGAAATTTTCCTCCCTCCCCTCTTGATTTTCTTGATCTTTGGAGCGATCTTTGTCAAGATCCAAAAACTCATTCGGATCTTCGAAGTGTTCTTCGGGATCTTGAAGATTTTCAATCCAAAACCTTAGTTAGATCCAGTTTTTAGCCAAAAACAGTATGTTCTTGAGCCACCTCCTTTGAGTGTTTTTAAGTGTTCTTGAGCATTCTTGAGATAGAAACCCCTCCTTTTTTTAGGTTCTTCGGGTCTATGAAGAGATCTTTGTTAAGATCTGAAACTTTGTTTGGATCTTCAAAGTGTTCTTCGGGACTTTAAAGTTCTTCAATCCATTTTTAAGTCAGCTCGTTTTTTTTTTTTTTTTTTTTTTTTTCAGAAATAGCCTTTCCTAGCCAAACCACTGTCCGAGTGTCACTGGAATCTTTCAAGGAATAGCCATTCCCAACGGAAGCTCTGTCGGAGAGCCACCTCATCCCAAGCCCAGAAATAGCCTTTCCTAGCCAAACCTCTATCCGAGTGTCCCTGGAATCTTTCTAGGAATAGCCATTCCTAGCGGAAGCTCTGCCAAAGTGCCACCTCAGCCTAGCCCTCCCTTAGCCTATCCCCAGTGGAAGCTCTATCGGAGTGCCACCTCATCCCAAGCCCAGAAATAGCCTTCCCTAGCCGAAGCTCTGTCTGAATCCAAATCTGGAAATAGTCTTCCCTAGCCAAAGCTCTGTCCGAATCCAAACCTGAAAGCAACCGTTCCTAGTTGGAATTCTGTCCGGATACCATCACAATCAGCATCTCTCAAGAAAGGAAGTTGGATGTCAAGACCATCTTCCCCTGAGCCAAGAGAACATGAAAGACAGTCCGAGCCTGTACCAATCAGGGGCCCACCCCTCTTGACCCAAAATAGGGGTCAAATTCAGGTATAGTCTCTCTCCCCATTCAAGCATAATGTAGACATCTAATAAGCCTTGTTTTAGTGTATATAATAGTTTGAATTCAATTAATGTATATATGTGTGATAACTTAGCCATACATGTGGAATAGTAATAATTGTGGAAAATGTTCGTTCTCAAGCATCTAGCAAGAAGATCAGTTGAACTGGGCAGATTGGGTGCTTAACACCTTCCCAACTCTGTAACCTGACACTTACCCTAAATCTCTGGACCAGACCAAATTTTGGACCCACCCCCGTGTCCTAGGCCCATAACCCTAGGTGGCGACTCCAAACCCCATTTGCATGATCTCGATCCCCGAATTGGACCATCATCAAAACCCCATCTCAAATGATGAATTTTACACCCTTGCAAAATAGGCCTCCACGTATCTCCAAGCGGCGATACTATGGTGCGGGGCCTACAAGAGAAGTGCATCGATGCGAGCCACCTCCCCCTTGCCACGAAGGTGAAGGGAGAGAGAGGAGAGAGGGCAGGGATCCATCTTCGGCCACTACCCTTATAGACCCCTAGCCACAACTATGTCAGATTGGTGGGATTGACTCACACATCCTTCTATTTGCTTATGTACATAAGCCAACAATACGGGCTCGAGGGGACAGACCCAGAAGAGTTAGTGAACTTTCATCCACCTTAAGAATTGTCTCCCCACCTTGTTATTCACCTATCCCGTCTATGGTAGGAAAATTTTCCCCCTTTTCATGTAATTCACTTGGTAATGGAATGAGGAAGTATTTGAATTTTCATGTTTATCCCGATTATTCTAATTATGGCTTGAGTTATAGAATTGATTGTGCCTAAGCATTACAAGTAAACAAAAAACAGAAAAAAAGAGAAAAAGAAAGATTTTCTTTGTGCCAAAAGTAATTTTCATAAGATGCTAAAATAAAATGATGAACAAACAAGGGGAAGGAAATAGAAAAAAGAAAGAAAATATCCATGTGTTTGTGTTTTCAGTAAATGCAAGAACAAATCCTATAAGTCAAAAGCCATCATCTAAGCTGTACTTTGAACCATCCTCATGATGCATCGGGAATCATGAGATGCTAGCCCAACTGTTCCACCTCTAGGTTGGGTTATGAATCAATGCCGTGTTGTGCAATCTCCGATCCTTGTAACTATCACCTTCACGAGCCATAGTGCGTCACCTAATCTCGCATCGACCTCAGGGACACACGAGAAAGAGCATATCAGCCAGAGAAAATCAAGAGTTAATTAGAAAATGTTCAGATACTCATATAATCATAAGGAATAGGTAGCCCAAGGGAAGCATCTACATCTGTATTCGGCTCCAGAAGATAAGGGAGACTGAGGTTGGCTATGTTGGGATAGGTTCAGGCAGGGAAGCCATGAAAGGGGACGTTAGCAACCCTGAGAGACTCACTGGCACTGGTAGAGGGCCCTACTTGTGAAGGATCGGTAGCACTGGTATGCGATGGAATAGCAGAAGGATCTACACATCTCACTCTCCCGTGAAAGAACATCAGTTAAGACCAAAATAAGAAAGAATTTACGAGAAATACTCAAGAAAGGGCAACATACCACTAAACCATCGGGCGAGAGGGTCGAGAGGGTGCACATTGTCTCCTCCTCTAGGAAGGCTCTGTAGTTTCTATCTGGATTAAGAAAGGAGTCCTCCCATAGTCCGTTAGCCAAGCGCCTCAGCTCATCTGCTGAGATGATCTCTGGATAGTGCATGGTAGGTGGAGGATACTGGGAGAGGGGCATGGGTTGATGTCCGACCATTGAGGTATTACTCTCTCTCCCAAGTACCAGGCATGGCCCCACATATCCTAAAAGAGGACTTGGTTCTCGGATAATTGTTAAGCCAAGGCGGCACTTTCAGGATCTAGAAATATGATGTCATGGAATGGGCTCCAATTAACCTGCAAAACCAAGGAAAAGTAAAGAACAAGCATAAGGAAAAAGGAGTTTCAGTGTTAGACATGGCATACCTCGGAGAGATCATTCAAAATACAATGAGCAGTGGTCCCCGGAGGATGGTGCTGGGCTCGGACCACCTGATTATCTTCCCACTTTGTGGCCAAGGGGAAGAAGAATGTCTCAGGATCCCTCAGTTTAGGGGCTATGGTCCCCATGTGCTCAAAACATCAGGGTTGTTTCAAGAAATCAAAGTAAGAAAGTGCAGACCAAATGACTGAAAGGAAATAGATATGAGTAGGAAAGTTACTTAGATAATGTAGCCTGCCCCTTGAGGTCCCTATCTTCATAAGACAGGATCCGAGGACCATAAGAGACATGCATAGGCGGCGACCCGATCGAGGAATCTCTGCACGAAGATCTCTGAGGAAGTACACCAGGTGGAAATCTACTCCCCCTCGGAGGTCATTGAAGAGGCACTGATCCACGGTAAATAGTAGGAAGGAACGTCCTTGCGATACCCTACTTTTAAAACCTGGTTTACTTACACGGTTGACGGTTTAACCATGCGGGACCCGAACGAGAGGGTTAAGGGGGGTTCCTATAGCAAGATGGCAAGGGTGACTTTGAACATAGGTTGGCTAGACAAGTCTGAGTCAGTGCCAAAGGAGAGGGGTGTACCCAAGCCATGTACATGCACGTATCATAAGGCCATGTAGGGGTAATGCTGGTATGTAACCGTATCCTAAAGTGTATCGTATTATATATCTTGTGCCGGAGTGAGATACATGCGGTCGATTCCATGAAACCTCAATTGTTTGGCTAAGTTTTGACCAACGGTGGGTGGCCGCAGTGGCGAACCCCCCCACTTGTGACCCACCATGTGGCTACTAGATATTCTCTAGTACAAATAGTACTTATTGTGTTTTCCTTTTCTCATTTAATGCATTAAAGAGTTGGTGAGAAGAGTAAAGAAGAGAAAGAAAGGAAGAAAAAGAATGGAGAAGAAAGGAAAAGAAAAATAGGAAGAAATGATTTAAAGCGGCCGAGGTTGATCTTCTCATTCCGGTCGAAAAAGTGATCCCCAACACGAGACCTACGATTTGAGGTGAGAAAGGCTATACTTCTTAAACTTTCACAAAACCCCAAGTGAAACCCTTGATTTGGGTAGAGTTCCTTGAGATGTTGTTAATCCCACTTGAGATGATAAATCTAAGGCTTAATAGATGGTCTATGTGTTCATTTGAAGGTTTAAAGAAGTGTTTACAAGATTTGAGAAGCATTGGTGATTTCTTGAGTTAAGAGGTGATTTTGGGGTTTTGGAAGAGTTCTTGAGCAAAGAAGGTAAGATTGCTTTTCAATCCTTAAATCTAAATTAGATCTAGGTTAGAATCATCTTATAAGACCTTAGATGTGTGGAAAATGTGATCGAAATAGCCCCATTTGCTTTTCCCAAGGTTGAGGAATGTTTCAAAGGTGAAAGCTGATTTTTGCCCCCACAGGTGGGCGAACCCGGCGACAAAGCAGAGCCGCTGTTGGGGCACACCTTAGTTCAACAGGGGAAGACGTGTGTGAACTCACCCACCTGAGGGGGCCCACCGGTTGAACCGATGGGCTATCTGCCCCACCTGTTGGACCGCTGGTGATGACAGGTGGGCTATCTGGCCCACCAGTTGGCCCACCAGTCAGATTTTTAAGCCCGAATGGACCCAAAACGGGCGGACAACCTTCTTTTATGATTTTAAACATGATTTAAACATCAAACATCATTAGCTTTGACCCCAAGGTTCCACTCAAGGATTAAAGTATCGGTATCGGTTGCCGTATCGATCGGTCAAAATTAAGATACGTGTCGGAAGGTATCGTATCGTATGGGAATCGCTAAGATACGCTAAAGATAGCACATAAATGGATAGGAACACATTTTTATACACTTTTGCATAAAAAATAGTTAAAAAGTTATATATAACATGTAGAATGCATAAATACTTAAGTGGAGGTATCGTGTTGATGACAAATATATTGAGTTGAAAATGTTCAAAATGATGAGGGTATGGTATTGATAGACAAATATATTTTTTGAGAAAATCAAAATTTTCCATGGAAGTTGTAGAACACTTGTTTTTACATAACATATAAAAATCTAAACATTTTTAATCATTGAGCATGAGTAGATCTAAGAAATTTGAAATAAATTGAAACCCTCATTTTCTCTTGAAAAAGTTTGTAAATCCTTATAAATCAATGATTTCATGTAATAATGATGCACAAATGTGATTCTAAGTATGATGAACTAGGGGTGTCAATTAATTGGCCCGAACCGAGTAAACCGATCGGGACCGACGTTTATAGACGGTCCGGCCGGACCGTTTATTAAACGTGTCGGGCTTGAGCCAGACCGTTTATTAAGCGTGTCGGGCTTGAGCTGACCGTTTATTAAGCGTGTCGGGCTTGAGCCCGACCCGTTATAAGCGGTGGATCTTGGTTTTTCTACTTGGACCGTCGGGCGATCGAGACCGACCGTTTAACACTGATCGAGACCGGCCTATTTGCCTTTGGCCTAGCCGACCCTTTAATGATTGTAGAATACCTATTTTACCCCCAAATTAGAAAGTAAAAACTAAAAAGTAAAAACATGTTCATATTTTAAATAATGGTTATAGTTGGTATCATTTATTAATTTATTGTCATTTTTTTGGGTTTGCATGAGTGGGCGAATATAAGAGCACATTTTAAAGAGGGTCCGTTTAAAAACCGGTTAAAGCCCGTTTAACATTAAACATGTCCATAGCCCAATTAAGGCCCGACTAAAGCCCGATTATAGCCCGAGGCCGACCGACCGAATATTAAGTGTACCATGCCCTCAATAACTAAGCCGATTAGTTAAATGGGGACACGTGTAACATTGAAAGTCTTTAAGCCCGATTAAGCCCGATCGAAACCGAACCGACCCGACCGGTTGACACCCCTATGATGAACCTTAGATTTGTAAAAAAACTTGAAAATCTAAGGTTAAAATTGAAAAAAGTGAGTAAAGATTCGAGAACTTACTATTCAAATTTTTCAACTTTCAAGTTCAAGGTTCTTCTTGGACTATGTTTCTCCTTCTTTGAACCATTCACTTGACAATGTTTCTTTCAATCTACCATTTGAGTCTCCAAAAGGTGTGTGAATCAAAGGGAAGAAAGAAGAATATAGAAAACTATTGGTGAGAGTTTGAAGTGTTTGTTTCAAACAATAAAAGGCACATTCACGGGAATTTTCATAATTTAATCGATACGTGCCGATCGGTACCGATCTGATCGATCTTTCGATCTGCGATCTGGTCGATACATACCGATCGGTCGATACGTCCGATACTCTCGGAATTTCCAGATTTTCAAAGTTAGTATCATAGAGTATCTTTCCCGGGACCGAC
>CM040966.1:30950722-31164174 GCA_022985045.1 Macadamia tetraphylla
AAGTGACAACCACAGGGAAGGGGATTGGTAGGAATGATAATCCTAAACCGCATGCTCCTATATGACAAACTACGATTGCATAGTGCCACCGCGTTCCATACCACGGGCCACCAATTCACTCGTTTCCAAACCGACTACGGCGTCTAGTCTAATAATGCATCATGCACAGTATTCCAACTATTTATCACATAAGCACATCAATCATTTGGCATTTAGAATGTAAAGCACAACACATATATCATAATCATTTGTTTAGAATGCACAAGCAATGCGTGCGAATGGCATACGAGGATGACTAATCAACACATAATTTGCATGATGACATAGCTAGTCTAGATACAATTTAATGATGCAAAAACAAGCTTAAAATAAAGTCAAATGTCCTCTCCCCACTTACTTGTTGGGTACAAAAGCTCACGTTTGGTACGGATGAGATCCGGCGTGAGAAATGTAAATTATAGTGGAACCATGGTTTTAAGTATCGGTGCGTATCGTGCGTTCGGCGATCGTATCCGTTCGGTGGCATCGGCCGATACATACCGATCGCTCGAATTTTGGGCTCCTTTTACGTATCTTTGTATCGTGCGTATCGTGAAAGTCCGTATCGTTCGGTACCGATCGTCGATACTCTATAATCTGAACTTTTGAAAATCTGGAAATTCCGGGGTATCGTGCGTTCGGTACCGTTCGGTATGTATCGACCGTTCGTGCGATGTCGTAATTCGTCTTGTTCGGTCCTTCGTGCGTATCATTGAAATTATGAAAATTCCGTGAATGTGCCTTTTATTGTTTGAAACAAACACTTCAAACTCTCACCAATAGTTTTCTATATTTCTCTTCTTTCTTCCTTTGATTCCACACCTTTTTGGAGACTCAAATGGTAGATTGAAAGAAACATTGTCGAAGTGAATGGTTCAAGAAGGAGAAAAACATAGTCCAAGAAGAACCTTGAACTTGAAAGTTGAAAAATTTGAATAGTAAGTTCTCGAATCTTTACTCACTTTTCAATTTTAACCTTAGATTTTCAAGTTTTTACAAATCTAAGGTTCATCATAGGGTGTCAACCGTCGGGTCGGTTCGGTTTCGATCGGGCTTAATCAGACTTAAAGACTTTCAAATGCTACCGTGTCCGCCCATTTAACTAATCGGGCTTAGTTATTGAGGCATGGTACACTTAATATTCGATCGGTCGGCCTCGGGCTATAATCGGGCTTTAGTCGGGCCTTAATTGGGCTATGGACATGTTTAATGTTAAGCAGGCTTTAACGGTTTTTAAGCGGACCCTCTTTAAAATGTGCTCTTATATTCCGGCCCTCATGCAAACCCAAAAAATGACAATAAATTAATAAATGATACCAACTATAACCATTATTTAAAATATGAACATGTTTTTACTTTTTAGTTTTACTTTCTAATTTGGGGGTAAAATAGGTATTCTACAATCATTAAAGGGTCGGGCTAGGCCAGTGCACAATAGGCGGTCTCGATCGGTGTTAAGCAGTCGGTCTCGATCGGCGCCGACGGTCAATAGCAAAACCAAGACCGACCGTTTATAAGCGGGCGGGCTCAACCCCAACACGTTTAATAAGCGTCGGGCTCAAGCCGACCGTTTAATAAGCGGTCGAGCTCAAGCGACACGTTTAATAAGCGTCGGTGGACCGATCTATAAGCAGTCGGTCCGATCGGTTTACTCGGTTCAGACCGCAATTGACACCCCTAGTTCATCATACTTAGAATCACATTTGTGCATCATTATTACATGAAATCATTGGATTTATAAGGATTTACAAACTTTTTTCAAGAGAAAATGAGGGTTTCAATTTATTTCAAATTTCTTAGATCTACTCATGCTCAATGATTAAAAATGTTTAGATTTTTTATATGTTATGTAAAAACAAGTGTTCTACAACTTCCATGGAAAATTTTGATTTTTCTCAAAAAAATATATTTGTCTATCAATACCATACCCTCATCATTTTGAACATTTTCAACTCAATATATTTGTCTATCAATACGATACCCTCCATTAAGTATTTATGCATTCTACATGTATATATAACTTTTTTAACTATTTTTTATGCAAAAGTGTATAAAAATGTGTTTCCCTATCCATTTATGTGCATATCTTTAGCGTATCTTAGCGTATCTCCGATACGATCGATACCTAATCGTCGATATCTTAATTTTGACCGATCGTCGACAGCGATGCGATACTTTAATCCTTGAGTGGAACCTTGGGGTCAAAGCTAATGATGTTTGATGTTTAAATCATGTTTAAAATCATAAAAGAAGGTTGTCCGCCCGTTTTGGGTCCATTCGACTTAAAATCTTGGTGGGCCAACGGTGGGCGGATAGCCCTGTCATCACCAATGATCCAGCAATTGGGCGGATAGCCCATCGGTTCAACCGGTGGGCCCCCTCAGGTGGGTGAGTTCACACACTGGTCTTCGCCTGCCTGTTGGAACTAAGGTGCTGCCCCAACAGGCGGGCCTGCTTTGCCTGCCGGTCTTCGCCCACCTGTGGGGGCAAAAATCAGCTTTCACCTTTGAAACATTCCTCAACCTTGGGAAAAGCAAATGGGGCTATTTCGATCACATTTTCCACACATCTAAGGTCTTATAAGATGATTCTAACCTAGATCTAATTTAGATTTAAGGATTGAAAAGCAATCTTACCTTCTTTGCTCAAGAACTCTTCCAAAACCCCAAAATCACCTCTTAACTCAAGAAATCACCAATGCTTCTCAAATCTTGTAAACACTTCTTTAAACCTTCAAAATGAACACATAGACCATCTATTAAGCCTTAGATTTATCATCTCAAGTGGGATTAACAACATCTCAAGGAACTCTACCCAAATCAAGGGTTTCACTTGGGGTTTTGTGAAAGTTTAAGAAGTATAGCCTTTTCTCACCTCAAATCGTAGGTCTCGTGTTGGGGATCACTTTTTCGGTGCCGGAATGAGAAGATCAACCCTCGGCGTCGCTTTAAATCATTTCTTCCTATTTTTCTTTTCCTTTCTTCTTCTCCATTCTCTTTTCTTCCTTTCTTTTCTCTCTCTTCTTTACTCTTCTCACCAACTCTTTAATGCATTAAATGAGAAAAAGGAAAAACACAATAAGTACTATTTGTACTAGAGAATATCTAGTAGCCACATGGGTGGGTCACACAGGTGGGCGGGTTCGCCCGCCTGTGGCCACCCACCTGTTGGTCAAAACTTAGCCAAACAATTGAGGTTTCGATGGAATTCGACTCCGGCATGTATCTCACTCTCGGCACAAGATATATAATCGTATACACTTTAGGATACGGTTACATACCAGCATTACCCCTACATGGCCTTATGATACGTGCATGTACATGGCTTGGGTACACCCCTCTCCTTTGGCACTGACTCAGACTTATCTAGCCAACCTATGTTCAAAGTCACCCTTGCCATCTTGGGCCATAGGGAACCCGCCTTAACCCTCTCTGGTTCGGGTCCTGCATGGTTAAACCGGGTCAACCGTGTAAGTAAACCAGGTTTTAAAAGTAGGGTATCGCAAGGACGTTCCTTCCTACTATTTACCGTGGATCAGTGCCTCTTCAATGACCTCCGAGGGGGAGTAGATTTCCACCTGGTGTACTTCCTCAGAGATCTTCACAGTAGATTCCTGGGACTGGGGCTGGGCCGCCTATGCATGTCTCTTATGGTCCCTGGATCTGCTGTCTTATGAAGATAGGGACCTCAAGGGCCAGGCTACATTATCTAAGTAACTTTCCTACTCATATCTATTTCCTTTCAGTCATTTGGTCTGCACTTTCTTACTTTGATTTCTTGAAACAACCCTGATGTTTTGAGCACATGGGGACCATAGCCCCTAAACTGAGGGATCCTGAGACATTCTTCTTCCCCTTGGCCACAAAGTGGGAAGATAATCAGGTGGTCCGAGCCCAGCACCATCCTCCGGGGACCACTGCTCATTGTATTTTGAATGATCTCTCCGAGGTATGCCATGTCTAACCTTTGAAACTCCTTTTTCCTTATGCTTGTTCTTTACTTTTCCTTGGTTTTGCGAGGTTAATTGGAGCCCATTCCATGACATCATATTTCTAGATCGAAAGTGCCGTTGGCTTAACAATTATCCGAGAACCAAGTCCTCTTTTAGGATATGTGGGGCCATGCACAGTACTTGGGAGAGAGAGTAATACCTCAATGGTCGGACATCAACCCATGCCCCTCTCCCAGTATCCTCCACCTACCATGCACTATCCAGAGATCATCTCAGCAGATGAGCTGAGGCGCTTGGCTAACGGACTATGGGAGGACTCCTTTCTTAATCCAGATAGAAACTACAGAGCCTTCCTAGAGGAGGAGACAATGTGCACCCCTCTCAGACCCCTCTCAGTTCCGATGGTTTAGTGGTATGTTGCCCTTTCTTGAGTATTTCTCGTAAATTCTTTCTTATTTTGGTCTTAACTGATGTTCTTTCACGGGAGAGTGAGATGTGTAGATCCTTCTGCTATTCCATCGCATACCAGTGCTACCGATCCTTCACAAGTAGGGCCCTCTACCAGTGCCAGTGAGTCTCTCAGGGTTGCTAACGTCCCCTTTCATGGCTTCCCTGCCTGAACCTATCCCAACATAGCCAACCTCAGTCTCCCTTATCTTCTGGAGCCGAATACAGATGTAGATGCTTCCCTTGGGCTACCTATTCCTTATGATTATATGAGTATCTGAACATTTTCTAATTAACTCTTGATTTTCTCTGGCTGATATGCTCTTTCTCAGGTGTCCCCGGAGGTCGATGTTGAGATTAGCAGGACGCACTATGGCCTGTGCAAGGTGATAGTTACCAAGGATCGGGAGATTGCACAACAGCGTGCATTGATTCATAACCTAACCTAGAGGCTGGAACAGGTTGGGCTAGCATCTGCGGATTCCCCGATGCATCATGAGGATGGTTCAAAGTACAGCTTAGATGATGGCTTTTGACTTATAGGGATTTGTTCTTGCATTTACTGAAAACACAAACACATGGATATTTTCTTTCTTTTTTCTATTTCCCTCCCCTTGTTTGTTCATCATTTTATTTTAGCATCTTATGAAAAATTACTTTTGGCACAAAGAAAATCTTTCTTTTTCTCTTTTTTTCTGTTTTTTGTTTACTTGTAATGCTTAGGCACAATCAATTCTATAACTCAAGCCATAATTAGAATAATCGGGATAAACATGAAAATTCAAATACTTCCTCATTCCATTACCAAGTGAATTACATGAAAAGGGGGAAAATTTTCCTACCATAGACGGGATAGGTGAATAACAAGGTGGGGAGACAATTCTTAAGGTGGATGAAAGTTCACTAACTCTTCTGGGTCTGTCCCCTCGAGCCCGTATTGTTGGCTTATGTACATAAGCAAATAGAAGGATGTGTGAGTCAATCCCACCAATCTGACATAGTTGTGGCTAGGGGTCTATAAGGGTAGTGGCCGAAGATGGATCCCTGCCCTCTCTCCTCTCTCTCCCTTCACCTTCGTGGCAAGGGGGAGGTGGCTCTTATCGCATGCACTTCTCTTGAGGCCCCACCATAGTATCGCCGTTTGGAGATACGTGGAGGCCTATTGCAAGGTGTAAAATTCATCATTTGAGATGGGGTTTTGATGATGGTCCAATTAGGGATCGAGATCATGCAAATGGGGTTTGGAGTCGCCACCTAGGGTTATGGGCCTAGGACACGGGGTGGGTCCAAAATTTGGTCAGTCGATTTAGGGTAAGTGTCGAGATTCTGAGTTGGGAAGGTGTTAAGCACCCAATCACTTGATTCAAGTGATCTTCTTGCTAGATGCTTGAGCGAACATTTTCCACAATTATTACTATTCCACATGTATGGCTAAGTTATCACACATATATACATTAATTGAATTCAAACTATTATATACACTAAAACAAGGCTTATTAGATGTCTACATTATGCTTGAATGGGAGAGAGACTATACGAATTTGACCCCTATTTTGGGTCAAGAGGGTGGAGCCCCGATTGGTCAGCTCGGTTGTCTTTCATGTTCTCTTGGCTCGGGGAAGATGGTCTTGACATCCAACTTCCTTTCTTGAGAGATCTGATTGTGATGGTATCGGACAGAATTCCACTAAGGCAGTTGCTTCGAGTTTGGATTGAGACGAGCTTTGGCTAGGGAAGACTATTTCGAGTTGGATTGAGACGAGCTTGACTAGGGAAGGCTATTTCGGGCTTGGGATGAGGTGGCACTCGATAGAGCTTCCAGGGGATAGGCTAAGGAGGCTAGGTGAGGTGGCACTTTGGGAGCTTCCGCTAGGAATGGCTATTCCTAGAAAGATTCGAGGACACTTTCGGATAGAGGTTTGGCTAGGAAGGCTATTTGGGCTTGGGATGAGGTGGCTCTCCGACAGAGCTTCCGTTGGGAATGGCTATTCCTTGAAAGATTCCAGTGACACTCGGACAGTGGTTTGGCTAGGAAAGGCTATTTCTGAAAAAAAAAAAAAAAAAAAAAGCGGTGACTTAAAATGGATTGAAGAACTTTAAAGTCCCGAAGAACACTTTGAAGATCCAAACAAAGTTTCAGATCTTAACAAAGATCTCTTCATAGACCCGAAGAACCTAAAAAAAGGAGGGGTTTCTATCTCAAGAATGCTCAAGAACACTTAAAAACACTCAAAGGAGGTGGCTCAAGAACATACTGTTTTTGGCTAAAAACTGGATCTAACTAAGGTTTTGGATTGAAAATCTTTAAGATCCCGAAGAACACTTCGAAGATCCGAATGAGTTTTTGGATCTTGACAAAGATCGCTCCAAAGATCAGAAGAAAATCAAGAGGGGGGAGGGGAGGAAAATTTCACTCTGAAAGGGATTCAGGTGTCTGTTGGTGTCTTTTTTCTAAGGGAGAGGGGGGTATTTATACTTTTTTTTAACCAAGTAGGAGAGGGGGAATCCCTTTATCCAGGGGACGAAAGGGGGGCTCTTGCCTAAAGTGAAGAGAAAGGATTTTTGTCCAATGGGTAAAAGGGGGGTTGAAGGCAAAAATGGGTGGGGAGGGCTTTTGTCCAGTGGGTAAAATGGGGTTTTCAGAAAAAGGGGAGTAGAGAGAAATGTTAGCTTGGAAAAAGTTAATTTTCAGAAAAGCAGGAGGGGAGAAAAAGTTTGGAAAAGGTAGTTTTCAAAAAAGCGGGAGGAGAGAGAATGTTTTACCTGAAAAGGCAATTTTGAGAAAAGCGAAAGGAGAGAAAATTTTGCTAGAAAAGGCAATTTTGAAAAAGCGAGAGGAGAAAATTTTGTCGAAAAAGGTAGTTTTCAAAAAGAGAGAGAGAAAATTTTGTCGAAAAAGCGGTTTCAAAAAGCTAGAGAAAATTTTCCTAGAAAAGGCAGTTTTCAAAAAGGTGAGAGAGAGAAGGTTTTGCCGGGGTGCGGGTGATGTCACGGGTGCACGAATGCATGGGTGTGCCAGCCATGTGCATGGTGTGCGGGCCATGTGTGCAAGGTGTGCGGGCATGGTGTGCAGGCCATGTGCATGGTGTGCTGGCCAGGTGTGCAAGGTGTGTGGGCCAAGTGTGCAAGGTGTGCGGGAACAGTGTGCAGAGTGTGCGGCTGAGGCCTGCACACTGTGCGGCAGGGCCTGCACACTTTGGGGAAGGGCCATGCACAGTGTGCAGCGTGGCCGCGCAAAGTGTGCAGCGGGGCCACGCACAGCCTGCAGCAGGCCTGTGCACAATGTGCGGCAGGCCCTCACACAGCGTGCAGCAGGCCCATGCACAACATGCGGCAGGCCCGCGCATAGCATGAGGTGGGGTTGCGCACAGCATGCGGCAGGCCCGCACACAGCATGCGGTGGGGTCACGCAAAGCATGCGGCAGGCCCGCGCCCAGCGTACAGTAGGCCCTTGAACAACATGCGACAGGCCCGCGCATAGCATGCGGCGGGGTCACGCATAGCATGCAGCAAGCCCGCGCATAAGCGTCGGCGAGCCGTGCACAGCAGCGAGCACGTGCACAGGTTGCGGCCGGCAGGCTTGGCTGGGCTGGTTGGGCTGGTTGGCTTGGCTGAGCTGGCTGGCTTGGCGGGGCTGGATGGCTTGGCTGGGCCGGTCGGTTGGGTGGCCGGCCAGGCCAGTGTGCACGACATGCACATTAAAACGTGATTTTCTAGGAATGATTGTCGGAGATCTGTCAGTCTGATTTTGGCGTACCATATATCATCGGAATTTCATTTTTGAGCATTATTCATCTATATGGTCATCTTAACCAGATTCCTTCATATATGAAAAGTTAAAATTGGACCCCTTCCCTCTAGCGTGGGGATTTCTAGGGTTTCAGACCCGGAAGTGTTTCAGGGTTATCTGGGTAGGTAAGGGATGAATTTAGGGTGTTTGGGTCAGGTGAGGGATTATTCTAGGTTTCCAGTAGGATTGTCCGTGTGCACGACATATGTGCGGGAAGGCATGATATGCGCGTGAAAAAACATGATTTTCTGGGAACGATTGTCGGAGATCCGTCGGTCCAATTTTGGCATGTCATATATCGTCGAAATTGTATTTCTAAGCACTATTCATCTGTATGGTCATCTTGACTAGATTCCTTCATATATGAAAAGTCAAAATTAGGCCTGATTCTCTCCCACGCAGGGATTTCCAGGGTTTTGGGTAGGGGAATGTTTCCATCAGCATCTCTATATGTCAAAAGTCGAAAGTCGCGTCCAAGATCTATATTTCATCATAGCCAGAGGAGGGTGACAAAATTGGGTGTCTACAGAATGCCCCTCTTTCGCCGAGGCCTATACCAACGGCTGATGGGCAAGGAAAAGAACGACCACATTTTGTCACTTGGAGCATGTACTGCCGTCATCTTGCTCAGTTATAACAGAATTGAAAAATGCAACAGATAATATCTCCTACCTACTTTGAAGTTGAGGACTTACCTAGGGCTGCCAATTGTAGAAAGGAATTCATTGCTCTTCCAATCCTATAAAAAAGGTTAGTACTTCGATCCTGATTCTTCCTTAGCTAGGCCTCCCATGTGCCAGTTTAGGGAAATATGATCTCCAGGCTGTGTCTTTTGAGCCAATCTGGACTATCTGGGACCGATGGTTACAAGAGAGAAATTCTATGTTCTTCCAATCTTGCAATAAATAAAAAACATTTGATTTTTTTTTTTACCTTAGCTGGGCTTCACATGTGCCAGGTCAGGGAAATATGGTCTCCAGGCTGGGTCTTTTGAGCCAATCTGGATTATCTAGGACTGATGGTTACAAGAGAAATTATCTATTCTTCCAATCTTGTAATAAATAAAAAAACATTTGATTTAGTTTTTTTTTTTCCTTAGCTAGGCTTCACATGTGCCAAGTCAGGGAATTTGGTTTTCTAGAGGGGTTCTTTCGAACTGGGCTGGGCTATCTGGTCTTCCAAGTGGGTTCTTTCGAACAGGGTTAGGCTATCTGGTCTTTCAAGCTGGTTCTTTTGAACCAGGCTAGGCTATCTGGGACCGGGTCAATGAGATTGGACCATTGGGGCCGGGTCAGTGCAATGGGGCGGTCAATCATGTCTTTTCTTGATTTTTCCTTAATTCTTGATTTTTGGTTTAGAATCTGATTCTTGATGATGGCTTTTGACCCATAGGGATTTGTTCTTGCATTTCCTACAAAAACAAACACAGGGATATTTTCTTTTTTTTTCTTTTTCCTCCCCTTGTTTGTTCATTATTTTATTTCAACATCTCTATGAAAACTTACTTTTGGCACAAAAGGAAATCTTTGTTCCTCTTTTTTTTTCTGTTTGCTTGCAATGCTTAGGCACAATCAATTTCATAACTCAAGTCATGATTAGAATAATTGGGATTACATGAGAATCCAAATACTTCCTCATTCTATTACCAAGTGAATTACATGGAAAGGGGACCACCTTCCTACCACAGATGGGACAGGTGAATAACAAGGTGGGTAGACAATTCTTGAGGTGGATGAAAGTTCACTAACTCTTCTGGGTCCATCTCCTTGAGCCTATATTGTTGGCTGATGTACATAGGTAAATAAAAGGATGTGTGTGTCAATCCCATCAGTTTGACATAGTTGTGGCCAGGGGTCATCATCAGAAAATCTTCTTGTGGCTTCCCTGGGCACGTCCATGCGATATCCTGCACAGTCCTTTCCTGCAGGTACTTTTCCCAACCGGTGATAAGGTTAAATGCCAGAACATCTCTCTTACTTTGATTTCTTGAAACAGCCCTGGTGTTTTGAGCATCCAGGAACCATAGCCCCTAAGCGAGAGATCACGAGACATTCTTCTTCCCTTTTCCATAAAATGGGGAGATAACCAGGTGGTCTAAGCCCGACGTCATCCTCTGGGGACCACCCCTCATTCTATTTTGAACGATCTCACTGAGGTATGCCATGTCCGACACTAAAATTCTATTTGCCTAATGTCGTACTTACCCTTCCTTGGTTTTGCAGGTTGCTTGGAGACCATTCCATAACCTTGTGTTTTCGGATTCTGAGAGAGTCACCTGGGTTCATCAATTGTCTAAGAACCGAGTCCTTTTCCAGGGCATGTGGGGCCATGCCTGGTACTTAGGAGAGAGGGTAGTAACCTAGTGGTCAGACATCGATCCACGTCCTTCTCCTGGTCTTCCTCCACCCACTATGCATTGTCGAGATTGCCCAAAGCGAGATGAAGTACTTGGCTAGCGGATTGGGGGGACTTCTTTCTTGATCCGGGATAGGGACTCTGAAGCCTTCTGGAGGAGGAGATAGTGTGTAGGTTGGAGTAACATCTGTGGACTCCTCGGTGCTTCATAAGGATGGTTTAGAGTACGGCTTAGATGATGGCTTCTGACCCATAGGGATTTGTTCTGTATTTCATAAACACAAACACATGGATATTTTCTTTCTTTTTCTTTTCCCTCCTTGTTTGTTCATTATTTTATTTCAGCATCTCTGAAAACTTACTTGGCAAAAGAAAATCTTTCTTCCTTTTCTTTTCTTTGTTTGCAATGCAAGGCACAATCAATTCCATAACTCAAGTCATAATTAGAATAATGGATAACACAAAATCCACATACTTCCTCATTCCATTACCAAGAGAATTACATGAAAAGGGGGACCACTTTCCTACCACAGATGGGATAGGGGAAAAACAAGGTGGGGAGACAATTCTTGAGGTGGGTGAAAGTTCACTAACTCTTCTGGGTCCATCTCCTCGAGCCTGTACTGTCGGCTGATGTACATAGGTAAATAAAATGGCGTGTGGGTCAATCCCATCAATTTGACATAGTTGTGGCTAGGGGTCCTCATCAGAAAATCTTCTTGTGGCTTCCCTGGGCACCTCCATGCGATATCTTGCACAGTCCTTTCCTGCAAGTACTTCTTCCAATCGGTGATAAGGTCAAATTTTGGAACTTCTCCTTATCCCAGTAACAAAAAACTCCGAGTGGATTTCCCCTTAATGGTATAGAGAGCTTCAGTTTCTTGAGGAGCCAAATTTAAAAAATAGCAAGATTTCATTGATAATGATCTAGTCCCAATTTATGGCCATAGCTCATGTCATCAAATCCCTTGAATGTCTCTGCAAGAACCGTAGGGACGATGTCACCTCCCTTCTTCAACTGTTTTACTACCTCAATCAGAACAGATGGTGCACCATTCCTAGAAGTGCGAAGAATATAACAAGCTATCATGCAAAGTAAATAATCATCCAAGGATCAATGCTGATGGATTCCTCCCATTGGTAGATATTGGATGAAGATCTGAGCCACCTTCAGAATGTCGATTTTCCTATACCTAATAAACTGCTTTACTTCTTCTTCTTTCCATCCAAAGAAATCCTGAGCTTCCTCTAAGCAATCTTTCTTCAAAGAGGGTTGGAACAAACTACCTTTGGGTGGAGATAGCATACAAACCCAAAATTCTTCAAGAGTTGGACAAATCTCTGCTAATCCAAACTGAAATACATGCAGGTTGGCATCTTAGTGTTGAGGCACCTATTAGAGTAATTGGTGATGTAGCTTTACATATCCAACTTGGCCAAGAAATGACACATTCATGGATTCCAGTAATCCTGATGCCCTCACATTTATGTCTAAGGTCCATTTCCTCAATGTCTTATCTAATGAGCCCATGAATTTTCCTGAAACCAATACAAACAATGAGATATGATGATTTATCAAAGCATTACTCATTGGCTAATGATTCAAACAAGCCTTTACCTTTGTTGCATCAAGCTCTTCTTTTTTTCTTTTGACTTTGGTGATCAAGGGTAGAAATAAGCGGCCTTGATAAAGCGGTGCTGAATGGCGATTTTCTTTTAGGGGATAGAATCCTGGATAAGAATGGACGGACCATAGGTGAATGACCGATACCTCATGGCCTTTCATGCCAAATGGCGATTCTTGGGGGATAGAATCGTAGGTAAGAAGTGACAGACCAATGGGTGGATGACAGATACCTAATGGCCTTTCATGCCAAAAGGCGATTCTTGGGGGACACAAACTATGATGATCTTTTAAGATACCTTAATTATTAATTAAGGAACCAATTTATTGCCTTATATGGTTGAGACCGCACTTGCACATGTCAAGTTGCCTACGTATCCCTCGAAAGGAATCAGGTCCGACATAGTTCAGGCTATTCACCCTTTTAGAATAATATTTCTTGAGTTGATCAATGTTAACCAATCCGGGCATTTCTTTGTCATTGTGGTCTATGAGTTTCACAGCTTTGCCTAGTAGAATTACTTTAACAGTGAATGGGCCACTCTAGTTGAGCCTGAATTTTCCTTTTGGGTCATGAATTGGGGCTCTTTGTTCTCGAAGAACAAGTTCACCCACCTCTATGTGGCGGGGCTTCACATTTTTGTAAAGGCCCTAGCCATTCTCAATTGATACTTCTTCAGATTATCCATGGCCTTTATACGCCTTTCATCAAGAAAATTAAGCTCGTCATGTCTGGCCTTCACCCACTCTCCTTCAGGTAGCTGACTATCAAGAAGCACTCTTAAGGATGGTACTAGGATTTCCATGGGTAGAATTGCCTCAACCCCATATACCAAAGAAAGGGTTGCCCTATCGAGGATCGTCTGAATGCAGGTATGCTTATAAGGCAAGGGGTAACTTATCAGCCCAATCCTTGTGTGTTTTCGCTATTTTTTGCTGAATGACCTTGATATACTTGTTAGTTGCTTCTACTATCCCATTGGTCTGCGGCCTGTAAGTGGAAGAGCGATGCCTTCTGATACTGAATTTTGTGTAAATTTTGTCAGTCTTGCCCCAGAAGTGAGATTCTTGATCTGATATCAATTCTTGAGGTACTTCATATTGGGAAATGATGTTTTCCTAAATGAACTTGGCCACCTTAGCAGATGTGAGGATTGCATAGGATTGAGCTTCTATCCTCTTGGTGAAATAATCAATGGCTACCAAGATGAACTCGTGGTCATTGGATGCTTTAGGGTTGACCTTTCCAATGATATCAATGCCCCAAGTGGAGAATGGCCAAGGAGAACTGAGCGAATGCAACTTTGTAGGCGAGATATGTATGATGTTAGCAAATATCTGACACTTGTGGCATTTCTTGACGAAGTCCTCGCAATCTGCTTCCATTATGTTCCAGTAATATCCCAGGCTGAGAATCTTCTTAGATAACATCTTAGCAATCATGTGGGGTTCACAAAGACCTTGATGAATTTCTTCCATAATGGTTGTAGCTTGTTCCTCATCCACACACAACAACTGTATTCTGTCACAGCACCGTTTGTATAATAGATATTCTTAGAGAATAAACTGGGTGGAATATCTTCTCAGAAACTTCTTCTCTCTGTCAGTTGCTTTAACTGGATACTTCCTTTCCCTGATGAAATCCACTATGTGAGTGAACCAAGACCGACCATCTACAATGAGAGAGTTCACCAAATTCTAATAAATGGGCCTGCTTCTTTATTCTACCAAGAATGGTTAGACTCTAGCCATAGGGTTGCACTCTACCAAAGAAGCCAAGGTTGTAAGGGCATCAGCAAACCGATTATTATCCCTCTGGAAGTATTCGAATGAAATCTTCTCAAAGTGTTCAATCACCTCTTTCAGATGCTCTTGATATGGCTTCAGCTTCTCATCTCTAGTTTTCCACTTTCCCTGTGTCTTACTGATGACAATGGATGAATCACCATAAACCTTGATCCTTTTCACCCCAATGGTTAAAGCAGTTTTGAGCCCCAAAGCACAAGCTTCATACTCAACAATGTTGTTGGTACATGGGAAGTCGAGGCGAATGCGAAGGTAAATAAAGACCATCGAGTGACAAGCAATATCCCCACCACATCCCTTCGATTGGTTGCTCCATCAAAGAATAATTGCCATTCATTAACTATGTCTTCTTCCTCTACCACGGCGATTCCTTTATCGGAAAGGCATCATCTAAGGATCTTCCATCTTACGTGGGGTGAATAGCCAAATGATAAGCTATGGCCTGCCTTGATAGATTTTTGAGTAACATAGGTGATGTCAAATTACGATGTAAAAGCAACCAACGGACCATCCTTCCTATTAAGGCTGTTTCTCGAAGAGGTATTTGATGAGGTCCATCTTTGATATCAAATGCAGGATAGAAACCATGTAGTTGTTGTAACCCGACATCCTTTGAGAGGGGGTGAATCGGTGAGTCAAATTCGATCCCTAAAAACTTGTCGATGTCGGCAAGAAAAACGATATACTCCCTATTTGCAGCATCGTATGCACACTCGCCTCTCATAGGCACTTCCAAGTGTGCACACCCATTTCACATTCCACACACTTCAATATAAAATACAAACAACAAGCGCCCACAACACAGGGTTTTTACGAGGTTTGGCAATTTGCCTACATCCTCGGAGTAGTGCCTGTAAAGGCTTCGTACCTACTCAATACACTACTTTTGACTACACCCATAGTCGGGAGTACCCACACCCAATTTTCTCAAGCCGAAGCTGAGATGGCACTCATAGTGCCGATACAATATGTAGCACCCACTTCCGGTGCTTAGCACCCACTAAGCACACAATAAATAATACAGTAAATTGGGGCTTATATCAATGCCCTACAGTTAAGCCTTGCCTAGCAAATACATCCACAACTAGCTAGCATGCTTACAGTTCATCCACAACTAACCTAGCATGTATACATTCATCCACAACTAACCCTAGCATACATACATGCATATAATATAAAATCAAAGGTTAGAGAATCTCACAGATGCCTAGGATATTTGGAAACTTGTACTGACAAGTTTGGTGCTCACACCTTCTCTCTCCTTGGCTTCTTGCTCTTCAAAGCAAACACATCCTTGCTTTCTTCTCTTCCTCCTTGGCTTTGAGTTAATGTACCATTAACACACTTCAACCACCTCTTTTACCTCCTTTAATGGCCTAAGAACATTTATCATCAAGTATGTATGTTCATTCAAGGACCAACAAAGAGGGGGAAGCTTCTCCTATCAAAACCGTAGGCTTCTTTCACTCAAAACTCATTTTTCTTGCTTCCATGGTGTAGGTCTTGAAAAAATGAAGAAGCTGCAACTTGGTTCACCCAAATCCGAGTTAAAATGAGGGAGATATGACCATTTGAAGTTGGAGCAATGAGATAGCACGAAATGAATCTTCGTAGGGTGGCGTAGGCTACGGCGGGCGCAACAGGGAAATCGACCGTAGATCTCATATAAAAGATCTTATAATCTAAGCCGTCCGATTAAACCAACGGACAATAGATCCAAACCGTTAGATTTGAATCTCGATGGCGTCATCATGGCGTGGCATGACATCGTCGAAGTGTTGTCGATCTATGATTGGTTGCTTTTACGGATTTTAAGGGAGCTTGTCTCCACTCACAAAGAAAATGCATATTGATTGTTGGATCCGAATCCTCCATGTTGGCTTTAATATGATTTCATGAGATCATTAAGATTGGAATCTTCTTTATATCTTCTATACAGCATAAAACACAATAACATACCTTGATAAGGTGTAGCGCCGTGCATCAAGAATTATGCACCTAACTAATCAAATCCTGACAAGCATCTATCTCGTCCATATCAGCCCAAAATCTCAGCAGCCTTTGGATGGGCATCAAGCCTCCGTGGTGAATCTTGACCATCCATTTCACTTCCTTTACTCCTCTTTATTACAATCAAGCCCTGCCTCCATATGTTTGATGCTTAAAGACTCCTTGCAACTCAGACCTTCAAAATCTTTAAATTACACAAAAGCCCTTCAAATTTCAAAATAAATTCAAAAATCCACCCAACACAGAAACAGCGATGGATTTTCGGTTTGGATTTCGAACCGATTTTAGGAAACACTTATAAATTTTTCATATGATATCCGATCAAGATGAAACAAAGTGCGTTGGAATCATAACTAGATGCTCTACGACTTTTCAGAAGACTCAATCATCTGAATCATCCATATAAAAGACCAAAATGCCCCTACATCTTTCCAATGACGTACCTTTCTCATACGGAATCGAAACGTGATGAAATCAGAACCGTTGGAAAGATTGTATTTTTTTCGTATTGTTACATGTAGAACACTTCCTTTAAAAAATTCATCTTCAATGCGAAGCGCCTCGATGCCCACAAATGCGTAACTTCTTCATACAGTATCGAATGTGGCGAAATCAAATGCCTGGACTAGGTAAATTACAATCTATCTTTTCATGAAGAATCGATCTTCCAAAATGTCATTTCCATTACCGAAAATGCCCCTAAGCATAAATAGGCCAATTTTACCAGTTTTGACCCAGAAACCCGCACCACCTATTAATGATGTATTAAACCACTCCATGCATACCAAGCTGCTCTGTTATCTCATTGGTGACACTGGACACTGCCATGTCATCATTTTCATCCACGTCACCCAAACTGGCCATGTCATCACCGCCACGTGGCCGAGTTGCCAACAACGACAACCATAAAACAACAATAGTGTCGTAACCTTTTAGTTGCCCAAATCAATGTAGCACAAGTTCTTTCCAAAGATGCGTGTTGGGTCTTATATTCCAGAAACTTCTTGCTGAGGTAATATATGGCATGCTCTGTCCCCCTTTCTGTTTCCTTCTGTGCTAGCAAAGAGCCCATAGAATATTCTCCCACAAATAGATACAACAGAAGTGGTTCTCCTTCCACTGGTGGTGTCAATACTGGTGGGTTCATAAGGTACTCCTTGATCTTGTCAAAGGCTTGTTGGCATTGGTCATTCCATTCCGTGGGATGATCCTTCTTCAGCAGCTTGAAAATTGGTTCATAGATTGCAGTCAACTAAGCTATGAATCTACTAATATATTGGATGTGACCCAAAAATCCTCGTATTTGCTTCTCAGTCCAGGGTGTGGGCATTTCCTGAATTGCCTTGATCTTGATTGGGACTTGAATGCCTTTTTCACTCACCAAGAAGCCTAACAACTTTTTGGCCGTTGCCCTGAATACACACTACGAGGTTCAACTTTGGTGATACTTGATTCTTTCAAAGAATCGCCTTATTGCGGGAATATGCCCCTGCCGATCTTTAGACTTTACTATCATGTTGTCCACATAGACTTCCACATCTGGGTTCATCATGTCATGCAATATGGCCATAGCTGCCCTTTGATAGGTTGCCCCAGTGTTCTTCAGTCCAAAAGGCATCACCTTGTAACAATAGGTTCCCCACGAAGTGGTGAAGGCTGTTTTCTTGTGATCTTCTGGGTGCATGCTTATTTGGTTGTATCTCGAGAATCCATCCATGAATGATAATAAAGCATGCCCTACTGTATTATCTTTGAATACATCAATGTGAGGTAATGGGAAGTCATCTTTAGGGCTTACTTTGTTAAGATCTAGGAAGTCCACGCACATTCATAGCTTTCCATCTTTCTTTGGTACTGGTACAATATTGGCCAACCATTGGGGTTACTTTATCACTTGTAGGAACCCGCATTCCATTCTGCTAACTTCTTCTCTAATCTACTCACTCCATTCTAGCCACATTCTTTGGAGCTTCTGTTTTACCAGCTTTGCCCCAGGGTCAGTTGGCAATCGATGCTGCACAATGTTGGGGTCGATACCAAGCATATCCTTATATGACCAAGCAAAGACCTTGGTGAATTCCTTTAGAAGATTACTCATCTGTTCTGTTTCTTCGTCATCAAGGGTAGTGCCAATTTTTACCTCTCGAAGGCATTGGTCGGTTCCTAGATTAATAACCCGAGTATCCTCACGGATGGGTTGGGCTTTCTTTGGTTTGCATTGTTTTATTAATTCTTGATATTTATTAAGATCATCATCAGAAAAAGGAGGCAAGTCATACTCGGAATCAGAAATTTCATTTAAGAAAGAAGGAGTAACAGACTCGTCATACAAGAACTCTGGACTCTTCTCAAAAGGGGAGATTGACACAGAATCATAAACAATAGATTCGACTACAGACTCGATAACTGGCTTGAGGCTTTCACCAAGGGTAATCAGGTTGTTTGACTCAAAAGCATGAGCAAACTTGAAGTTTTTCCCAATGCTTGTCCAGTTCATAAGTGGTTCAGTGGCTTGATGGATAAAGAGATGTGGCAAAGGGCCTCCTTTGCCTTACGAAAAGTTGCTGCTATTTCTTTAGTGGCGCAATGGTTCCTCTGAGCAGGTACACCTTCTTTATGAATACTAGGGATCAATCTGTGCTCTCGGAAGCCAAACTTTACGAGGGTAAAGATTGATGGAGCTATCAATCCTTTTTCTATGAAGTCTATCTTTTCGAGTTTTGTTGAGGATGCCATCCGGTGCCTCGGTCACATCTTTGGCCACCTTCACGAGCCTTCCCATTGCAATTGGTTCAGTTACAGTACATACAAACCATCATCCTCTATGCTTTCCTCTGCTTTGCATACACACTTCTTCCTCTAAAAGGATGGGGCTTAAGCTCATGCAACTCTCGGGCTCTTGGCTCTTGTAGGAGAGAGCAAATGAAACCTTTCAAATCAATGGGAAGTGGCAGACTCCAGGTGAGCCTTATCTTCTTCTCCCATTCTCTCTTCATGAGAACTCGAGGACTAGGTACCTCCTTTGATTAGATCAATGTTGTAGGATCATTAGAGGAAGACCCAGTCTCAATCAGTGCAATTTCTACTATCCCAATGATGCAACTATCTTGGTCACCTTCTTTGACTAGCATTTTCTGTTGTTCCACTTCATGAGTCACCCAATCGAACTCATCTTGGAAGAAAATTTCAAGTCCTAGTTGCATCTTTGTGGCGGTCTCATCAAACCACGGGTCCACATTTCCACAAAAGGGAAAATCCTCCCCTTCTTTCACAAAGTATCCATTGAGAGTAGGGTAGTAATTGACAGAAATCTTCCTAGTCATCCTCAGCACTTTTTGCCCTTTGACAGTTGGAGGAGTGTACCTGAGACCATTCTTTCCATTGTTTATCTCCAAACTAGGCTGCTTTGGAACACCTTGGTGATATTTTCCCAGTCCCATGCCAAGAAAATACTACATGTTCTTCATCATCTGATTCACTGGCGGACTCTAGATGGCTTCATAATTAGCTGGGATTTTCTCCTTTGGAGCTTCTTTGGCAATGGCTACGCAAGTGGTGTCTATTTCAAAACTACTCAGTTGCACCACCTGGTCTTGTTCTTCCTCATTTTCAATGTTGGCCAAAGTGTTAACCACTTCAGGATCTTCGGCCACTAAGACCACCTTCCCTCATGAATGAACTTCATTTTCTTTGGAGACTAGAGGGCGATTGCCTTGAGGATGCAACCAATGCCTTCCCAAGAGCATATTAAAGCTACTAGTATATCAATGACTTGGAAATCAACATCAAACTTCATTGGGCCAATCTTTACAGCAAGGGTAATGATGCCAAGGATCTTCCTCTTGGTATTATTGTATGCCCTTATGGATTGGGTGGTTGGCCTCATTTCTTCCAAGTTGACACCGATACTCTTTGCTAATCTCAATGGCAGCACATTCAAAGCGGACCCATTGTCAACAAGAACCTGGGGAACCACTTTTTCAAGGCATTCAACTGTAATGTGGAGAGCCCGATTGTGTTGGGTTTCCTTAGGAAGCTCAGAATCTGAGAACATCAAAGACTACACTGCATATGTTGCTCCCACTATATGTGCGAGGTGCATTAGATTTATCTCGATTGGCACTTACACATTAACGAGAGATCTCAAGATTGTTTCACGGTCGAAGGGATGCCATCAACAATCCCCAAATGGAGATGTTTGCACAGGATTTCTTGAGTTGAGCCAAGGCGGGTTCTCTGGCTTTTCTTTCTGTTGCCGTTTTGCCTCATTACCCCTTTGGGCTGCTCTACCACTAGAGCCTTGCCCTTGTAATCTTTCCACTACTAGTTTCCATCACATTGATTGGTTTTTCATAATAATCTCGGTGGGATAACTATCTTCATCATCACAATTGGTTAGGGTGATTATCCCCACCATAGAATCATCTTCTTCTGATTCTCCTTCCCTGCTTGGGGTGGGAAGTCGAGGATCTCCACAAATATCCACCGCCCTGGCTCGTAGCTTCTTGACTGCATTAGAAAGCTATTGGAATGCAGTGTCTACCGCCTTTACGATTGTGTCATCTGGTCCTATTTCCTCCAGATCATCCAATTGCTCTCGGTAGCAAAGATCACTAACGATTACTTCCCCCAACATTTTGTTAATTTCTTCTACCCTTTCCTGCATCCTCAATGTGTTGGAATACACTTCATATAATTTTTCTTCCAACTCAAATGTGGAATACTGTTCGTCTATATAAACTTGCATCGGCTCTCCAAATTCCCCCTCATTTTCTAAATCTGATGTAGAATCATCTCCCTCCATGCATAGGGGAGCGTAAATGCCACTTATTGGATCAGCTGTTAGGTCATCATTGCCAATGGCGTAGATTGAGAAATATGTCAGATGTTCTGGTGAGTAATATTCTGACTCATCATCATAATCATTGTACCAAGGCCCTTGATAGTCATCCCAGTCAGATACCCATCATCCTCTCGAGAATCAAAGTCATCTCCATCCTTCTCATCTTCATTTTCTTCCTCATCATCATCATCATCATCCTCTTCTTTGTTGATTTCACTCCCCCTTGATTCTTCATCAGATTCCTCAGGACCATCAAATTCTCCGGCATCCAAACGCTCGTAGTATTCAAAGCATATGGATCGAAAGATTACATAGGGTTGGTCCTATCATTGCTGGCTCAAAGTTGGACCAGTCCTGACTCATCATCATCTGTGTCACTCCCTATATGGATTAAGGAAGTGTATTCTTTGATCTACTACCCTATGGCCAATGTGGTTACTGCTCTGAGAAGATTAGTTGTAATCTCTTCAATTACCTCTAGATTGTCTTCTAAAGTTATAGCAGACTGAATTAGAGAAGTAGGATCACTCTCCTGGTCTTCTCCTAATGCATTTACTGACCCTATTGATGAAGTCAACTTTAGGGAATTTGGTAGTGCAAGCATATCCTTCCAATCGTACCCATCCGTCCATCCTTCTTTTGGGTTATAAACCGAACCTTGAGAATGGGATTGGTATGAGGCTGATGAGGGATATGAAGTGGGATGGTATGAAGATGATGTAATGTGAGGGGTAGGATATGAAGATTGGGGTTGATAGAATGAAGAGGTTCCTCCACTTTGATGATGGGGGAAAGGTAGATGATATGGCAGGGGCTGATAATATGGTGGAGGCTGATAATGTGGCGGAGGCTGGTAATGTGGTGCGGTGGATTCTTCTAATGAGGAGGGATGGACTGGGGGCACCTGATCTTCTAACTCTTCCTCTGATGATTCTCTTCTTCTGGGGGTTCTTATGATTTCAACCCTTTTGTCTCATGATTTTCCTATAAGCTTGGGCATTCATTTGATTCTCTCGAGCTCTAGGCACAATGAGTTGAGTAGGGTCACTCTCTGTAGTTTCTTCATCCAGATTGTTCACATGATGGGGAGTGGATTGGTATTGATATTGGGAGGCTGCTTGATTTTGACCTCAATGTTTCCATTGTCTACCAAGTCCTAAATTGCATGCTGTAAACCCAAACATCTTTCGATGTGTGCCTTACAGTGTGGTAGGCACAATACTCATGATCCCTATACCAAGCTAGAGGAGGGTTGCTGATCACTCCTGGAGCCATTGTCCCTAGTAATCCTTGCTTCTTTAACTTCTTATATGCCACCGTTATGGGCATTCCCAGATTAGAAAACTGTCTTCTTGGGTGAGGAGCCTTCTGGGCGGGTACGTCTACTTGTATTATGAAGGGCTATGAAGAAGTGGTTGGTAAGACTGACTACTAAACTACACTTACCATATTAGTTTCTGGACCCTTTCCCTGTCTGACTCGAGTGTTCTTACTTGCATCTTGGGAGGATCCTTGATACTAGGCCTCTCTCAGAATTCTATTCTCCAACCGTGTGCCGATGGCTACCAAGGCATCAAAAGTTTACAAATGCTGATAGTAAAGAACATCATAATAGGGCTTTGATAAGTTCTCTATTAACATCTCTACCTACTCTGCTTTTGAAGGCCTATATGCCATCTTGGTAGCCTTGTCTCTAAATCTCATCAAGAAGGCAGTGAATCCTTCTTTAGGCTGCTACCTCAACGTCTCAAGCTCCTGACGTTTCACATCCACCTCAGTATTATAGGAGTACTATTTGGTGAAGGCCTTCACTACCGTCCCCAATTCTGAGTTTGTGATGACTCCAACTGTGTGAGCCACCTCAGTGCTGGTCCTGATAGGGTTAACATAAAGGCTTGCCCCATCTGGTTATCTGCAAGTTGCCACAATTTGGCAATGCTGAGGAAGACCTTGAGATGAGCCTTAGGGTCTCCTGACCCATCAAATCTATCAGTTTGCCACTTGAATTTTTCTAGAATTCTTGCTCGGAGAAAAACTCATTTCCTCTGAATCCTTTGCTTGGCCTTCTGAGCCTTTTCCTGCTCGAATCATGTTCTCCAACTTCTCTAACTGCTTTCTGAGCTTCCTTTCTTTCTCCATCTCTGGAGGCTCAAAGCGGACGTGTGCTCAAATTCTTCTTCTTCATCTTGGTCACTACCCTAGGAGAAGGGACCATAGAATAGGCCCCTCGTTGACCATTGGGATGGGTAGGTGAAGATCCTCTCTGACCAGTTGGCTGGACATGCTCTGGTTCCCCTGAGTCAACTCAGGAAGAATTCCTATGATGACCTATAGCTCTATTCTGGTCCACATCTCCCGTTGCCAGTGCCGGCTCATTCCTAGGGTCAACTTTGGGAGGGTTCATGTATATATCTAAGCTATCCTTTTTGACTTCAGCCATTTCTATCTATAAGGTCTCCAGAGATGGACTAGGCCTAGTGTTTCCATGTCGGGTGGATCCATGCTTACTGGGTTGTAATCACTTGGTAGTAGACAATCTTGAAGAGATGACGGAGGTGATTCTGGATTTAGGAGAGTCAACCGATCATCCTGACGCGTCCAAAGGGACCACGGTGAATAGTTGAGATGTGGAATTGTGCCTGAACTGAAAGTGGTTTATTTTAGGATTCTTGAATTCCAAACCCATTGTTCACACATTCAATAGATTATTAACCAATGATCCATCCAAAGTTAGTCCGCTTAATGATAGGGGGTGGATAGGGTTCGATGCCCCTGGTCCACCCAATGTCATAAGCGGGAGATTCATACAAATGGCTCGTCGAGAGTATTCCCATAAGAAATTCCTTGTAATAAAGTTACGCTTTCCTTACTCTTTTTCCCACTAGGTGTCCTTCCTCCTGATTTCCTCGGGACTTCTCAGGACTTGACGTGGCTCTGGTGGGATTGCCCCTGAGTCACGTATCTGGACTTTTTCCTTAAGGAGGAGGGATGCCTTTTATCCAAAACCCACTTTAGGAAATAAATTCTTTACTACGAGAATATAGTGTAGAACATTCCTTTTCAAGACCACAAACAAGTTCTACAATTAGCTTGTGGCGTTCCTAGCTTCTTCATTTATTTTCTACATGATGCGAGCATGCGGTAGATGCAATAGGACCGACAAGGCTTCCTTGACAGGATCTATATACGCAAGGTATATGATCCTTTTGATATACTCGTAGGTACAAGATCAAGGGAGTGACTTCCTTTCCTATTACTGGTGACTACACACGAGGTTAAGCAATTGGCCACGGGGTGGTGGACCATGAGTGATTGTGTGCAAAAGTGTAATGTAGGGCAACCATCATTCGATCTTAGAATGCCGTAAAGTGCTTGGACCTCCCCCAGGGTGCTGGCACAAATACAACATCCTCATCGTTTGATGATACCTTTCATTCTTGTATAGGAAGCGGGTATCATTTGCTCTCAAAGTACTCTCCATGACATGCCGACCTCCCAGGAGTGCGGGCATGGCGAGAATCCTGCCAAATGATTTCACTTCGAGCACGATACATGATGCAGTTAGCGAATACAATTACAAACATGGGGCTAGCCAAACACGTTTTCAAACAAATGTGGTGGAAAATGTCCTTGCATTTAAAAGTAGCATCCAGTATTGGAAGCTTGACATCAGTCCCCAGGGGAGTCACCACTGTGAGGGCAGCAGCCAGAGATGGATCCCCACCCTCTCTCCTCTCTCTCCCTTCACCTTCGTGGTGAGGGGGAGGTGGCTCGCGTCGCGTGTGCTTTGCTTGCGGGCTCCATACCACCATATCACCGCTTGGAGATATGTGGAGGCCTATTTCGAAAGGGTGTAAAATTCGTTATTTGAGATGGGGATTTTGATGATGGTCCAATTCGGGGATCAGGATCATGCAAATGGGGTTTAGAGTCGCCACCTAGGATTATGGGCCTAAGACCTGGGGGTGGGCCCGATTCACGAAAAGCCCAAAATCTGGTGCAGTCGGAGATTTAGGGTAAGTGTCGATTCTGAGTTGGGAAGGTGTTAAGCATCCAATCTTCGGATTCAACGGTCTTCATGCTAGATGCTTGAGCAGACATTTTCCATAATTATTACTATTCACATGTATGGCTAAGTTATCACACATATATACATTAATTGAATTCAAACTATTATATACACTAAAACAAGGCTTATTAGATGTCTACATTATGCTTGAATGGGGAGAGAGATTATAGCTGAATTTGACCCCTGTTTCGGGTCAAGAGGGGTGGGCCCCTGATTGGTATTGGCTTGGACTGTCTTTCGTGTTCTCCTGGCTCAAGGGAAGATGGTCTTGACCTCCAACTTCCTTTTTTGAGAGATCTGATTGTGATGATATCCAAGCGAGTTCTAGCTAGGAATGGTTGCTTTGATTTGGATTGAAGAGCTTGACTAGGAAGACTTATTTTTAATTTGGATTCAGATAGATCTTCGGCTAGGGAAGGATATTTTTGGGCTTGGGATGAGGTGGCACTCCAATAGAGCTTCCGCTGGGGATAGGCTAAGGGAGGGCTAGGCTGAGGTGGCACTTCGGCAAAGCTTCTGCTGGGAATGGCTATTCCTGGAAAGATTCCAGGGACACACAGACAGAGGTTTGGCTAGGAAAGGCTATTTCTGGGCTTGGGATGAGATGGAACTCTGGAAAAACTTCCATTGGGAATGGCCATTCCTGGAAAGATTCCAGGGACACTCGGACAGAGGTTCAGCGAGGAAAGGCTATTTTCAAAAAAAAAAGAACCTGACCTAAAAATGCATTGAAGAACTCTAAAGTCTCGAAGAACACTTTAAAGATCCGAACAGAGTTTCAGATCTTAAGAAAGATCTCTTCGTAGACCCAAAGAACCTCAAAAAAGGGGGGTTTTCTATCTCAAGAACGCTCAACAACACTCAAGAACACTCAAAGGAGGTGGCTCAAGAACATACTATTTTTGGCTAAAACTAGATCTAACTAAGGTTTTGAATTGAAAATCTTCAAGATCCTGAAGAACACTTTGAAGATCCGAGCGAGTTTTGGATCTTGGAAGATTGCTCGAAGATCGGAAGAAAATCAAGAGGGGAGGAGGAAAATTTCACTCTAAAAGGATTTAGGTGTCTGTTGGTGTCTTTTTTTAAGGAAAGGGGTATTTATAGTTTTTTAACCAAGTAGGAGAGGAATCCCTTTATCCGATGGACAAAGGGGACTCTTGCCTAAAGTGAAGAGCAGGATTTTTGTTCAATGGATAAAAGGGGTTGAAAACAAAAATGGGTGGGGAGGGCTTTTGTGCAGTGGGCAAAATGGGGTTTTTAGAAAAAGGGGAGTAGAGAGAAATTTTAGCTTGGAAAAGGTGATTTTGAGCGGGAGGAGAGAAAGTTTGGAAAAGGTGGTTTTCAAAAAGCGGGAGGAGAAAAGTTTCTTGAAAAGGCAATTTTGAGAAAAGCGAGAGGAGAGAAAATTTTATCTAAAAGGTAGTTTTGAAAAAGCAAGATGAGAAAAATTTTGCTAGAAAAGCGTTTTCAAAAAGTGAGAGGAGAGAAAATTTTGTTAGAAAATGCGAGTTTTGAAAAGCGAGAGGAGAAAACTTTTTCGAGAAAGGTAGTTTTGAAAAGCGAGAGAGAAAATTAGAAAAGGTAGTTTTAAAAAAGCGAGAGGAGAAAATTTGCTAGAAAAGGCAGTTTTCAAAAAAGCGAGAGGAGAGAGAAGGTTTTGCCGGGGGTGCGGGTTACGTCACGGGTGCGCGAATGCATGGGTGTGCTGGCCATGTGCATGGTGTGCGAGCCATGTGCATGGTATGCGGGCCATGTGTGCATGGTGTGCAGGCCATGTGCAGGGTGTGTGGGCCATGTGTGCATGGTGTGCGGGCACGGTGTGCATGGTGTGCAGGCCATGTGCATGGTGTGCGGGCCAGGTGTGCAAGGTGTGCGGGCCATGTGTGCACGGTGTGCGGGCCAGGTGTGCTGGCACAGTGTGCATGGTGTGCTGCAGGACCGCGCAAAGTTTGCGGCAGGCCCGCACACAGCGTACAGCAGGGCCGTGCACAGCGTGCAGCAGGCCCACGCACAAAGTGCAGCAGGCCCGCGCGCAACGTGCAGCATGCCCGTGCACAGTGTGCGGCAGGGCAGAGTATAGCGTGCAACAGGCCCGCACATAGCGTGCGGCAGGCCCTCACACAGCGTGCGGTGGGGCGCGCCAGACATCGGTGAGACCCGCAAAGTGTGCAGCGAGCTGCGCCCGTATCTTGGCGGCCCACGTATAGAATCTGGCGAGCCAGCGCCCGAGTCTGATAGGCCCACACCGATGTCGTGAGGCGGTGCAGTGTGCGGCCAGGTTGGGCTTGGCTGGGCTGGATGGCTTGGCTGGGCCAGCTGATTGGGTGGCCAGTCGAGCCGATGTGCGCAACATGAGCCCGAAAAAACGTGATTTTCTGGGAATGATTGCCGGAGATCCGTCGGTCCAATTTTGGCATACCATATATCATCAGAATCATATTTCTGAGCACTGAATATCTGTATGGTCATCTTAACCAGATTCGTTCAAATTTGAAAAGTCAAAATTGGACCCCTTCCCTCCAGCACAGGGATTTCTAGGGTTTCAGACCTGGGACTGTTTTGGGATTATCTGGGTAGGTAAGGGATGAATTTTAGGGTGTTTGGGTCAGGTGAGGGATTTTTTTAGGTTTCCAGCGGGACTGTCCATGTGCGTGGCATATGTGCGGGAAGGCGCGACATGCGCATAGAAAAACGTGATTTTTCAGGAACCATTGTTGGAGATCTGTCGGTCCGATTTTAGCGTATCATATATTGTCAGAATCGTATTTTTGAGCACTATTCATTTGTATGGTCATCTTGACCAGATTCCTTCATATATGAAAAGTCAAAATTAGGCCTTCCTCTCTCCCATGGGGATTTCCAAGGTTTTGGGTAGGGAAATGTTTCCATCAGCATCTCTGTCGGTCGGAAGTCGTGTCCAAGATCCATATTTCATCATAGCCAGAGGAGGGTGACAAAATTGGGTGTCTACAGGGTCTTCATCAGAAAATATTCTTGTGGCTTCCCTGGGCACCTCCATGCTATATCTTGCACAGTCCTTTCCTGCAGGTATTTTTCCCAATCGGTGATAAGGTCAAATTCCGAAACTCTCTCTTATCCCTATAGCAAAAAATTCCAACTGGGCTTCCCCTTAATGGCTTGGCAAGCTTCAGTTTCTAGAGGAGCCAAATCTAAAAAATAGCAGGACTCCCCTAATAATGATCTAGTCCGAATCTATGGCCATAGCTCATGTCATCAAATCCCTTGAACATTTCTGCAAGAACCGTAGGGATGATGTCACCTCCCTTCTTCATCTGTTTTACTACCTCAATCAGAACAGACGGTGCACCAGGCCCGAGAGTGCGGAGAACATAACGAGCTATCATGCAAAGTGAATAAGCTTCCTGGGATCTCTGCAGATGGATTCCTCCCATTGGTAGGTATTGGATGAAAATCTAAGCCACCTTCAGAATGTCGATTTTCCCATACCTAACAAACTGCTTCACTTCTTCTTTTTTCCATCCGAACAAATCCTAAATTTTCTCTAAGAAATCTTTCTTTAAAGAGGTTGGAACAAGCGCCTTTGGGTGGAGATAACATACAAACCAAAAGACATGCAGGTTGGCATCCGAGTGTTAAGGCAATTGCCAGAGTAATTGGTGATGTAGCTTCACACATCCAATCCAGCCCAAAAATGACACATTCATGGATTCCAGCAGTCCTGGTGCCCACATATTTATGTCTAAGGTCCATTTCTGCAACGTCTTATCTAACGAGCCCATGAGTTTTCCTAAAACCAACACAAACAACAAGATATGATGATTTATCAAAGCATTACTCATTAGCCAATGATTCAAACAAGCCTTTACCACTGTTGAATCAAGCTCTTCTCTTCTTTTTACTTTGATTGACCAAGGTGGAGAACAAACTAGCCTTGATAAATTGATGTTAGGTGGCAATTTTCTTTTAGGGGATAGAATCCTAGATAAGAATTGACGTACCTTAGGTGAATGACAGATACCTAATGGCCTTTCATGCCAAATGGCAATTCTTAAGGGACACAAACTATGATGATCTTTTAAGATACTTTGATTATTAATCAAGGAACCGATTTATTGCCTTTAATGGTTGAGACCGCACTTGCACATGTCAAGTTGCCTATGTATCCTTTGAAAGGAATCAGGTCTGACGTAGTTCAGGCTATTCACCCTATTAGACCTAATACTTCTTAAGTTGATCCATATTAACCATTTGGGTATTTCTTCACCATTGTGGTCTACAAGTTTCACATCTTTGCTGGTAGAATTCCTTTGACAAATAATGGGCGCTCAGTTGGGCTGAACTTTCCCCTAGGATCATGAATTGGGGCTCTTTGTTCTCGAAGAACAAGTTCTCCCACAATGTAATGGGGCTTCACGTTCTTGTTAAAGGCCCTAGCCATTCTCGTTGATATTTCTTGATTATCCATAGCTTTCATCGCCTTTCATCAAGAAAATTGAGCTCATCTTTGCGGACTTCACCCATTCTCCTTGGTGGCTGACTATCAAGGTACCCTTAAGGACGGCACCAGGATTTCCACGGGTAGAACCACCTCAACTCCATATACCAAAGAGAAAGGTATTGCCCCTGTCGAGGATCATATAAAAGTCGGGTATGCCCATAAGGCAAGGGGTAACTTATCAGCCCAATCCTTGTGTATTTCTGCCATTTTCTGTAGGATGACTTTGATGTTCTTGTTGGCTGCTTCCACTGACCCATTGGTCTGCGGCCTATAAGTGGTAGAGCAATACCTTCTGATACCGAACTTTGTGCAGATTTTGTCGGTCTTACCCCAAAAATGGGATCCTTGATCTGATATCAATTCTTGAGGTACTCCATATCGAGAAATGATATTTTCCTAGATGAACTTAGCCACCTTAGCAGATGTGAGGACTGCATAGGACTGAGCTTCTACCCAGGTGGTGAAATAATCAATGGCTACCAGGATGAACTTGTGGCCATTGGATGCTTTAGGGTTGACTTTCCCAATGATGTCGATGCCCCAAGTAGAGAATGGCCATGGTGAACTGAGTGAATGCAGCTCCGTTGGCGGGATATGTATGATGTTAGCAAATATCTGACAATTGTGGCATTTCTTGACGAAGTCCACGCAATCTACTTCCATTGTGTTCCAGTAAAATCCTAGCCTAAGGATCTTCTTAGATAACATCTTGGCATTCATGTGGGGTCCACAGAGACCTTGATGAATTTCTTCCATGATAGTTGTAGCTTGTTCCTCATCTACACACAACAACTGTATTCCGTCATAGGATCTCTTATATAAAAAATCTTCTTGGAGAATAAATTGGGTGGCATATCTTCTCAGAAACTTCTTCTCTTTGTCAGTTGCTTCAACTGGGTACTTCCTTTTCCTGATGAAATCCACTATGTGAGTAAACCGAGACTGACCATCCACAGTGAGAGAGTTTACGAAATTCTGATAAATGGGCCTACTTCTTTATTCTACCAAGAATGGTTGGACTCTAGCCATAGGGTTGTACTCTACCATGGAAGCCTAGGCTGCAAGGGCATCAGCAAACCTATTTTTATCCCTCTGGAAGTATTCGAACGAGACCTTCTCAAAGTGTTCAATTACCCCTTCCAGATGTTCTTGATATGGCTTCAACTTTTCATTTCTAGTTTTCCACTTTCCTTGTGTCTGACAAATGACAATGGATAAATCTCCATACACCTTGATCTTTTAACCCCAATTGGTCAGGGCCATTTCTAGTCCCAAAGCACAAGCTTCATACTCAGCAATGTTGTTGGTACAAGGGAAGTCGAGGTGGAATGACGAAGGCAAATAAAGACCGTCAGGAGTGACAAGCAATATTCCCGCATCACATCCCTTCTGATTGACTATTCCATCAAAGAATAACTGCCATTCATTATGTGATACCCTACTTTTTAAGCCTGGTTTAATTACACGGTTGACCTGGTTTAACAATGCAGGACTCAAACTATAGAGGGTTAAGGCTGGTTCCTTATGAACCATGATGGCAAGGGTGACTTTGAACACAGGTTGGCCAGACAAGTTCGAGTCAGTGCCAGAGGAGACGGGTGTACCCAAGCCGTGTACATACACGTATCATAAGGCCATGTACGGGTAATGTCGGTATGTAACCGTACCCTAAAGTGTATACGTATAATATATCTGGTGCCGAGAGTCAGATACATGCCGAGAGTCGAATTCCATCGAAATCTCACTTGTTGGCTAAGTTTCGACCCACAGGTGGGCGATCACAGGTGGGCGAATCCGCCCACCTGAGTGACCCACCCATGTGGTTACTAGATATTTTAAAGTATAAATAGCACTTATTATGTTTCTTCTTTTCTCATTTATTGAATTAAAGAGTTGGTGAGAAGAGTAAAGAGGAGAGAGAAAAGAAAGGAAGAAAAGAGAATGAAGAAGAAGAAAGGGAAAGAAAGAGAAGGAAGAAATGGATTTAAGCGACGCCGAGGTTTGATCTTCTCATTCCGACGCCGGAAAAGTGATCCTCAACACGAGATCTACAATTTGAGGTGAGCAAAGGCTATACTTCTTAAACTTTCACCAAACCCCAAGTGAAACCCTTGATCTGGGTAGAGTTCCTTGAGATCTTGTAAATCCCACTTGAGATGATGAATCTAAGGTTTAATAGATGGTCTATGTGTTGATTTTGAAGGATTGAAGAAGTGTTTACGATTTGAGAAGCTTGGTGATTTCTTGAGCTAAGAGGTGATTTTGGGGTTTTGAAAGAGTTCTTGAGCAAAGAAGGTAAGATGGCTTTTCAATCCTTAAATCTAACTTAGATCTAGGTTAAAATCATCTTATAAGACCTTAGATGTATGAAAAATGTGATTGGAATAGACCCATTTGGTTTCCCTAAGGTTGGGGAACGTTACAAGGAAGAAGGTAAATTTTTGCCCCCACAGGTGGGCGAAGACCCGTGGGTGAAGCCGCTGCTGAGGGCACCCTGAAGGGCAGCCCTCGGTTCCCAGGTGGGCAGGACCGTGAGCAAGCCCGTCCTTTGAGGGTGCCCACCGATCTAAGCCTTGCCGCTTGAAGACCAGCGGGCAGGACCGGTGAACCAACCCCCACACGAGAAGACCGATGGCGGTCTCGGGTGGAATTGTCGCTGTTGTTGCACCCAATGTGATTTTGTCTCCGAATGGGTCCAAAACAGACGAGCAACCTTATTTTATGATTTTAAACATGATTTAAACATCAAAACTCGCTAGTTTTGACCCCAAAGTGGTGAAATGCTAACCCCGTTCACTTATGATAGGTTCCACTAGAATTTACGTTTCTCGCGCCGGATCTCACCCATATCGAGCGTGAACTTTTGTACACAACAAGTAAGTGGGGAGAGAAAAATTTGACTTTATTTTAAGCTTATTCTTGCATCATTAAATTGTATCTAGACTAGCCATGTCATCATGTAAATTATATGTAGATTAGTCATCCTCGTATGCCATTCGTGTGCATTTTCTTGTGCATTCTAAATTAATGATTTATGGTATGTGTGTTGTGCCTTACATTCTCAATGTTAAATGATTGATGTGCTTATGTGATGAGTGATGGGATTACGGTGCATGATGCATTACTAGACTAGACGCTGCAGTCGGCCTGAAAACGAGTGCATTGGTGGCCCGTGGAATGGGACGCGGTGGCACTATGCAATCATACTATGTCATATAGGAGCATGCGGTTTAGGATTATAATTTCCCCATGCTACGACCCTTCCCAATAGGGGTTAAGGTGTTGGGTTATCACTTGGGGGGAAGCAGTGGTCACGGTTGTCAGTCCTTTTGGCGGTTGAACATCCTTTGGCTGGTCATTAGGACGATCGGCAACCTCAATGGTATATTCAAGAGGCCAATCGTCTTCGCTTTTAAATTCTTTGAGTCACACCTTTACTTTCATCATTTACTTTTATGTTGAGAGCTGGTGGTCGGCATGCTTTACTTTTCTGAGTACTCATAGTGGGCCTTCTCCGACAACCCTATGGGCGTATCGTGGGATGGAGTTCGCAGCTCGTACCCGGGGCATACGGGCACTATGGTTGTAGTAGCACAAAACCGAAGACTTAGTAATGTTGTTTAGGTGGATAAGATTTAAAATGAATTGCATAGCATATAGTGTATATGGATGTGATTGTTGTCTGGTCTTTCTTTTCACTTACTGAGCTAGTGAGCTCATCCCGTCTTACCTCTTTTAGATGATTTTACGAGTTACCACTGAAGATCAAGGTCGGGCCCCAGTTGAGTTTCTGATGAGGATTGGTGGGTCCCAGGAGTATGGGCACGATGCTGATTGCACATCGAGGGCTATCTTTGCGGGACCCTGATAATGACACCGTCTGAGATTTTGCTTTTGATTCTTTTGATGACCTCCCTTTTTGTGTACTTGATACATAAATTGTTATTCTTTTTGTGTAAATATCATGCTGCAGGCTCACATGTATTTATCTATATACTTCAATTTGGGTATCAAGTATATTGGGGATATTCTGAGTAATTTAAGTCTTCATTGAACTTTTGAACACTTATCTTAATGTGGGTATCTTGTGGTTGGTCTTGTTCGGATGATCCTAGAAGGTTTGGATTAACCGGAGTTAACCCGGTCACAGGTCCAGTTCTATGTGAACGGGGTGTGACAACGGTGGTATCAGAGCGTGATGCTCTATCCACTCATAGCATACCATTTAGACCCCATAGAATCTAAAATAGGTAATGGGGTTAGGTAAATATAAAAATTTTAAAGAATTAAAAGCCAAAAAAAAAATTGATGGTTGCATTTAATTATTGCATTTCATGACATGCATTAGAGAAAGTTTGCTTGGAATGAATAAAAGATTAGTTATTTGATTTCATAACCCATCGACTATGGATTTAACGAAATTTCGGTAGTATAACAACGCTAAAACAAGATTTTCCAAATTTTCAAATTGAAGCACTTGATAAACAACATACATATATGAATAAGCATAATCAACAAAGGTTAACTAACGTTGTTACAACCGAATTAAAATAAATTTGTCAAGCAGACAAAACAAACAAAAAGTCACCAACAACATCATAATACCATACTAGCAAGTCCAAATTACAGAAAAAAGTACAAAAAAATATAGTCCACTATAAACACATAAACAACATAGAGACAAGTAAAAAGCTGATTAAGATAGGCAAGCTAAGTCCTCAGAGACCCTCATCATCGTCTAGCTCCACTACTCCATCCCTCCTAGGCCTCGATATAACATTGAGCCGACGGTCATAGTAATCAAACCTTGAATTCACTAGTTGCACATCCCTCTGGAGTCGGGTAAAATCCGTTGAAATAGCGTTGGCCGTTGTGTCCAAGACCTCGTTCAATCTTAGGAAGGAATTCTCTAATGTGGCCTGCCTTTCTAAGATATTTTCCTCTCTAGTAGCACTCTCATCTAGTCTTCTCAGAAGCTGATCTTGCCCATCTTTCAAGGCCCTCATACTAGTCATCATACTCTCAAAGTCAAATGCGCCACTCTCAAGTGGTGGGGCCCTATACTGTGGGTCTGCAGCCCTAGCAAAGTTAGGATCAGCGTCTCTCGAATCAAGAGGCTCCTCCTCAAGTATATCCTCGTCCAGAAAGTCCTCCTCCTCGAATTGAGGAACATAATCCTCATCCTCCTCACTATTTTCCTCCTCCTCCGTGAGGACATCCTCCCTGTGGACATTCCCCCTGTCCCTGCCTCCTCAAGCTCTTGCTCTCTGAGGTACATCCATAAGAGCTTGGAGACCCATCCTGCGTAGGTTTTCACTGTTAAATTTGTCCGCTGGAGTCTTTCTCTCCTCACCACTCAATTCCACCCCAAAGAACTCAAAAACCCTAGTGAGGGCCCTACCATATGGGAAACCTCCATCCTCAGGATGTGTGGCATGATGCTTCATAGTCTTAAGTATAATGTAGGGCAAGCATAAATGCTCGACACCTCCCTCCATGGCCTTGTAGATGCAAAAGGCTATGTAGGCTGCCATGAAGCCTACTTGGTTCCTGTGACCTCCTCTAGGGAGCAAGTTAAATTGAACCAAGCGAGCAAATACACGAGCCTCCAGGTGAAATGTTGTCTCGGAATCTGGGCCTTTTGCTGCCACAAATGGTCTCGTAAATGTGGTCTGCATCCCGAACTTAAGGATGGGCCCACGGGCTTACTCCTTGGGGGCTATAGAATTGATGCCCAACTGATGAAATATCTAAAATACTAGCAAGAGTGTGCACAGTCAAACGAATGTTCACTCCCTTCACCATGCTGGTGAATGAGTACTCCCCATACTGGTAAGAGACCTCCAAATTATAGTAAAATCTTCAAACCAGGTGTTCATAGCAGGGGCGGTCAATGTTAAGGATGGACTGCCAACCCAGTGCAGTAAACCTCTCTTGAAGTTGAATCTTGTTGAAATCACAAGTTACCACGGTTTTCTCCATCATCACAGACTTCTTTAGAAAGGTCTGCCAATTAGTTTCCGCCCTCAAACTCTGGAAGAGTCCCTTATCGTAGTCTAAAGGATCGATGGGGGCATGTCCTTGTTGCCTTGTGCGAAGGGCTGGGGAACTAGTCCCTACACTTTTCCATTTTGAAGTTGTGGCCCTACGTCGATTGGAAGAGGATGCGGGTTCCTTACCGTTGTGAGAAGACATCCTAGTACGAAAAGAGAAGAAATAATGATAAGTAAGGATGTTGCATCACAAATGAAGCAAATAGGTGGGTGAGCAAGCACATGTCAATGCACCTATATACATAATGTGGATCATTATAAAAAGGGGGGGTAGTTAAGCCATGGGGAAATGAATAGGAGGAAACCCCCAAAACATGACATCCACTAGCATGTTGCAAAATAGAAAAGTAACAAAGGAGTATAAAGCATGGCAAGTGAAGTGATGGAAAGCCTCATAAGAATTTCCTCAAGTGGGGTAATTGGTGTCAAATGATGGAAAGCCCCAAATTCAATGTGCAAGTTCAACCCAAGGGAATGAAAAAAAAAATCTCATAATAGTGTAGAACTTGAAGCTTACATGTCAATGATAGTAATGCCTATCATTATACAATCAAGAATATGCAAAGAATTTTTCTATTATGACATTTAGATGCAAGGAATGAGAGAGATTCAAAGTTGTTCACAAGTATGGATTCAAAGTGTAAAACAAACATCATTGCACCATCAATTAATGGTAAGTGATTCAAAGTTGTTCACAAGTATGGAATGAAGTGAAGAGATCATAGAAACCCCAAAATTTTTTTTCAAGGAACCTAACACAAAGAGATGGGTTTTCATGGAAAGAGATGGATTTCCATAGAAATGAGATGGAATTGTAAGCATATACAAGTTTCCATGATCTTTCCAACAATGTAAGTGTAAATTAATGATAAGAAATTCCATTTGAGTTGTTAGTTGGGGAGAAAGGAGAAGAAATAAAAAAACCCCAAATTGGAGAAATTAGGGCACGATTTGGGATTTCCTCCCATAGATTGGGTAGTAAAGCCCAAAACTATGAATAAGTCACAAAGGAAGCATCATATTCTCATGGAATGATTATTCTATGGAAAGAAACATAAAAAAATCAAGTCTTGGGGAGTATGAATGGATTCAACCTCCAAAATACATGTTCCAAGAAGAGAAATGGAGAAGAGACTTACTTGAGAGTGAAAGGCACTTAGATCATCCAAAATCCGTGGAATCGTTGAGTAAAATCGGAGTGGATGCGAAACCTCAAAAATGCATACAGTGAGCCAAGAGAAGGGATGGGAGAAAGAGGAGGAAAAAGGGGCTTAAAAGCCCCTTTGCACTTTCTGCCTCGGGTTAGACCGATGGGCCCGACCCGAGCTGCCCGCCGGTGGGTACCCGCTGGTGGTAGCCAGCCGTTTGGGAGAAAACAAAAAAAAAGGGGGGATTATTATACATATATATATAATAATGATAATATTACAAAAAAAAAATCGAGCGGGACCATCATCCTACTTGTCAAAGCGCTAAGACAGTACCCTCGGGGCTAAGCTGTGGCTAGATGCAAGACATCTTACCCTACAATACCCCGCGTGTTGTCATATGATTATGTGCCTATGTAAGTTCTAAGGTACTTAACCAATGTTTTGTGTATGGTATGTTCCAGGTGCAAGGACACGATGGTACATACTAGATCCGGTAGCAATGCACGAGGTACCTCACGTGGTCCTCGTCCCGTCGGTCGACCACCAAATCCTCGAAGGTCTCGTTCTGTGGGGCAAACCCCACTTTCACAATCTCAAGAAACCATTGATCAGGGTGTGGCACAAAGGGACCCACCTTTGACAACACTTCCAGATCCTCCACCTGTCGTCACCCTGAGTGATGTTGCAACCATAGTCCAGCAGTCACAGCAAGCCTTCCAGCAACAAATGCTCCAGCAGCAGCAGGCATTTATGGCTGCTATATAGCAACAGTTAGACCTTCCTCAACTTGGTCAACATCCTCGGATAATTACTCCACAAGACCCACCTGCAGGGTTTGGTATGGGGCCACAAGCCGGAGGTACACCTCCAATTCCACCACTCAGCACTCCTCCGTATATGGTGCCTCCTCCGTACCCTTACTATCCGGCATATGCACCTAATTACCCGTCGAAGAATAATATGACAAGGGTAGTGGAATCTTTCAAGAGGAACTTACCACCTGTATTCTCTAAGGTGGGGAGTGATCCTTTAGAGCTGGACTAGTGGATCCAAGAGCTAGAAAAGATATTTGAGGTAATTGAGTGCACTGAGGCACAGAAGCTTATTTGTGCAGGGCCGCAACTCAAGAATGAAGCCAACTCTTGGTGGCAAGCCTCTAAGCCTATATTGTTTGCCGTACACCCAGAACCCATATGGGAGCAGTTCAAGGAGTTGTTTTTGGCAAACCATTATCCTCATAGCTTCAGAGACCGTAAAGAGACGGAATTCATGGCCTTGACTCAAGGGAATAAGACTATCCTTGAGTATCAGCAGCAGTTTGAAAGCTTGTTCCATTTTGCCCCTAGGCATATGAGGTCAGTGGAGGAAAAGGCTACAAGGTTTTTGAAGGGATTAAAGGCATCTATTGGGTCAGTGCTCGAGGTCTTAGATTTGACAGATTATGGTCAGATTATGCAAAAGGCTAAAACCATAGAAGATAAGCAGAAGGGAGAACAGTCCCTCACACCTGGATTGTGGAAGAGGACTAATCCATTTCCGGACATGGGCAACTCATCCAAGGTATACCATGGGTCGTATAGTTCTGGGCCTACATATAGATAGCCCTATAGGCCATTTGGCTACCTTCCTCGACCAGCTGGTGGTCTGGGCTCTACATCTTTTCGTCCAAACACTAGTATGGTGCCTACAGTCACAAGGCCACCCCGTCCCCCATCTCCATCAGGTCAAGTGCAAAGGGGCCCTGCCCTAGTTTTGGCATCACAGATCCGTTGCTTTAATTACCACTCTTATGGGCATTATGCTAAGGACTGTCGGGTCAGACCAGCCTTACCCTCCAGTCAGCCCTTTATGTACAGACCTCCCTCAACTCGGGGGAATCAACCACAAGGAAGAATGTATGCCTTATCAGCTAAGGAAGATCAAGCCAGCACAGAAGTGGTAGCAGGTATATTTTAATTTAAGATTTTTCTTATGCTGAATTTTGATGACCTGCTAAACTTATATACATTGTTGCACTAGGTGTTCTACCTATATCGGGTATACCAGCCTATGTCTTGTTTGATTCAGGAGCCACACATTCATTCACATCTAAGAGATTTGCTGAGAAACTTGATATGTCACCCAGGACACTAGATCATGAGATGATTGTTAATATGCCTACAGGCAAAGTTACACGGTTGAAGGAGGTGCATGGGCCATGCCCAGTCGAAATCAATGGAAAGAAATTGGATGCACAACTCATCAAATTCAATATGCAAAATTTTGATGTTATATTGGGTATGGATTGGTTGTCGGCCCATCGAGCAAATGTGATGTGTGCCAAAAAATTAATTAGGGTGACAGATGAAGTGAAAGAATTGGTATACCAAGCAGATAAAATGAAACGGGCTAGAAAGGTCCTCGTCTCTGCTCTTCAAGCGGTAAAGTTGTTGGAAAGTGGATGTCAGGGTTACTTAGCATCGGTACTTGATATTGATGCAAAGGTTACACCTCTAGAAGAGGTAGAGGTGGTTAAAGAATTTCCCGACATCTTTCCAGATGATCTGATGCATCTACCGCCTGATAGAGAGTTGGAATTTGCCATAGACTTAATTCCTGGAGCAGCTCCAGTGTCTAAAGCTCCATACAGGATGGCACCAGCCGAATTGAGGGAATTCTGAGATCAGATTGCAAAATTATTGGAGAAGGTGTTTATTCGCCCAAGTGTTTCACCTTGGGGTGCCCCAGTATTATTTGTCAAGAAGAAGGATGGCAGCTTACGTATGTGCATCGATTACCGGGAACTAAATAAGCTAACCATTAAGAACCGGTATCCATTGTCACGCATTGATGATTTGTTTGACCAACTACAAGGTGCAAAGGTATTTTCAAAGATAGACCTTAGATCTATTATTAGCTCAAGATAAAGAGTGGCGACATACCCAAGACAGCTTTCAGGACTCGGTATGGTCACTATGAGTTCCTAGTGTTATCTTTTGTGTTAACCAATGCATCGGCAGCATTCATGGATTTAATGAATCGAGTATTTCACGATGTCCTTGATAAATGGGTAATTATTTTATTGATGACATCTTGATTTACTCTAAAACGGAAGAGAGCACACTCAACACGAGGATGGTATTACATGAGAGAACAACAATTATTTGCCAAATCGATAAATGTGAATTTTAGCTTGAGCAAGTTGGATTCTGGGATATGTAGTGTCTAAGGGCGGAATCGAGGTGGATCCGGATAAGGTGAAAGCAGTAGTAGAGGAAAGCCCTAAGAGCGTTCTTGAAATTAGAAGTTTCTTGGGTTTGGCAGGATACTACTGACACTTCATTGAGAATTTTGCTCGAATCTCCGCACCAATGACTAAGTTAACCAAAAATGGTGTGAAATTTGAATGGATAGAGGAATGTGAGAAGAGTTTTCAGGAATTGAAGAAAAGGTTAGTGTCATTGTGTGTTGGCCATCCCGAAAACACAGTGGAATGACATCTACTGATGCTTCTAAGGTCGGGTTGGGTTATGTTCTCATGCAGCGGTAAGGTGATAGAGTATGCATCTCAACAACTAAAGGAATATGAGAAGAACTACCCCTCATGACTTGGTACTAGCCGTAGTCATTTTGCCCTAAAGATTTGGCGACATTATTTGTATGGGGAGAAGTGCGAGATATATAATGATCACAAAAGCCTTAAGTACTTTTTCACCCAAAGAGATTTGAACATGAGGCAGAGGAGGTAGCTCGTGCTCATGAAGGACTATGACTGTGACATTTAGTATCATCCTGGCAAGGCTAATGTACTGGCAGATGCATTGAGTCAGAAGGCACAGACTGTGTCACTCTCACACTGAGCAGTCTGCCCATAGCTTGTACAAGAGGCAAAGCTAATGGATGAAACCCTCTTATATGAAGGAGCAACCTTAGAGCTTGAACATTAACTAGAAAACATTAAATGGTTAATTGTATCCTTGGCAACTCTACAGGTGCATCCGTCTATTAGGCAAGAGGTGATAATGAAACAACCTTTGGATCCTGAGTTGCAACGGATCAGAATTAATATTCAAGAGCAAACAATGAATGACCCTGATTTCGTTTTAGCCATGACGGGCATTCTTGTTTGAGTAGGTTATGTGTGCCCGATGATTTGGAGATACAAGACAACATAGTGCAGGAAGCACATAGCTCCGAGTACTCACTCCACCTAAGAAGTACAAAGATGTATAAGGACCTTAAACAAAACTACTGGTGGCCAAGCATGAGAATCACAATAGCCCTATATGTGGCGACTTGTCTTACATGCCAAAATGTCAAAGCTGAGAGGCATCGACCTTATGGTAATCTTCAGCCACTCCCAGTACCAGACTGGAAGTGGGATAGGATTACGATGGACTTTGTCACCGGACTACCACGCACACCTAAGGAGATGGATGCGATTTGGGTGATAGTTGATCGGCTTACTAAGACTGCTCATTTCATTCCCATCAAGACCAAATTCTCTATGGCCAAGTTAGCACAACTTTATATGGATAATATAGTGTGCTTGCATAGAGTGCCAGTGAGCATTGTGTCAGATAGGGACCCAAGGTTCACTTCCAGATTTTGGAAAAGTTTCCAGCATGCTTTGGGATCACAATTGAACTTGAGTACTGCTTTCCACCCATAGGCTGATGGTCAGTCAGAGCGAACCATACAGACATTAGAATACATGCTCAGGGCATGTGCAATGGAAATGTGTGGTAGTTGGAAAGAATATATACCCCTTATGGAGTTTTCCTATAACAACAGTTACCAAGCTACAATTGGGATGGCTCCATATGAGGAATTATATGGTACGAAGTGTAGAACTCCTCTGTATTGGAATGAGGTAGGCGAACGCCGAATGTTAGGACCCGAAATGATATAGATGACATGTGACAAGGTCGATGTTATTCGAGAAAGGATTAAGGCAGCTCGTTATGTCAAAGAGTTATGCAGAACACAGCGGAAAGACATTGAGTTTCAAGCGGGAGAAAAGGTGTTTCTCAAGATTTCTCCTACTAAAGGGTTGCATAGGTTCCATAGAAAGATGCGTTGAGCCGAGATACATTGGCCCATTTGAGATTTTAACTCGGTTGGCTCGTGCTGCATGCTTGCTCTTCCACCTCCGCTCGGAAATGTTCATAATGTATTCCATGTATCCATCTTTGAAGCGATCGTTCACGATCCACGCATGTATTACCCGTGGAACGAGAATATCTAGAAGGATATGACCTATGGAGAATAGCGGCTGAAATCTTGGACCGAAAAGTGAAAACCCTTGCAAGCGCTCCATTTCCCGTAAAGGTGCGATGGGCTAATCATTCACTTGAAGAAGCATCTTGGGAGAAAGAGGATGAAATCAAGCCAAGTACCCTCATCTTTTCTAACAACCGGTACACCAATTTAGGATGAAATTTTCAAAAGGGGGGTAAATGTGATACCCTACTTTTAAACTGGTTTAATTACAGTTGACCGGTTTAACCATGCAGGGACCCGAACGAGAGAGGTTAAGGGGTTCCTTATGGACCATGATGGCAAGGGTGACTTTGAACACAGGTTGGCGAGACAAGTTGAGTCGATGCGGAGGAGCAGATGTACCCAAGCGGTGTACATGACGTATCATAAGGCCATGTATGGGTAATGCTGGTATGTAACCATACCTAAAGTGTATACATATAATATATCTGGTGCCGAGGTGAGATACTTGCCGAGAGTCAAATTCTCAAATCTCACTTGTTGGCTAAGTTTCCACCCAATTGGGCGGTCCGCAGTGGTGAATCCGCCCACAGTGACCCACCCATGTGGTTACTAGATATTTTAAAGTATAAATATCACTTATTATGTTTCTCCTTTTCTCATTTATTGCATTAAAGAGTTGGTGAGGAGTAAGAGGAGAGAAAAGAAAGGAAGAAAAGAGAGCGAAGAAGAAGAAAGGAAAGAAAGGAGGAAGAAATGGATTTAAGCGGCCGAGGTTTGATCTTTTCATTCCAACACGAAAAAGTGATCCTCAAGACAAGATCTACGATTTGAGGTGAGCAAAGGCTATACTTCTTAAACTTTCACCAAACCTCAAGTGAAACCCTTGATTTGGGTAGAGTTCCTTGAGATCTTGTAAATCCCACTTGAGATGATGAATCTAAGGTTTAATAGAAGGTCTATGTATTGATTTTGAAGGGTTGAAGAAGTGTTTACAAGATTTAAGAAACATTGATGATTTCTTGAGCTAAGAGGTGATTTTGGGGTTTTGAATGAGTTCTTGAGCAAAGAAGGTAAGATGGCTTTTCAATCCTTAAATCTAGCTTAGATCTATGTTAGAATCATCTTATAAGACCATAGATGTGTAGAAAATGTGATTGGAACAACCCCATTTGGTTTCCCTAAGGTTGGGGAATGTTTCAAGGAAGAAGGCAAATTTTTGCCCCCACAGGTGGGCGAAGACCCCCGCCTCAGGGTGCCCGCCTAAGAGGGCAGCCCCTCGGTTCCCACCGGTGGGCGAGGACCGGCGGGCAAGCCCGCACGCCTGAGGGTGCCCACCGGTTGGACCGATAGGCAAGCCTTGCTCGCCTGAGAAGACCGATGGGCAAGGACCGGTAGGCGAACCCACCCACCTGAGAAGACCGGTGGGCGGTCTTAAGTGGGCTGTTTGGCCCACCTGTTGGCCCCCCAACGTGATTTTTGTGTCCGAATGGGCCCAAAATGGATGGGCAACCTTATGTTATGATTTTAAACATGATTTAAACATCAAAACTTACTAGTTTTGACCCCAAAGTTGTGAAATGCTAACCCCGTTCACTTATGCTAGGTTCCACTAGAATTTACTTTTCTCGCACCGAATCTCACCCGTACCGAGCGTGAGCTTTTGTACACAACAAGTAAGTGGGGAGAGGACATTTGACTTTATTTTAAGCTTATTTTTGCATCATTAAATTGCATCTAGACTAGCCATGTCATCATGCAAATTATATGTAGATTAGTCATCCTCGTATGCCATTCGTGTGCATTTTCTTGTGCATTCTAAATTAATGATTTATGGTACGTGTGTTGTGCCTTACATTCTCAATGTTAAATGATTGATGTGCTTATGTGATGAGTGTTGGGATTACGGTGCATGATGCATTACTAGACTAGACGCCGCAGTTGGCTTGGAAACGAGTGCATTGGTGGCCCGTGGAATGGGACACGGTGGCACTATGCAATCGTACTATGTCATATAGGAGCATGCAGTTTAGGATTATAATTTCCCCATGCTACGACCCTTTCAAATAGGGGTTAAAGTGTTGGGTTATCATTTGGGGGGAAGCAGTGGTCGTGGTTGTCGAGTCACTGTGGCGGTTAGACATACGCCCAGCTAGTCATTAGGACAGTCGACAACCTCAGTGGTATATTCAAGAGGGCCAATCATACTGCTTTTAAATTGCTGGAGTCAGCACCTTTACTTTCTGTCATTTACTTTTATGTTGAGAGCCGGTGGTCGGCATGCTTTACTTTTTCGAGTACTCACGGTGGGACTTCTCCGACAACCCTATGGGCATATTGCGGGATGGAGTTCACGGCTCGTACCCGGGGCATACGTGCATTGTGATTGTAGTAGCACAAAACCAAAGACTTAGTAATGTTGTTTAGGTGGATAAGATTTAAAATGAATTGCATAGCATATAGTGCATATGGATGTGATTGTTGTGTGGTCTTTCTTTTCACTTACTGAGCTAGTGAGCTCATCCCACGTGTGCACCTCTTTTAGATGATTTTGCAGGTCGTGCCACTGAAGATCAAGGGTCGGGCCCCACAGTTGAGTTTTCTAATGAGGATTGTTGGGTCCCAGAATCAGGGCATGGTGCTGATTCGCGTCGGTGAGCTGCGGGACCTTGATAATGGCACCGTCTGGGATTTTTCTTTTTGATTCTTTTGATGACCTCCCTTTTTGTGTACTTGATATGTAAATTTTTATTCTTTTTGTGTAAATATCATGCCTACGGGCTCACATGTATTTATCTATATACTACAATTTAGAGATCAAGTATATTGGGATATTTATAGGTAATTTAAGTCTTCCATTGAACTTTTGAACACTTATCTTGATGTGGGTATCTTTGTGGTTGGGTACTATATCGAGATGATCCGGATGGTTTGGGTTAATCGGAGTTAACCGGTCACCGTCCGGTTCTTTGTGAACGGGGTGTGACACATTAACTGTGTCTTCTTCATCTATTACGACAATTCCTTCATCGGGAAAGGCGTCATCCAAGGATCTTCCATCTTCTGTGGGGTGAGCAGCCAAATGATCAGCTATCGCCTGCCCCTTAATAGATTTTTGAGTAACATAGGTGATGTCAAACTCCAATAGCAAAAGTACCCAGACCATCCATCTATTAAGGCGGTTTCTCAAAGAGATATTTGATGGGATCCATCTTTGAGATCAAGTGCACCGGATAAGAAACCGTGTAGTGTCGCAACCTTTTAGTTGCCCAAATCAACACAGAACAAGTTCTTTCCAAAGATGTGTATTGGGTCTCATATTCCATAAACTTCTTGCTGAGGTAATATATGGCATGCTCTGCCCTTTTCTGTCTCCTTCAGTGCTAGCAAAGAGCCCATAGAGTATTCTCCCATGGACAAATACAACAGAAATGGTTCTCCTTCCACTGGCGGTATCAATACTGGTGGGTTCATGAGGTATCCCTTGATCTTGTCAAAGGCTTGTTGGCATTAGTCATTCCATTACATTAGCTGATCCTTCTTCAACGACTTAAAAATTGGTTCACATATTATAGTCGTGAGCTATGAATACGCTAATATATTGGATGTGACCGAAATCCTCGTAAAGGTGAAAATCAAATTCAAATGGAAAGTAAAATTCATGTGAAAAGCAAAATTCAAATCAAATCCAAATCAAGAGCAAATCAAGATTCCAATTCAAAAGTCCAAATTCAATTCAAAGGTCAAAATTCAAGATTTCAATTCAAAGGTCCAAAAGATTAAAAACCAAAGAAAAATCCAAAAATCAAAGGTCAAAATCATAAAATCAAGAATCAACTATTAATATCTTTTACGAGGTTGAAAGAGCGACAAATTTCTTTCCTATAATTGATAGTACCGGATAGCCAGACGGTTTGAAAGAACCCTCCACGGAGCTCGAGATAGCGAGAATGGTTTGAAAGAACCGACACGGAAACCAGATACCAGTTGGTTTGAAAGAACCCGCTTGGAACCATATAACCTGACGGTTTGAAAGAACCCTCACGGAGACCGGATAGCCAGATCGGCTTGAAAGACCTAGCCTAGAGACCAAATTCCCTAAATTGGCACATGCAATGCCCAGCTAAGGAAAATCCAAGAATCAAATGTTTTTGCTTATTGCAAGATTAGAAGAGTAGCAAATTTCTCTCTTGTAACCAATGGTCCTAGATAGTCCAGATTGGTTCGAAAGATCCAGCTTGGAGATCGAATTCCCTAGGACTGGTAGAAGGAAGTCCAACCTAGGAAGAACATTTTCAAGCACTAAAATCTTCTGCAGGGAGGGCCCAAATCTCTACAAATGATGGATCAATTCCTAGGACTGGCAGAAGGAAGTCCAGCCTAGGAAAAACATTTTCTACAGGGAGGGCTCAAATTTCTGCAAATGATGGATCAATTCCTAGGACTAGCGGAAGAAAGTCCAGCCTAGGGAGAATATTTTCAAGCACTAACATCTTCTATAGGGAGGGCTCAAATCTCTGTAAATGATGGATCCAATCCAAGGACTGGTGGAAGGAAGTCCAGCCTAGGGAGAATATTTTCAAGCACTAACATCTTCTGTAGGGAGGGCTCAAATCTCTGCAAATAATGCATCAAGAACAATTTCAAGTACTAACATTTTCTATAGAGAGGGCTCAAATCTCTGCAAAACGTTGGTTCAACATCTTCTAACAGGATTGAAAGGGCTCGAATTTCTTTCCTACAATCGGCAGCCCAGGTAAGTCCTAAAAACTTTAAAGTAGTTAAGAGGTATTACTTGTTGCATTTTCAACTCCGTAATTAATGAGTAGAATGACGACAGTACATGCTCCGGGTGACAAAATGTGGTCATTCTTTTCTTTATCCTTGATCGTTGTACGGGGCCTTGGCCAAGAGGGCGATACGTAGCGGTAATTTTTCACCCCTTCGCTTGTGATGAAATGCGGATCTTGGATATAACTTCCTACTTCTGATCAACAAGAGACAATGGCTAACTAAGAGAACCCAAAAACATCCCGTACCTAAAAAAATCCCAGAAACCCCATGCGGGAGAAAAGAGGGTCCAATTTTGACTTTTTATATATGAAGGAATCCAGTCATGATGACCACACTGATGGATAGTACTCGAAAATATGATTTTAACGATATATGGTACATCAAAATTGGACCGTCAAATCTCCTGCAATCTTCCCTGGAAAATCATATTTTTTTTTACACGCATGTTGCTCACACTGCTACCGCACTTTGCTGACTGCAGCATACCATCTGCATCTTGCAGCCATCCCGCATGTTGCAGCGCTGAGCCAGCCGATGAGGCATAGCCTCCCTATAGCCTTGTTTGTGCCCCCTGTAGTGCTGCCCGCACCCCCTTGCACCCTTGCGCGCACCACAACACATCCCCCTACAGCCCTGCCCGCACCCCCTCACACCCTCTTGTGCACCCCCTCGCACCATCGCGTGCACCCTCTCGCACCATTGCACCCACCCCTTATAGCCCTACCGCGCCCCCTGCAGCCCTGTTGGCACCCTCTCACACCCTCGTGCGCACCCCTTCCAGCCCTACCTACACCCCCTACAGCCCTGCCCACACCGCTACAGGCCAATATGTGTACCCAACACTGCCCCATTAGCATACCCTACACCACGGCCTCCTATTGGTCCAAAAAGGAATCTTTTCACCCTATTGGTCCAAAAATTTTACCTTTCACCCATTGGCTATAGAAAATTACCCTCCACCCCATTGGTCCAAAATTTCTTACTTTCACCCCATTGGTTTAGAAAAATTACGTCTTACTACCATTGGTTAAGGAATTTTTTCTCTCCTCCCTATTATCTAAAAATTCTATAAATACCCCCCTCCCTTTGATTTTACACACCACAACAAGCCAAGTCTCTTAGGAGCAACCCCTTGCAGAGAAGCTCTGCCCTCTCTCCACCCTCTCTCCACCCCTCCCCCTTTGAGGTTTTCCAAGTCTTCGAAGAGATCTTCATAAGATCCGAAGTGTTCTTCAGAGAGATCTTTATAAGATCCGAAGTGTTCTTCGGATCTTTGAACTATTCTTCAGGCCTTCAGGACTCTTCAATCCTTTGCTTTCTTTCAGTGAGATTTTTAGGAAAATTTTCCTCCTAGCCCTCCCTTAGCCTATCCTCAACAAAAGCTCTGTCCGAGTGCCACCTCAGCCTAGCCCTCCCATAGCATATCCCTAATGAAAGCTCTATCCGAGTGCCACCTCATCCTAGCCCTCCCATATCCTATCCATAGAGGAAGCTCTGTCTGAGTGCCACCTCAGCCTAAGCCCAGAAATAGCCTTCCCTAGCCAGAGCTCTATCCGAATTCAAATCCAAAAATATCCTTCCCTAGCCAAAGCTCTATCCAAAAGCAAATCCGGAAGTAACCGTTCCTAGCCGAAACTCTGTTCGAATATTATCACAATCAGCGTCTCACGAGAAAGAAAGTTGGAGGTCAAGACCATCTTCCCCTGAGCAGGGAGAATCTAGAAGAAAGTTCGTACCAGCATCAATTAGGGGTTCCACCCCTCTTGACCCGAAACAGGGGTCAAGTTCAGGTATAGTTTCTCAACAAAATTAGCATAATGTAGACTTTATATAGACCTTGTTTTAGTGTACATAGTCATTTAAATTCAGTCAATGCATATATATGTGATAACTTAGCCATGCATTTGGGATAGGAATAATTGTGGAAAATGTTCATTCTTAAGCATCTAGTAGGAAGACCAGTTGAACTGGGTAGATTGGGTGCCTAACACCTTCCCAATTCTACAACCTGACACTTTCCCTAAATCTCTGGACCAGACCAACTTTTAGGTCCTTCTCTCAGGAATTGGGCCCACCCCTGGGTCCTAGGCCCATAATCCTAGGTGGCGACTCCAAACCCTTTTGCATGATCCCAATTCCCGTACTGGACCATCATCAAACCCCCATCTCGAATGATGAACTTTACACTCTTGCAAAATAGGCCTCCATATATCTGGCGGTGATATGGCGTCACGGGGCCCACAGGTAGCTACGCAACACACCCTTCCTCATGAAAGAGAAAGAGAGGAGAGAGGATAGAATTAATGCAAGTCCTTTTCCCTCCCCACAAAGGATGGGAAAGCGACAGTCCATTTCCGGCCGCTACCCTCACACTGAGATATTTAATGATGGGATCCATCTAGTTTGTCTCTTCTTCGGTTCAATATTCCTCATCTTCCTCATGGTTTGTTTTTTGTAGTATTTCAATGTACACCATGCTACACATGCTCTCATAGTTAGTCGTTGCTAATTAGGACAAGGTGTCTGCTGAGGCGTTCTCATCTCTACGAACTTGCTTTATCTTAAACTTAGAGAATCGGTTGATTAGGTTCCTTTCCTTCTTTAGGTATCTAACCATCCTCTCCTCCCTTTCTTTTTACTCACCATTCACTTGAATTACAATAATTTGTGAGTTTCTATGGACTAACAACTCAGTAGCTTGTACCTCTTGAGTTTTCCGGAGTCCCCTTATCAAAGACTCGTATTCCGCTTTGTTGTTGGTGGTAGAGAACTAGAACCTTAAGGTGTACTATATCATGAATCCTTTAGGTTTTGTTAGGATTAGTCCTACTCTGCTTCCTATTCCATTGCTTGAACCATCTACATATAATGTTTATTTCTGAGGGACTAGGACACTTTCTTCTTTATTTTCTTTGTCATCCAGGGTGCACTCCACTCTGAATTCCATTGACGCCTGGCTCTTGATGGCAGTTCTTGGTCAGAATCTATGTTATGCTTTCTTAGCTCAACTGACCAACTAACTTTTCTTTCGAATACACGCGATTTATATAGGATCTTCTTCAGCGCTCAATCGATCAACACCACGATTGTGTGAGCTAAATTCTCCAGACCAGCATATCTTGTCTCAGCGTTTAGAATGATATGACTGACATCGTAGATCGGCCTTTGCTGTTTCTTTTGTTCTTTTACTAGGCTTACACTGATGGCCACAAGTGACATGGCCAAGTAGATATGTCGCTCATTCCAGCTCGCCAAGCGAGAAGGCGGTGACTTAAGGTAGACCTTTAGCACTTTGAACGCGTCATTGCAGTCCGACATCTAGAGAATGTTCTTCGTGGACTATAGGTTTTTCAAAGTCTTGAAGAAGGGCAAGCATTTTTCACCTGCACAGGAGATGAAGCAGTTGAATGTTGTGACCAGTCTGGTAGGCCGTTGCACCTCCTAGACATTTCTTGGTGGAATCATGTCCTGAATTGCCTTAATTTTGCTCTGATTCACCTCTATTCCTCTCTTAGAGACCACGAAACCTAAAAACCTTGGTGTAATCATGTCTTGATTTACTTGAGCTAAGGCATGTGAGGAGCGGTCTAGAAATCAACCTTTTTTCTAAAGTTTCGTCATCTTCCAGAATGTAGTTTTCCGCTTAGCTCTTTATTTTTCGTGCCTCGGCTCCATCTTCAAGTAAAGAGTTTTCCTTAATATATTTAATGATGGGATACATCCAGTTTAGCTCTTCTTCGCTTCAACACTCCTCATCTTCCTTATGGTTCGATTTCTGTCGTATTTCAATGTACACCATGCTACACATGCTCTCATAGTCAGCCGTTGCTAATTGGGACAAGGCGTTTGCTAAGGCATTTTTCAGCCCTGCGAACTTGCTTTATCTTGAACTTAGAGAATCAGTTGATTAAGTTCCTTGTCTTCTTTAGGTATCTATCCATCCTCTCCTCTCTTTCTTTGTACTCACCATTCACTTGAGCTTTTGGGTCCCCTTATCAAAGCCTCGTACTTAACCGTTGTTGGTGGCAAAGAAGTTGAACCTTAGGGTGTAGTATATCATAAATCCTTCACGTTTTGTCAAGATTAGTCCTACTCTACTTCCTATTCTGTTGCTCGAACCATCTACATAAAATGTTTATGTCTGAGGGACTAGGACACCTTCTTCTTTATTTTCTTTGTCATCCAAGGAGCACTCCACTATGAAGTCCATTGGCGCCTGACCCTTGATGGTAGTTCTTGGTAAGAATCTATGTTATGCTCACTCAGCTCAATCGACCAACTAAGTTTTCTCCCGAATACGCTCGATTTATATAGGATCATCTTCAACGGTCGATCGGCCAACACCATGATTGAGTGAGCTAACTTCTCCAGACCAGCAACATATATTGTCTCGGCATTTAGAAGAATATGACCGATATAGTAGATTGGCCTTTTCTGCTTCTATTGTTCTTTTACTAGGGTTGCGCTAATGGCCATAAGTGACATGACCAAGTAGATATGTCGCTCGCTCTCTGGCTCTTGCCAAACGAGAAGCGGTGGTGACTCGAGGTAGACCTTTAGCATTTCGAACGTGTCTTTGCAGTCTGACATCTAAAGAATGTTCTTTGGGGATGAAGCGGTTAAGTGCCATGACCCGTCTGGTAGGCCGCTGCACGTCCCAAACATTTCTAGGTGGAATCATGTCCTAAATTACCTTAATTTTGCTCTGATTTGCCTCTATTCCTCTCTTAGAGACCACAAACCTAATAACTTACATGAGGTGACTCTAAATGTGAACTTGGTAGGGTTCAACTTCATATAATTCTTCCGGAGGACCCCGAAGGCCTCTTTTAGGTCAATAGTGTGTCAATCGACTTTAGGTGATGAACATGTTGTCCACATATACACCTCCTTGTTTTTCCTAATCCGTTCTTTTAACATTTTATTAACTATTCTTTGGTAAGTGGCCCTTGCATTCTTCAGGCTGAATGGCATGTCTTTGTAACAAAAGTTTCCTTATTCGGTAAGGAAGGTGGTCTTCTCTCCATCTTCTTCCCTCGTCTTTATTTGGTTGTACCCATAATAGGCATCCATGAAGGTTAGCATTTCATGCCCTGCTATAACATCTATGAGTAAGTCGATTCGTGGCAAGGGGTAGCAATCCTTAGGGTAGGCCTTGTTTAAGTCAATATAGTTAATGCAAATTCTACACTTCCTATTTTGGGACTATGACAACATTGGCCAACTAGGTTTGGACCTACACCTCTCTGATCAAGTGTGAAGCATTTAACTTCTCTGACCCTCGAGGGCAAAGTTTCTCCTATTCTGTTTGACTGGCTTTCAGGGCATGTTCTGTGATAGTTATCGGAATGCCTGGCATGTCAAGGGCTAACTAAATAAAGATATTCGCATCGGTCATAAGGAATTCCATGGTTTTGAGAGACTATTCCTCACTCAGCAGCGCACTGAGCTGAACCATGCGGGTCAGATCTTCCTAAAAAAATGGGACCTGCACCAACTCTTCTACTGGTTCTCATACCGGATATCTTCAATCTCTATGCCACATGCCAAGCCTGAGCTGGCACTTTTCTTCTCTTTGATGAAGTTCGCGTATCATCCACACGAATCCAATTTCACCTTTAGATGCTTTGTGGAGGCAATTGCTCCTAAGTCATTAAGATCCGGTTGACCAAAGATGGCATTGTACGCTGATATCATCTTGATAACCATGAAGTTGACAAGGGTTGTTGCCAAGTGAGGGCTTTTGCCTATAGCCACTGGTAACTTAGTGTATCCTTCAATGTATGTCGCAATACGAGAGAATCTGTACAGAAGGCCTCCAGTGGGTTTGAGCTTATCATCTCCCAAACCGAGCTTCTTGTATGCATTGTAAGACATTACACCCAAGTTGACCAAAATCATGGAATAGGAGTTGGAGATGACCAGCTGAACCACAATGGCATTGTAGTATCGCCTGTTCTGGCCTTGTAAATTTTCTTCTGAGAACGAAATGGTCGGTTTGTTCTAAGCAACTTTGGTCATTCCTCGGTCACGTAGATGAAGCGGGCATATGCACCTTGGCCTTCTTGACTGACCCAAATCCCGCCCCTCAGAATAGGATGTATGGTGGGTCCAGTTAGCTAGTTGGTGTATTATGGTCATTTGTCGACCTCCTTTCTATGTCATCATCTCTCTATGACTTGGATTGCTGGTGACTCAGCTCCCAATGCTCTATCTAGCTCGGTTAGTCTGCCTCTGGGTTCTTAAGGTACTCTTTGAGGTAGCCTGCATTAATTGATTCTTCTAACTCCTTCAAAGCTTGGCACTCATCACTGTGGAGCCTAATGTCTTTGCGGAACTGGAAATATAACTTTAGGTCATGTTATTTAGGATTTTGACATCATGGGCCTCGGCCAATGAATAATCTTCTTATGTTTGATGTGTAGGACCACCTTGGATCTTGCCTGATCCAGTTAAGGGAGTAGCAGGTTTTCTGACTTGCCACTCACATCCTTTTTTAATCCTGCTTATCCCCCTTTGGGCTCGTTTTCATCCTCTTCTTTTCCTGGTTGGTTGCACTATCACCTTTCATGCTATTATATTCTTGTCCATCATTGCCTACTTATGGTAGTGCTATAACAAATCAAACATGTCTACAGGGTACTGTAGACACCGAATTTGTCCCTCCTCAGCAATGATGAAACATTTATTCTCTCTTTCAGAAAGAAATCAATTTTTGGCACAAATCCAGACTATCCCAGCTATCCCAACCTAATGCTGCTATGCAAGAACATGCGGAATACAATGAGTGTAAGACAGGTTAGGAGTTCAGCCTGATATTTTTTTGATGGGGAAAGTGACCGAAAGTGGTCATTGATACCTTTTTCCAGAATGCGACAATCGAGCCTAGCATGTGCTCGATTCCCGTATCATTGAATGGCATTCAGAAATACGGTCCCATTGATATCTTAGACGGAAAAAATGGATAACCAAATGTACCGTATTGCCTACCTGAACTTTGAACTAGTTAAACCAAAAACCAAACCAAACCAAACCAAACCAAACCCTAAATCAAACCAAACCCTAAACCAAACCAAACCCTAAACCAGACCAAACCCTAAACCAAACCAAACCCTCAACCAGACCAAACTCTAAACCAAACCAAACCAAAACCCTAAACCAGACCAAACCCTAAACCAGACCAAACCCTAAACCAGACCAAACCCTAAACTAGACCAAACCCTAATCCAAACCAAACCCTAAACCAAACCAAACCAAACCCTAAAATCAAACCAAACCCTAAAATCAAACCAAACCAAAACCCTAAACTAGACCAAACCCTAAACCAAACCAAACAATAAAAATCAGACCAAACCCTAAACCAAACCAAACCCTAAACCAGACCAAAACCTAAACCAAACCTAACCAAACCAAACCCTAACCTAAACCAAACCCTAAACCCGAACCAAAACCCTAACATAAACCAACCCCTAAACCCGAACCAAAACCCTAACCTAAACCAAACCCTAAACCCAAACTAAAACCCTAGCTTAAACCAAACCCTAAATCTAAACCAAACCCTAAACCTGAACCAAAACCCTAAACTTAAACCGAACCTAAACAAGAATCAAAACCTAAACCAAACCAACACCTAAAGCCAAAACCAAAACCTAAAGCAAACCAAAACCCAAAACCAAAACCTAAGCCAAACCCCAAGCCGAACCAAAACCTAAACAAGCCAAAACCAAACTAGCCTAAACCAAACCCTATCTAAAACTTTCCACCCAGCTTACGGCTACTGCCGTGATAAGATTTCCATTGAGGGCTACAACTGCCCAGTCTACAGGGGTAGCCGCCCATCTATGGGCATATCTGGAAGAGTAACGGGATGCCATGGGGTTTTTAAATGCGTAACAGGGTGACACCAGTTTTTCATAGTATAACGGGGTGACACGGGGTTTTTCTATGAATAACGGGGTGCCACAAGGTAGCGATCCGTGTAAGGCTTACACGAATGTGTAAGCCCTTACATGCCCCTAAAAAATCTTTACACCTCCTTTGCAAGGTGCTGCGTGGCATGCCTCCTCCCTTCTATAAATAGTGACCCCGGGTCACTGTAAAACCTCGGGAAAAAAATAGAGAACCCTTAAAGAAAAAAATTGTTCCAGAGGCTTTACAAAAGAGAGAGAGAGAGAGAGAGAAAGAATAGGCCGAGCCAAGCTTATTGAAGTTGACAGAGTCCACATCATCCATATCAGGTTAGTATGAAACTTCTATTTAAGTTCCTTTTCATTCAATTTTGATATTTTTATTACGGTGCGAAAGCCCTATCCAAAATTCTAGAGCTGACTCCAACCTTAGGAATATGGCGTGGAAGCCCTGTTCAAAATTTCAGAGTTGTTTCTGACCTTAGGAATATGGAACAAAAGCTCTGTCCAAATTTCCAGAGCTGATTCCAACCTTAGGAATATAGCGTGGAAGCCCTGCCCCAAATTTCCAGAGCTAATTCTGAACCTAAGAATACGGCGCGGAAGCCCTGCCCAAATTTTCAGAGCTGATTCCAAACCTAGGAATACGGCGTGGAAGTCTGGTCCAAATTTCCAAAGCTAATTTCGACCATAGGAATACAACGCGGAAGCCCTGTCCAAATTTCCAGAGCTAATTTCGATTCTAGGAATAGAGTACGGAAGCCCTGCTTAGATTCCCAGAAACCAGAACCCATAGTCACACCCTAGCATAGAAGCCCTATCAACTTTCTTACCCAGGTGTCGGAAGTTTTTAATTTCTTCAAGAAAAAGAGAAGAAAATTAAATCGTTGCCCCTGAGTCGAGGAAAATTATCAGAAAATTTACCGTTTTCATCGATCATTATCATGTAAATATTATATCATAATTTCATTTGCATATATAATACGTACCTCATCTCTACATGTATTATTTTATGGGTCTATTGCATAAAATAATGATTTACTATTATTATTTCATGTATTAATTTAGCATCTATGCATTAAACGTAATCTGTTTTATCATTTTATGTGTTATCGCATATGTTCCTCACATGAAATAACGATCATAATTATCATGTCATGGAGCATTGTAGGTGTATGTAGATAGGGTAATTTCATTTTCTACTATTTTATGTAGATTTTATTATTTCATGTGGTTTTAATATAGATCTATATTTCATATGATATTTCAATAATTTTCTATAATTTTTTCATGTAAGTTTATGTATATATGTTTGCGTTATTTCACATAATAGAACTTCCATGCTAGCTTAGGCTGTTAAAATTCTCGGGGGAGAATATTCAAAATCTAAGCTTCTGGTAGAAAGACCAAAAATTCCAAGCGAGGCAGGTGCTTTACACCTTGCCACACTTGTAACCTGACACAGACCTTTATCTCTGGAACAGACCAAAATATGAAGTCAAATTCGAGGGTTCCTTCCTTTCACAAGAATCCAACCCCCTACTCAAGCTCGATCTTTGATCAGAATTGGGCTCTACCATAGGGTTATAGGCCCTGAATCCTAGATGGGGACTCCAAAAATCATGCTTCCCCCATCCCCCAATAGTCATCAGACCATGTTTGGAGACCATTCAATTCATTCACCCCTGCAAGGTAGACTAGAGGTGAGGGGAGGAAAAGAGCAGAAAGAAAAGTAGAAAAAAGGTATTTTCACATACAGTGGCGACTCCACTGATGACTGTCAAACTTTCAATACAAGAAACTTACAATGAACGTTAGAATTTTCTCCCCCTCATCATTATTGCGTGTAAACATGTCTATATATTGCTTGTTAATTGCATTATGCATCGTGTTCGAAGTGAAATCACTTGACGAGGGTACTCCCTGTCGTGCTCGCACCCTCGGGGAGGTCAATGCATGATAGACTAAGTACTCTGAGATCAAATGATGCCCACTTCCTACATAAGAGTGCTCGAAGTGAAATTAGATGACAAGGATGGTCATCAATAGTTTGAAACCCTCAGGGTGATAGAACATATCTGGCCATTCTGAGATTAACTAATGGCCACTTTCTACACTACACTTGTGTACACACTCACTCATGGATACACCTACCCCTATGGTTAGCCGATTGAACCCATGTAATGTCATGGACAATCACCGGCGAAGTCACACCCCTTGAAATAGTACCATCTGGTATATCAAAGGAACCATGTACCCATGATTCGCTTTCAGTGATAAGTATATCGGCTTTATCAAGAGTGACCTTGTTCTGTCCTACAGCCTTACCCATTGCATCGCATCATATAGGAACTAGACCATTGAACAACTAGGGTACGCCTCTAACTGACTTAGTAATTGTTTGCGGTTCAAGTTAGAACTCTTCTAGCCTGTTTCATCTGGGAGGAGGTTTTTCATGTATGTGTTTAAACCTGACGTGTTTTTTGACAATTGGGAATTGGTTGATGCAACTTTATCAGTTTTGGTTCATGCAACTGTGCCTGTGGGGTGATTCCCGCTTCACCACATTTTATTAGCTCGTGTTCCAAACTGATAATGTTCCACACAACCAATCCAAGAGTTAGGAATGATTAGGTATTTCCAAGTTATGGGGAGAAACAAAATACCTATATGAAATTAGCTACTAGGTTATTCTTACATGAACCAACTTGTTTGTTTTCCCAAAGCATGATATATGTCTAACTTGGACCCTCCTAAAAAAAATGTGTGAATATCAACTGAAGGTTGGGCCAAAATTAGACACTTATTATTGGGAGGGAGTAATTTTGTGTGCGCATCATTAAAAAAATATAAAAATAAATCAAAATCCAAAAATAAATCTAAAATTAAATTTCTTTGTTTAGGTTAGGCGCGATTCCATAAGAAAAATCCTCGTTATGCTGTGGACCCATCAAGATAATCTTTTGGTCAGTCATGCAGAGATCCTTACCAGCGGTGGAACTTATTGTTCAACTCACTCCACCAAATTAAGCTGACTCAACGTCATCCGAATGATTGGCGGTATGGATCCGACTAGTGGAAGTCAACGGATGACCAAGAGAAATGGAGAATGGATATGATGCAGTTAAAGTTGGAAGAGTTGCATCATTTATTCAACCAGTTTACGAGTGCCAAGCAGCCTCAGCAACAAACTGAACCTATTTTAACTCCAAGAGAACAGGAGTGGACCAAGGTGGGGTCCAATGCACCTCATACCATACTGAGGCTTGTGGTGGTGATGATGAAGAAAATCCGACCAAATCTTCCAAGCGAACCCCTGAAACTGAAAAGGAAAGAAAGATGAGGGAAAAATTAGAAAGACTTGAAAAGTTCTTTGCACAAGGGAAAGCCATAGGCACTCAAGCCATAAGCGATGAGATGGCCCTTTTCCGGAGCTCAAATTTGAGAAATTTAAATGGAACACCGATAAGCTCGATGGCAAAGGTGACTTGAGGGCACACTTGAAAGTCTTCCTTTATATTTCTAGATCATGGGATTTACTAAAGAACAAATGGGAAAGCATTTTTGCTTACTCTTCGGGCCCAACTTTTTATTGGTTAACTCGTTAGACCCTTCGTGAGAATTGGTCAACAATCATGAAAGCATTCACTAAATAGTACTCTTACAACCTTGATGGATACAACTCGACAAAATTAGAAAGCTTCAACGGGCTCCAAGTGAGGGTTTTGCTGAGTTTCTTCTAAGGTTTCGAGATAAGGCAGGCATAATGATGTCTTCACCTAGTGAAAAAGAACAAGTTGAAATAGTCCTAGATAACTTGGCAAATCCCTACTATGATGTGTTATATAGTCAACACATTGAGACATTCTTAGCGTTGCTAGCAACTAGAAAGAGGGTTGAAAATCGTATATTCAAAGAATCACAACATCGTGGAACTTCTCAAAGTCATTATGAACAAGGAAAAATCCCAAGGCCAGACCAGTACCAAGGTCAAGGGCTAAATTTGGTAGGCCAGAATCAGCAACCTAGCATAGCTCAAGTCACAACATCTCCTCCAACTATGATACAGCCTAGCTCGTCATCAAGACAGGCTCCGAAGCCTCAACGACAGTTCACCGATTTGGGCATAGCTAGATCTCTAGTATATGCTGAATTGAAGAAGGAAGGAATTTTGGGCGAGTTCGTCCCCAACAGTCCAAAATCCCTTGCCAGAGTGGTATGATCAAAATCAATTCTGTGACTATCACACCCAAGAAGAGCACCCGCGATGATGCATTGCACTTGGGCATGCGATATAGGATCTTCTAGAAGATGGAAAGCTTGAACTAAACAATTGAGCAATGACCAGATGTGGTAATGATGTTTGAATAGCTGAAAAAGGAAGAAGAGCATAAGAAGCACATCAGAAACCTGAATAAAAGAATGCTAGGTTTAGAAAGAGACCGTCCTCGAGAGAGATTTTTCTTTCCTTCTTTCTTCCCAATTCAAAATGTAGGAATCTTGTTTATATCAATAAAGTTCTAGTTTCATTTCAACTTCATTTCTGTCTTCTTTCACTCTTTCATCATGATCAAGAATGTCAAAGTCTTCATGATAAAGTTATTGAGCTTTCCCATACATCTGATCTCTTTCTAACGAGCACAGAGTCTAGAGGGAATCCTTATCTTGGTAAGTCTACCAAGGGAGGCCATCTTTGGCCACCAATTATCTAGAAAAAAAAAAAAAAAAAGACAGCATACTCTGCTAGTCTCCCTGTTGAGCTTTAGCCTTTTCTTTGGAAAGCCTATCTCAGCCCACCTATAACTCATCATCCTGAAACTCTTCTATTTTGTACATGTCCCTTTTCTTCTAGGGCTTGATCATGAAATATGATGTCAGTGGGGTACCACGGAACAATTTCCTAGAAAAAGAAAAGGTAGTCTGGAATTCCAAGTTGGAATGATGCCCACATTTGGGCCATCTCCAAAGTAAGAGTTAAAAAAAAAAAAAAAAAAAAACAAAAACAAAAAAACAAAACAAAACAAAAACAAAAACAAAACAAAAGCAAAGAAAAAAAAGGGGAGAATGTATGATAGCCCAAAGTTAGGGCCTTTTCAAATTGAGACAAAAAAAAAGTTAATTTTAGGAATCAAAATCCAATGATCTAAGAAGAATTACAAGCCGCGAGTAAAATTGTCATTTACCTACTTGACATATAAAAGAAGTCATCAAAGATTAGGCTAGGCCTTGGAAGCATTTTGAGCTTTTTCCATCCTTTGGAACCGAGTCCTAAACCCCATTACAACCTACTGAAGTCCCCCTAGACTAATTGATGATAAAGATTCTCATCGACATCTCCGAGCTCATCCGGCTATCATGGAACTTAATTATTGGGCCTTGACATCAAGTCATTAGTTCGAACTACAATAGGTTTGATCCTCATCTAAGGTACGTAGGCAACTTAGCCACAAATTCTAAAGTGCGACCACCCGTTACTTAACATTCAATATTCATATCTTTGTATCTATCCTGAAGCACGTTGGACCTGATCCCTACTCTAGGGTACATAGGTATCTTGATGAAATAATAATCAAGTTCAGTCCTCTCACTCTCACAGTTTTTCAAATTATATCCATCATATGTTTCTCCGTGTAAATATCTCTCTCTACATTGGTCTCTCAGAAGAATCGATGATGCAAGAAAGAACGGAAAGAAGTTCATGATCAAAGAAATTAATTGCTCACAACAATATAATCTTGATAACTGCTCACTCTTGTGGATATCAAAAAAAAAAAAAAGTCTGCTACTAGTGGCATTTCTATTCTAAAAAATGAGGGAGGAGATTTGTTGTTAGTGGGGCAATTTGCTGATTCAGGGGCACACGATCCATGAGGATCGGTTTTTTAACACTGGAAGGTCCTAGCCTGAGAAGTGGAGCAATAATTATAAAAGTGAAAAGGCCAATATAGTTGGGGGAATATGCCATGGATATTTCCTTACAAGTGTATCCTTGAGAAGAATGACCCGGTCATCCCTTTTGTTCAGAACCATGCTTAGTCATTAGCTCACCACATCCAATACCACTTATACCCATTCAGTTTCAGTTCATCAAAAATACTTGTCAAGCCCACACAGATGACGGAGATATGGATAATGCGGAATTGTGCCTTGCCTAATCAAAATGTGAATAATCACAAATTTTCAAATTCAAAAATAAAAATTTCAACATTGCATAAGTATTTCATTTCCTGATCTTGAAGGGACAATTGATTATAAGTTATAATCATCCTTTCTTCACCAAAGGTTGATGGCAACAACATCACACTTGATGTTACCATGCATATTCAATTGTGTGCTAACCATTTTATAAGATTATGTGTTGTACAAGTGCAAAAGTAGGAAAATGGGGAATCTTTGGAAAATATTTTAAATTTTACATAAGATTCCGTTAAACCCTCTTATTTGCATAGGGTTATGATTTCATCCCGATCTCATGATCACCATTGTACCCGTGTAGTTCCAATAATTTCGATCATGCGATGACCATCATGCTCGTAGAATTTCCAATAATCTTGACCTCTCGAGATCATCATAGTACCCATGTACTTTGAATAATTCTGATCTCATGATCCCCATCATATTTATGTACTTTCAATCATTCCGATCTCATGATCAACATCGTATCCATATATACTTTTAATAATTCTGATCTCGTGATCACCATCGTACCTATGTACTTTCAATCATTCTGATCTCGTCATCACCATCGTACTCGTGTACTTTTAATCATCTAGATCTCATGATCACCATCGTACCTGTGTACTTTCAATCATCTAGATCTCGTGATCACCATCATACCCATATACTTTCAATAATTCTGATCTCGTGATCACCATTCTACCCGTGTACTTTCAACCATTCTGATCTCGTGATCACCATCGTATCCATGTACTTTCAATCATCCAAATCTCGTGATCACTATTGTGCCGATGTACTTTCAATCATTTTGATCTCGTGATCACCATCGTACCATGTACTTTCAATTATCCCGGTCTCGTGATCACCATTGTAGTCATGTACTCTTAATTCTCTCAATATCTTGATCACCATTGTACTCTTCCAATCACTCCAAACTCTTAATTTCTCATGTGCCTATGCAATCATTAATCTCACGATCATTTAAACTTTGGGATGCATGTGCCTCAGCTTTGTACTTGCAATCCCACCACAAATTGCAATGTTGACAAGAGAAGAATAATGGAGAAACCATTTTCCCATAAATTCTTAGTGAAGGTTGAGATGCCATTATAAGAATGTCATTTCCACAACAGTGCTAGAAAGTGCCAGTTCCAATGCCGAAATGCCATTACACGAATGACATTTTCGCAATAGCGCCAGAAAGTGCCAATTTCAATGCCGAGATGCTATTACAAGAATGACATTTCTATAACAGCGCCAGAAATTCCGATTCCAATGCCAAAATGCCATTATAAGAATGACATTTCCCCGATAGTGCATAAGTGTAACTTTAGTGTTAAAGTGCCACAAAAAATGTGTCATTTCTACAACAGTGCTAGAAAGTGCCGATTGCATCATAAAGATGATACAATAAGAATGTCATCTTCAAAACATCACAGAAAGTGCCGATTCCAATGCCATTATAAGAATGACATTTCCCAAGCGATTGCCATAAGTGTAACCCGGTGTTAAAGTGCCATGAAAAGTGTCATTTCTACAATGGTACCAGATAGTGCCGATTGCATTGTAAAGATGATATAATAAGAATGTCATCTCCATAACAGTGCCAAAAAGTGCCGATTCCAGTGCCAAAATGCCACTATAAGAATGGCAATTCCCCGACAATGCGGTAAGTGTAACTTCAGTATTAAAGTGCCGCGCGAAAAGAGCATCATTTCTATTACGGTGCTAGAAAGTGCCGATTGCAATGTAAAGATGATATAATAAGAATGTCATCTCCATAACAGCGCCAAAAAGTGCCGATTCCAATGCCAAAATGACATTAGAAGATTGACATTTATCCGACAGGGCCATAAGTGTAACCCGATTATTAAAGTCTTTGTGAAAGAGCATCATTTCTACAACAATGCCAGAAAGTGTCGATTACATTAATAAGAATGTCATCTCCATAACAGCGCCAGAAATTGCCAATTCTATTCCAAGATGCCATTATAAGAATGATGTTTACCCGACAATGCCAAGATGCATAGGAAAAATATTTTTTCCACAATAGCGCCAAAAAGTGCCGATTGCATTGCCCAGATGATATCTTCTCCACAACAGCGCTAGAAATTGCCAATTTCAGCATCGTTTCCATGACAATATTGGAAAATATTAATCTCAGTATCAATTTTCATGATAAGATATTAATAAGGTCAGAAGTATCAAGAAATGTTACAAAGAGGTCAATTTGATCACAAGAATTGAGGTACGTTATAAGAACGATATCCTTATAATTTCTCCAGCGAGTTGTCTCTCAGGTATATATTTTCTTCTTTATTAGAATATAATTGTACTTTGAGATAATTCCCTCATATTTGCATTCTTGGACAAATCCAGGGCATTTCATGTATGATCCAGTTCTAGTGGTATGATATACCGATACTAGTCAATTGGATATCTTGTCATATTAATTTTTTTCTCATCCAATTTTACCACCAAAGTTGAATTGCTTGCCTTTTGCATTGCACCTCCGCTATTCCTAAGTAGGATATCAGTAGTACATGCTCTAGGATGACAAAATTTTGTTGTTCTTTTCTTTGCCCTTCAGCTGTTGCATAATCTCAACCAATGAGGGCATTTTGTGAATAAAATTTGTCCCCTCGGCAATGATAAATTATGGGCAATGATGAAACATATATTCTCTATTCCCTCTTTCAAAAAGAAATCCAATTTTCGGCACAAATCCAAACTATCCCAGCTATCCCAACCTAAATCCCCTATGTAAGAACATGCGGAAAACAATCGAGTGTAAGACTGGTTAGGAATTCAGCCCGATATTTTTTTATGGGGAAAGGTGATTGAAAGTGGTCATTGATACCTTTTTCCAGAATATGACAATCGAGCCTAGTATGTTCTCGATTCCCGTATCATTGAATAGCATTAAGAAATACGGCCCCATTGATATCTTGTACGGAAAAAATGGATAACCAGATGTACCGTATTGCCTACCTGAACTTTGAACTGGTTAAACCAAAGACCAAACCAAACCAAACCCTAATCCAAACCTAACCCTAAACTAGACCAAACCCTAAATCAAACCAAACCCTAAACCAGACCAAACCCTAAACCAAACCAAACCCAAAACCAGACCAAACCCTAAACTAGACTAAATCCTAAACCAGACCAAACCCTAAACCAGACCAAACCCTAAACTAGACCAAACCCTAAAACCAAACCCTAAACCAGACCAAAACCCTAAACCAGACCAAACCCTAAACCCAAACCAAAACCCTAAACCAAACCAACCTAAACCAAACCCTATCAAAAACTTGCGCCACCTCTGACTACTCTGTGATAAGATTTCCATTGAGACTCTCCTTGCCCGATATCTGAGGTAGCCACCCATCTACGAGCATATCTGGAAGCGTAACAGGATGCTACGGGGTTTTTAAATGCGTAATAGGGTGACACCAATTTTTTATGGTATAACGGGGTGACACGGGGTTTTTCTATGAATAACGGGGTGCCACGGGGTAGGGATCTATGTAAGGCTTACACGGATGTGTAAGCCCTTACACAAATCCATGTAATCCCTTACACAAATCCGTGTAAGGCTTACACAATTTCGTGTAAGGCTTACATGGATCCGTGTAAGGCCTTACAAATCCGTATATGGCTTACATGGATGTGTATGCCCTTACACGCCCCTAAAAAATATTTACACCTCCTTAAGCTACTGCGTGGCATGCCTCCCCAAGCTGCTGCATGGCATGCCTCCTCCCTTCTATAAATAGTGACCCTAGGTCACCGTAAAACCCCGAGAGAAAAATATAGGAGAACCCCTGAAGAAAAATATTGTTCCAAGGTTTACAAAGAGAGAGAGAAAGAATAGGTCGAGCCGAGCTTATTGAAGTTGAGTCCACATCATCCATATCGGAGTTATACGAAACTTCTATTTAAGTTCATTTGTATTCAATTTTATATATTTATTCTTGTGCAAAAGCCACTCCAAAATTCGAGTTGATTCCAACCCTAGAAATATGGCATGGAAGCCACATTTAAAATTTCAGAGCTATTTTTACCCTAGGAATATGGTATGACCCTACCCAAATTTTGAGCTAATTCGACCCTAGAAATGCAGACACGAAGCCCTACCCAAATTTTAGAGCTGATTCCAACCCTAGAGTGCAGGTGGAAGCCTGTCCAAATTTTGAGCTGATTCCGACCCTAGGAATATGGTGCAGAAACCACATCCAAAATTCCAAACGATTGACCTTAGGAATACGGCATGGAAGCCTTGCCCAAATTTCCAAAGCTGATTACGATTCTAGGAATATAATACGGAAACCTTGCTGATTCAAAAACCAAAACCCATAGTCACACCCTAGCATAGAAGCCCTATCAACTTTCTTACCAGTCTTAGGAAGTTTTAATTTCCCCGAAAGAAGAAAATTAAATCGTTGCCCGAGTTGAGGAAAATTATCGAAAAATTCACCATTTTCGCCGGTTATTATCATGTAAATATTATATCGTAATTTCATTTGCATATAGAATACGTACCTCATCTCCGCATGAATTATTTTATAGGTCTATTGCATAAAACAATGATTTACTATTATTATTTCATGTATTAATTTTAGCGTCTGTACATTAAACGTAATCTATTTCATCATTTTATGTGTTATCGCATATGTTCATCACATGAAATCACTATCATAATTTTCATGTCATGGAGCATTGTAGGTGTATGTAGATAGGGTAATTGCATTTTCTACTATTTTTTGTAGATTTTATTATTTCATGTGGTTTTAATATAGATCTATATTTCTTATGATATTTCAATAATTTCCTATAATTCTTTCATGCAAGTTTATGTATATATGTTTGCATTATTTCACATAATAGGACTTCCATGTTAGCTTAGGCTATTAAAATTCTCGGGGGAGAATATTCAAAATCTAAGCTTCTGGTAGAAAGATCGAAAATTCTAGGCGAGGCAGGTGCCTAACACCTTGCCACACTCGTAACCTGACACAGACCCTTATCTCTGGAATAGACCAAACTATGAAGTCAAATTTGGGGGTTCCCTCCTTTCAGAGGAATCCAACCCCCTACTTTAGCTTGATCCTTTGATCGAAATTGGGATCCACTATAAGGTTCTAGGCCCTGAATCCTAGATGGCGACTCCAAAAATCATGCTTTCCCTATCCCCCAATAGTCTCCAGACTATGTTTGGAGACCATTCAATTCATTCACCCCTGTAAGGCAGACCAAAGGTGTGGGGAGGAAAAAGCGAAAAGAAAGAGAGACAACAGGTATTTTTACTTATAGGTACTTCTAGGATAGTGACTTAACTAGTTCTTCGTGGCACACTCCATGATAAAAAGAACTAAAGGTTGCCCCATCCTCAAGGTCCTTGATCTCCATAGTGGCCTCTGTGAAGTGGGAGATATACTCCCAGAGTGACTCATCTTGACCTTGCCTCACGAAAAAAGGATTAGCATAAGTCTTTTGTTGTTTAATTCTACTATGGAATCTAGAGATGAAATATATTCCTTATTCATCATAGTTTTGGTTTGACTAGGGCCTCATGGCTGAATACCATGTCAATGTCGCTCCCTTGAGCAAGCTAGGGAGGGCCTAGCGGAGCACCACGTTCGAGTTGCCTTGGATGGAAAAAATAGAGTTGTAGTGGTGAAGGTGCTCAATAGGGTCGGTCATCCCATCATATAGAACCAAAGCTAGTGTCTTGAACTTCTTAGGGAGATCTTCCTTCATCAGTTCGTTCAACAAGTAACTGTGCATGGGACTATTAGAAGTCTAACAACTAACTTTTTCAGGCTATTGACTTTCTCGTCCAACTCACGAATGCAACATTCAAGACTTATTCCCCTCTTAGGACAAGCGAGTTCGAAAAGAGCGACCTCAACACCCTAGGGACTCTAGGGAGATTGGCGAGACAAGCGAGAATCACAAATCTAGGTTGTTCTTCCCTTTCACGATATTCATGGTTGTTGACTTCAGAACGACTGGCTTCAACACCCCTGGGTCTCCCAGGAGCTATTAAGAATTGCGACACCTAGACTGCCCTTCCCTTCCATAATGTCCATAGTTGTTGTCTTGATGTTGAAAAGAGGCTCGGGGTGAACCGTGTTTAGAGCAACTTACCCTTATGGTTGAGCTCACCCTTGGTAGTCCATCAACCCTCTCCTCGATTTCACCTCTCTAAGTGGGTAGGCTCTTGGAATGGGGCTCTAGACTAGTGTGGCTGATCTATTGGTCGACCCGCTAGGTGTCTTTACTCTTGCCGTTTTGACTGATCTAAACCTACCAAGTGTTTGAGAATTTCTATTGGCAATCCTCCACATTTTAGAAGGTTGCGGGTTTTGCTATTGGCGTCCATTGACAAGCCCCATATAACTTCCCTCGTCCTCACAATGATCAATGCATGATGGGTTAGGATGGTGCGTGTTTGCAAGACTCACCCAATCCATACTATTCTGAACGATTGTTGGTCTTGAAGTTGGTACTCCATTGGCCCATGCAGCAGCAGGTGGTCCCTCAAGTAAAGTTGACCCAAACTGATATAGAAACCTCTGGAACATATCTTTAGTGTTCAGCACCTGAAGTTGTAAGTTGTGTATCTACGCATTAGTGGTTGGCGCATCAATGTTCAACTGCACAAGTGACAAAGATGGAGGCGCAATTCCCCCCACTATTGGGACCTAAATTCCTGTTGATTGATGGTTCTCTCTTTGCACTAGTTGGGACAAACCCACGTTAGGCGTCGATGGAGGAGGATCATCTCTATGTAGTGGTCCTCATTGGCCCTCCTGTCCTACGGGAGGGAGAGATATTAAACGTCCACTGCATAGGAGCATTTGCTTTTGAGTTAGTGGCTTGACCAATAAGCGCTTCCCACAAACAACACCAATCTGTTGCAATAAGAAACCATTCTAAGCCTCCTATAGGGTCCTATATAGAGGAACAAACATAGGAGAGTGAGCATCGGGCTAATCTGGCAAGGGACTCTCCAATGTCTAAGTTAAATCTCTCCATGACAGTAATTCCAGTTGAATGGAAGAAGATTCAATCCCTGTGAAAGGGATGCTTACCTAGGTATATAAAGTTGTGGAGTGGCGGAAGTGGAGAATCCAAATTAGGCCAGTTCCTATTTTGGTAGGATTCCGAGATGGTTAAATCTATACATGGAGAGAGCATATTGGGAAGACATCCCACTTATAGGAGCTCCATATCCTACGTGATGTTGGAGATCTCCTTCCTTCTAGGAAAGATTTGGAGTCCTTACAAGTGTCCTATCTTGGTTAGGAGAGATCCAATCCTCACTTGGAGATTACGTTTTGGATTAGGAATACATTTCCTCATAGCAAATGTGTTCTCTTATCAAGGAATTCTCCAAGTATCAAATACCGAGTGACATTGATTCGGTAGCTCAATTCTGAGCTACCTCTACCAAGTGCCTGATGGCTGCGTTCTTCTCCATGCCAGGCCTATGAATGTGGTTATAGTCCGACCACTTGAATGCAGCTCAGATGTTGTCCTTCCTAGAGCACCAACAATAGCTTGGATATGACTCCTGGTTCCTGCTTCCCAACCTTCATTTGTAGGTGCACCTTGGCCACTCAATAGTTGGCCCACCATACAGGGGCGAGGTCGGTCATGCTATACCCATAAAGCGAGGATCACTCCTTGGGAATGTAGCTCAATGTACTCTTTGATTGACTTGCCTCGTTCCAAGGCCAGTTGGTCATGGACTTGCTTTGACCCACTAGATCCATGTGGCGGGCTATCCCTGGTGAGTACTTTTTGCCATAATAGAACCCTATCTGTTTGTATTCTCTACACTAAGACACATGGGGTCGGCTATGAAAATTTGCCCCTATCCCTGACAGGCCATCCCATACTCCCATATGTCTTGGTGTGGGAGAACACAAGTTGACAGGCTTCTCGCACCCTAAATGACTCATACTAAGTTTACAACCCAAGCTTGGCTCGAATCGAGTTCGGGCCTGGGATAGGGGCAGAAAATAGCTAACCTAGACCCTGACCTGGCTCAAGGTAGGCTCTTGACCATAGTTAGTAAGTTCGAATGACAATAATAGAACACATACGTATGGCAATTAAGCAAATCTATGGTAATAATACTTTAAAAAAATCCGATGCAATAAAAGGTGTACGATAATGATAAGATACATGTTTAATACGCATTTAATATGGTGCTCCATAAAAATACACGAGCAGAAACATGGGTTTATTTGGTATTAAAGTGAACTAAAACTTATTGTTTGCCCACTAAATCTAAGGTAAACAGCTTATAAGTTGTGTCATGTAAAGGGGAATGGATGATTTAAGTAGGGGAATGTTAATTTCAACGACAATGAGGTAAATAAACAAGTCAAGAAATAGAATGAAACAAGATTAATGTAGCCTATTAGTGCTAACATAAACTCAATGAGATCGGTGATTTTCAAAAAGAATATTAATCGCTAGAAAATTCTTGGAAGCATAAGTAATTGTTATGAAAAATATCTGGAGCCGCCTAGAAACAAGATAATACGGGCTGAACAAGAACCAAAGAGGGGCGACACCGGCTATCTGGTCACCCCAATAGTGAGCGACTGGGGGAACAAGTGCAATCCCCATTATCAAATGAATGAAAAACACCAAGGATGGACATCGACAAACCAGTCCTTGGTATATGGCTGGTAGCACATGACGATCAGGTCATTCAGTCAGTAACCCAATGACGAATGACAACCCCCCTAAGAGGATCCATCACTCAAGGCACATGAGTCATTAGATGTGGGTCGATCCAGGGGAGGTAGAGAGGCCCACAGGTCTTTTCCCCCTCAAACGGATATCTTGATCCGATTCCAAGAGGCAACACATATGAGCACAGAGTTCCCATATCTAGGATGCTCTCCAAGAAACACTTTCCTACTATGACAATTGAATCAGACTCCTACCTACAATGGGAAACTGCTATAGTGGGACTCTTCATCAAATAAACACCATCACAGACTATAAGAACCCAGGTAAACCCTAGTCTAAATGATGGATTCTCTTCTACTCTTGAGAGAATTATTTGTTTGCACAGAAGTTTAACTTAGGCATCGAAGAGTCCCCTATCGGACTAGCCCGATGCTCACTCTCTTGTGTCTTCTCATCTCTACAAGATTGAATGAGACCTAAGATGATTTCCATCAGCAACAAATTGGCACCGTCTATGGGAAACTGATTTCAAGCCACCATAAATTATGGTTCCATAATTGTTAAATGCCGACATGCCACATGTATGCAAACTTGAGATGGGTAACGTCCGAGACAAGTCTCTCCAGTAGTGGGGAGAACCTATGGAAGATCTAGTGCAACTACCATTATTCGAGGATCCTGACCAGATTGTCCAACTTAGAGCTTGGCTGAGTCCAAGCAAGGTTTAGGAAATACTCTATTTCCTCAGAGAAAACCCAGATGTCTTCGCATAGTTGGTCAGGATATGCTCGGCATCCCCAGGGATGTCACCAAACTCACTCTCAACATAAACCAAGGATAGAGGCTGATACAACAAAAAGGAGAAATTTTGCTCCTGAAGGAGAAAAAATCATTAATGAAGAATTGGAGAAACTAAAATTTTGTGGGCCTCATCAAGGATGTATGGCTCTCTATGTGGCTCGTCAATATCATGATGGTCTCAAAGCTGAAAAAAAGTGGAGGATCTACATCGACTACACTGATCCCAATAAAGCCTATCCAATGGACTACTATCCACTCCCAAGAATTGATCAGCTCATCGATGAGATGCTGACATTCATGGATGCCTTTTCTGGATACAACTAGATCAGGATGAAGGAAGATGATGAGGACAAGACGTCATTCCTGACCGAATAAAGAAATTACTATTACTAGGCGATGTCATTCGACTTAAAGAATGTCGGGGCTACCCACCAGAGAATGGTCAACACCATGTTTACAGAATAGATCGGGAGAAACATGGAGATTTACATATATGATATGCTTGTTAAAAGTATAAAAGTTGATCAGCACATAAACAATCTAAAGGAAGCTTTTAAGGTGCTACGATGAAATCGGATGAAGTTAAACCCCACAAAATGCTCATTGGGGTCACCTCGGGCAAGTTCCTAGGGTTTATGTTCTCAAAGAGGGAATAAAGCAAACCCAAGCAAGATCCGGCTATACATGATAGGCCCCCACGAACGTCTGCGAGGTCTAGAAAGTGGTTGGTGGGTGGTAGCCCTCGATCGTTTGTCCCCAATCGAGGGATAAGTGTGGCCTTTCTTCAAGATGTTGAAGGGTTTATGAATCCCAAAGGATTTTCTTTGGACTTCCGAGTGTCAGGATGCCTTCAAGGCCTTAAAGGCCTACCTCACCTAACCACCGCTTCTCATACAGTAGAATCGGGAGACCAACTGTACATCTACCTTGTGGCCTCACTTTAACAATTAAGCGTGGCCTAGTGAAAGACTAGGATAAGCGCATGAAACTTATCTACTACATCACCCATGCACATGGATGCGAAAACAAGATACCCGGGCCAAGAAAATGGCTTTTCGCCCTAGTTTTCATTGCACAAAAAATGAGATCGTATTTTTAGACCCATTCGATCATTGTGCTCATCGACCAACCTCTAAAGAAGATATTACATAAACCCAATATATGAGGATGATAAATCGGTTGGTCGATCAACATAAGTGAACATGACATTGACTACTAACCTCATGACCATAAAGGGACAAGCCAAAACCGACTATGTTGTAAAATGCACCTTGATGGACAATGAAAAGGAGAATCAAGATGAACCGACCACGTCCCCGAGGACATGGACAACTCGGCGGCGAGCAGGGGCAAAGCCACACTCATCTTGACTACCCCTAGGGGGTTCAAAATCCGTCGCTCTATGCTTCACCTTCACAACCAATAATGAAGTAGAATATGAAGCATTAATAAAAAAGGCTCCGCTAGTTCGTTTCATCAGGTAAAGCTCTCTTGGTCCATAGCGACTCACAGCTCGTGGTTAATCAAGTAAAGGTGATTACATGGCGAAGGAGGCAAGGATGGCCAGCTATCTAAAGGTAGTAAGAAACTTGACCTCACTATTAAGCTAAATGTGAAATCAACGGTTGCTTAGGGAAAGAATAAGTCCACAAGCACCCTATCATGGCTAGCAACAAACTACAAAGTATAGCACAAAGCAGTACACATTGAGGTAATGGGCCGACCCACAAAGTAGAAGAACTACATTGTGTGCCTTAGGAACCATGTTGGATGGACCCGATTGTGAGGTACTTAAAGACAATTATCTACCAAGGACCATGCTAAAGCACGAAGGTGAATAACAGCAGCTAAATATACCTTAGGAGAAGGAGGAGTTGTACAAAAGAGCGATTTTGGGCCCTCCTTGAATGCTGGGCCCATCGAAGCCGACGTCCCCTTCGAGAAGTGCATAAGGAATCTCTGAAGCCATTTGGGAGGGCGAGCTTTAGCCTACAAGGTTCTAATCAGGATTCTACTAGCCAAAAATGCAAAAGGATCACGATGGAATATGCTCAAAAATGCTGGTCCTGCCAAATCCACGCCCCGATAACATGCCAATAGGTCATCGAGTTATCCTCCATCCTCAACCCAATACTGTTTGCGATGTGGGGAATGGATATCCTAGGACCATTTGTACCCAGATTGAAGAAGGTGAAATTCCTCATAGTGGCCATTAACTACTTCACAAAATGGATCTAAGCTCATCCACTCCCACAGATCATAGAAGAGAACATGGAGAAATTCATACAAGATGACATAATTTATCGGTTTCAGATTCTGAAGATCCTCCTAGCGACAATGGGAAGTAGTTTGATAACGACATTTAGGGAATTTGTAAAGATTAGCATAGAGTTACGCAACACTTTGTGGGACTCTCTAAGTCGATGGTCAAGCGAAGTGTCCAAGCCGAACTATGTTAGGCGGACTAAATATGAGGCTCAAGCTAGAATGAAAAGGTGGGCGATCAAGCTGTTTTCGATTGTGTTGTGGGCTTTCGAACAACGGTGTGGACCCAAATGGGTGAAACTATTCAAATTGTCTTATGAAATGGAGGCCTTAGCACCAGTTGAGGTCTTGGGGTCCCCGGGCCCCTTTAAACCCCGCGAAAACACAAATGAAGAGGTTTAAGCCAACCTAGAATTCTTAGGCAAGTGCAAGAAGAGGACTATGAGAAATGAAGCATATAAAGGAGGACTAAGTGGCTCGTAACTCAAAAGTCGGGGTTCCAAGTTGGCAACTTTGTCCTATGAAGGAAAGAAATCTAGACCCAAGACATAAGGAAAAGTTAAGTGCTAACTAGGGGGGTCCATATGTCATTTCCAAAGTATATGCCCTGCAAACTCAGGGTGAAATGGTTACGAAAGCAGGAATTTGGAGAACCTAAGAAAGTACTTTGAAAGCATGGTTTTTATAGAGGGGGGGCCTTTTGCGGATCATCTCATTAAGCACCAGAAACCAACCTCGAATGGTGAAATAAAAATGCCCCCCCATTTCCCCGGGAATCCTAACTCACCATTAGGGATACTAGTGGTGTGATAAATGCTTACCGTCTTACTAACCTACGAAATCTCGATAGCAGCCTTAACATTCACAATCCCCTTTAAAACCAAACCATTTGTAGCGGAATGGGTATAATAGTGGATCATAAATTTAAAAGGGGAATTTATTTAATGATAGTACATAATTAAAACCATGTCATCCCACTTAAAATATTCACAACTTATACATAATAAGCCCAAAAAACACCAAAAATATTTAAAAATCAAAATCAAAAAATACACTATGCATCTAAGTTGCTTATAGTGATCCTGTTTCTGATCCTAGTTTTTCTCCTTGGCATCGGCATCCATGGGTCACCTACTTCTTTTTTGGGACGAGAGGGTCACCACCGGGGGACCACCGTGCCATCATCTTTTAAAAAGTGGCATATCGTGGGGTGATTTCCCGCTTCTCGATGAGGGGGGGTTCATACACAAACAATGACATGTACAATAATTCATGATGACATGAATATAGTAATTAAACACATAGTCCATGATGCGAATGATGCAATCCATTTGTTTATTAAACCACCTAATAATACAAGCGGTTTTGCACTCACACTTGGTCCCCCAAAAATAATATCCCTAGTCATGATTGGGGTCTGCTTTGTCCCCCGCCCTCAATATAGCACATACACCGACCTTGGATACCTCACCACCTAGTCATGCCCAGCTTTTACCAACTTTTCCTTAGCTCCTTGAAGCTCTTCTCACAAGCATTGGACCACTTAAATTTCACCCCCTTTTCGTTGAGTAAGGTCATTAGCGGAAATGGGAGAAGTTCTAAATAAATCTTTTAGTATCCGAACCCCGGGAAAAAACTGAATGTTTGCCATATTCTTGGGGTGTCCCATTCTAAACCGCCTTCACCTTGAAAGGTCAACCTCTATACCCTTATCACGAAATAATGTGGGCCGGGTGCCACTTGTGACAACCAAAATTAGTACTTGTTAAAGTTGCTTCTCTCTCGGATTTCTTACCAATCTTAGGTGGACAACATGTTCTTCGCACTCTTGGGTATACCAAGATGTCATCGATGAACACAATCATAAACTTACCCAAAACTTCACGGAACACGGTTCATTAAACCCTAAATGCGGGTAGTGCGTTGGTAAACCCAAACCACATCACTAAGAACAAATAATGTCATCGAGATCGAAAGTTGTCTTTTTGACATCACTATCCTTAATTCAAATGGTGATACCCCGATCTAAATTCAATCTTAGAGAATACTTTAGCACCTTTCCCGATCAAGCGGTCATCGATCCTGGGCAAAGGATACGATTCTTGATAGTGACTTGTTAAGCTCGATAAACAATGCACAACCTCATACTTCCATCTTTCTTCTTGGCGAACAGTACCAGTGCTCCCCACGGAGACACACTAGGTTTAATGAACCCCTTCTTCAAAAAGTCCAAAAGTTGCCTTAATTCCTTCAATTCTATGGGGCCATACGATAAGGGTTTTTTGACCGGTGCCGTCTTTGGGGTAGATATAACAAACTTGGTCTCGGTTTGGCGCAATCCTTCGTCATCTAAAATACATCGAGGATTTTCCCCTTCCCAAATCTAATTCGTCAATGATCGACTTCTATCTCGTGTCGTGAAAATACTAAGCACCTTGACATCCTTGGTCTAATAGCTTCTCTACCAAGAGTGACTAATAATCCTTTTTGGTTCTTTAATCCCCTAAAGGTAAATTCTCCCTCATCACGGGGTCAAAAAATTATCACCTTCTCGAACACTGCAAGGCTCCCAAAGCGGAAACCCGGTCCATCCAAAAATCACATCAAGTAGGTCATATCCAACACAATCAAGCCCACACACTCCGGGTGTTCTAATAGCCAAACGAGTCAAGCTTTTGGGTGGTTCCCATCTTCCTCACAAATATCGGTGATGCAAATGAATGGGATGCTCAGTAAATAAAATGTGTAAATAATGATATTAATAAGGTACCTATCACCTGGCGGGTTTAGCTTCTACATCCTCAATTGTCATGCAAAAACTCTTCCTTGGGGTCTCACCCTTTGGTACGGGCACATTGGTCATATTTTTCCACATAAACAGGTGGAATTCCCCCGAAATATCGATCATTTTTCCCGTGGCCTTGGCGGAGGGCTCATAAGAGCACGGGGCTTCATCAAAAATATGCCCCCGATTCATCCAGTTGTTTCGGTGGGCATTTACAGTGAAAACACAGAAAGGGCCCATGAGGTTTGGGGCTTTCCAGCTCGGGCTCGATCGTCGAGGTTTGTTCTGTGGGGTTTGTAGAGGGTCTTCCCACCTACATTTTAAGCTAAAGAAATCCCAATTCAACCGAACCATTTGGGAGATACGGCAATCTAACGGTGGAAATCTTAGATGGTCATTTAGTCAATATTGTTGCCAGAGCTCACCCAACTTGGTTTGAGCTCAGCAATCACACCAGGGAAGTGAAATGAACAATACCCAAGCTCCGAGAGGTGTCGTGGTCATGGTTCACCTCCATACGCAATTATGCTAGGTCAAAATGAAGAGGAAGAGTGGTAGAGGATGTAGCACCTACCTCCGATAAGATTTCGGTAAGAAATAGCGAAGCTAGGACTCAAGGTGAGCTCCAATCTCCTCCTTCCTCCTCTTGTCCTACATTCTCTTCATTTTTTCCCCTTTCTTTCCCTCTCCTATGATTTGGAAAAGTAAGAAGTGGTAAATGAAGCCCACTTCTCTTATTTATAGTAAACCAAATCACTAGGGTCTATTTGGTTGGTCCCTATTGGTCCCAGTGAGTTAAACCAGCATTCGGGACACGCGGGGCCACCTCCTTGGACTCATAATGTAATACCCTACTTCTTAAACCCGGTCTGATTACACGGTTGACCCGGTTTAACTATGCAAGACCTGAACCGGAGAGAGTTAGAGCGGGCTCCTTATGGACTATGATGGCAAAGGTGACCTTAAACATCGGCTGGCCCGACAAGTCCGAGCCAGTGCCAGAAGAGCCGAGAGTACCCAACCCGTGTACATGCACCTACCATAAGGCCATGTCGGATAAAGCAGGTATTGTAGCCATATATTAAGGTATATATGTATACTACATCATATATGCCGGGGTGGGGTTCGCACGGGGCCCCGAACTCTGTCAAAATCCCAATTTTTGGGGCCCTCGGTGGGCGGGACGGTGGGGCGCACCCACCCCCCTAAAAGTGCCCCAACCATGTGAACTATTTAGTTATTTAAGAAGTATATATATAGCATTTATGATTTTCTTTTCTTTTCATTTATGACACTCAAAGCTTGGTGAGGATAGTAAAGAGGAGAGAAAAAAGGGAAGAAGAAGGGAAGAAAGGAAGAAAGGATTTCATGGCCCCAAGCTTTATCTTCCCATTCCGGGGAAGAGTGATCTTCAACACTAGATCTACATTTAGAGGTAAGAAAAGATGGGTTCCTTAAACATTCACCATACCCAAGCTTAAACCCTTGATTCGAGTAGGGTTTCTTGAGATCTTTAAATCCCTTTGAAATGATGAATCTAAGGTTTAATAGATGATTTTTTTTCTTGAAGGATTTGAAGAGGTATTGACAAGGTTGAAGAAGCATTGTGGGTTTGAAGTGATTTTGAGGGTTTGAAGGTGTTTTTGGGCAAAGAAGGTAAGATGGTTTCCCCTCACTTGAATCTAACCTAGATCTAGGTTAGAACCTTTCTATAAGACATTGAAAGTGTGAAAAAAATGGGGGAAAAACCCCATTTGAATCCCCAAAGAATGGAGGAATTTGGGGAAAAAAAGCAGTTTTCCCACCAAGACCGGGGGGAACCGGGGGCCATCGGGCCCCTTTTTGAGAGGGCCGGGGGGGCCCTTGGGCAAAACCCCGGGCCCCCCAAACCCCGGGGGGCAAACCCGGGGGCCCCCCCCTTGTCTTTTAGGCCCCGGCCCAACCGTGGGCGGTGGAGGCCCAATGGGTTTTGGGCCCCACTCAAACCGGGGGCCCGGGCAGTGGGCCTTTAACCCCCCGTGGGGCCCCCGAATGTGATTCTTCGTCCGTTTGGGACCCAAATCGGACTTTGACCTTTTTTTTTAACGTTCTAAACATGTTTTGTAAATGGGATCTCGTTAATTTTGTTTCCCAAAAATGGTGAAGTACAAACCCCCGCCAATCATGTTAGGTTCACCAAACCCACGCTTCTCGCGGATCCCCCCCGACCAACGGAACCCTTGAAACCTCGGTAAGGGGAGAGGACTTTTGGCCTTATTTCAAGGCATTGTTTGGCATTCATTTCTTGTATCTAGTCTAGTCATGCCATCATGATTATGCTATGTAGATTAGTCATCCTCATTTGTGATGCTTTGTGCTATGTTTACTTTCTAAATGCCAAGTGATGAGATGCTTATGTGATTGAATGTTAAATTTATTGTGCATGATGCATTGATAGACTAGATCCCGAGTCATTTTAAAACGAGGGGATTGGTGGCCCGTGGTAGGGGGCCGGAGGAACTATCTTCGTTTTTATTGTCATTTAGGAGCATGAGGTTTGGATTTTCACCATCCTCTCGATTTTTCCCCAAAGGGGTTATGGTGATGGGTTACCATTTGGGGGAAGCGGGGTCGGTTGGGGGGTCACTATGGGGGTTAGACATAAATTTTTGGACTCCAACCCGTGGTATATTCAAGAGGGCCAATCTTTGTTTTTAAAATTTTTTGAGTCGACCTTTAATTTCCCATTTACTTTTTGTTGAGGGGTTTCGGCATTTTTTTATTTTTCCCGAGTACTCAAGGTGGGTTTTCCCCAAGCCCTATGGGCGTTTTTGGGATGGAGTTCAGGGCTGGGCCGAGATACCAAATTGGGGGCGTAGTAGCACTAAACCAAGACTTAGTAATGTTGCTTAGGTGGATGTGATTTAAAATGTATTGCATGGCATGTAGTGCATATGATTGTGTTTTGATGTGGGACTTTGGTGGTCCATCTTCCCCTTTTTGAGCTAGTGAGCTCACCCCCGGGTCCCCCTTTTTAGATGATTTTGCGGGTCATACACCCGAGGAGAGGGGGGGCCCCAAAATGGGTTTCCCCCAAGGGGGGTTGGGCCCCGGGAGTTAAAAACACGGCATTGGCCGGGAGGGTTATTTTTTGGGACCGACCGATGGGGGGCCCGAGCTCCACTTGAGGCCGAGTGACCCTCTACCATGTGATCCCGTGGGTTTAAACCCCTTGATCCGGGAAAGCTCTACCCTTTTGATTTGAAATGTGTACTCGATTATTTTGATGGTTTTTTATGTACTTGATATGTGAATTGTATTTTTATTGTGTAAATATCATGCCCGGGGGCCCACATGTATATAACTATTTTATCCCAATTGGGGTATCAAGTATTATGGGACCATTCAGGTAAACCTAGTCTTTAGACCCGATGAGCATATATTAGTTGTGTGTATCGTGGTGGAATTGTTTCAAATGATCTGGCATTTTGGGGTTTAAAACCGTTAATTTCCCCCCTTTCCCGTTAAGCAGGGGTGAAAAAGGGGTTTATCAGGCGTGATGCTCGTTTCCACCAAAAATACCATTAGAACCCGAGACTCTATAATGGGGAAAGGGGGTTGGGTTAATGTAAAAGCTTTAAAGAGTAAAAGCCAAAGAATGAAGTATTAAAAGGGTTGCATTAGATGTTGCATTCATGGCATGCGTGAGAGTAGATAAAAGGTAAATAAGTCGATGTTATAACCTATCAGAAATTAGTTTGGAAATTTAAGAAAACGAAAAATGGGTTTTCCCAAAATTTTTCACACAAACACCGATAAACAATATATTCATATCAAAAGATAAAAAATAGCAAAATACACCACAACTAAACTACACAAGTAATCAACATATGAATTCACCAAAAAAGAAACCGCTATCAAAATATATTATTCCACAAATGTTTCCCATTCAATTAAATACAAGGAATGAGAAGAAATGAAATATACAACAAGGTCCAAAAAAGGGAAAATAGATAAAAAGTGTTGGGGAGCTAAGCCCTCAGGTCATCGTCGCTTCATCAATGATCACCACTTTACGGAGGTCTAGAGTTGACCCCAAAAGGCGATGGTCATAGTAGTCAAACCTCGCTTCACTACCCGCTCGCCCCCCGTAGGGGGCCAAAATCTTTGACATGGCTTTGGGGGGGTCAAGCCCTGGTTTGGAGAAAGGAGCCCCAAAAGAGCCCTCCCGGATGCATTCCCCCCTGGAGGAACTCTCGCCCCCTTTTCTCGTCAAACTTGGCCATCCCCGAGGCCCGCATGGTGGACATCATCCCCTCAAAACGCCACCCCTCGGGGGGGGGGCTCCAGGGTTTTGCGCCTGGAGGGACTAGGATGGGGCCCCATCGACTTTGAGGCATGTCACCCCCCACCAAATCATCCCCCCTGGGCCCCGAGGCGAGTCCTCATCCCCCCCCGGGGACTCCTCCTCCATGTGGACATCCTCCATAGGGGCCCTCCCCCCCCACCTCTGAGCCCCCGTTTCTAGGTGTATCCATGGGGGTATGGAGACCCATCCGGGGGAGGTTCCCCCTGTCGATCCTATCAGGAGTTTTCCCCTCCTCCCCCCGGGGGTCCCCCCGAAGAACTCAAAGATCCTAGTGAGGACCCCGCCATGGGGGAATCCTCCACCCCGGGGTGGGAAGTGGGTGCCCATCTTTGAGAATGATGTCGGCGGCACAAGTGCTCACACCTCCCTCACGGCCTTTAGATGTAGAACGTGATGAAGGCCCCATGAAACCCACCGTTCCGTGACCTCCCCCGGGAGCTTTGGGTGGACCAAAGGGGAAAATAAGCAAACCCCGGGGGGTAGAAGGATGTCTGGGACCCCGGACGGGTTTGCCGAATGGTCTCAGATGAAGTCCGCGCCCCAAGAATAAATGGTCCCAGGGCTTACCCCGGAGGGGGAGTTCGGTGCCCCGGTCCGATATGCCCAAGATTTGGAAAAGGTACCCACGGGGGATGTCCCCCCTTCACCAAGCTTACTATGGTGTACCCCCCGCGGATAAAAAACCCTCTGTTGGAAAACCCGGGGGACTAGCTACCGTAGAATGGACGGCCCACGTGGAGGATACCCTGCCCCAAAAGGTTTGAGAACCTCCCCCAACCCAGCCTTGTGGAAGTTGTCGACTAGCATGGTCTTCCCATCATCACCGACCTCTTGGGAAAGTGGGCCCGGGGGCCTTGCCTCGACTATGGAAGAGCCCTCATCATAGCCCGGAGTCCAACCGGGGGGCCCGGGGCCTCCCCTGAAGGCTGTAGAGCGGGTTTCCCCACACTCTTCCGCTTAGAAGTGGTAGTTTTCGCCAAACCCGAGGAAGAGGCCCCTTGAAATTTTAGATGACACCCGGCAAGAAGAAAAGAAAGGGGGGTGAGAAAAAAAGGAAAAAATGACAGCGGAAGGGGGCCCCAAAACCCAAATTCCCCAAAAGGGAAAAAAGGCGAAAGCTAGGAATGATGGGGAGCCATGGACATGATGCAGGTAAGTGACAAAGCGGAGACATGATAAAACAGAAAAGAAAAAGAAAGAGCATATGTAACATGAGAGGATTCGATTCCAATGCAAAATTCATTCACAATGGAGTAAAACTTGAAACCATAGGTCAAAGGGCGAAATCCCATGGAAAGGGGATCATGAATGTACAAAAACATACCCAAATAGATTGGAGGTCCACAAATAAAGTATGTGATGGAAATCAAAAACCCAATAAAAAAGAGGGGTTTTTTCATGGGAGACATGGGGTTTCCCAAAGCAAAAGAGACATTTCATGAATTCTATAGCATGTTAACACAAATCAAGTGTAATGCATCACAAATGAATCATAAATTGGGGGAAAAAAAGGGGAGAATTGAAGAAACCCCCAATTTTGGAAAACTAGGGCCCGATTTGGGGTTTTTCCAAATGAGGAGATAAATCCTAATAAACTAGGAATTATCACAATAGAAACATCACAATTGCATGGAAATGCTATTCTATGGAAAGAAAGCCAGATTAAAGTCTACACATGCATTTTACTCCCCAAGAGGAAATTAGAAAGGTGAAGAAGAGACTTACTTGGAAGTGGGGAGTTGAATCTTTTTAAAACCCCAGTTGATGAGGGGGCCTGAGTGGAAGCGCCGAGGAGATTTCCAAGATCGCCCGAGAAGGAGAGAGAGAAAGAAGAAGGGAAGGAAGTAAGACAGGCAGGGGCCCCGGGCCCTATTCGCGATTTACTCGGCCGGGACCAGCAGGCGGGCCCCAGCGGTGTCACCCCACAGGACGGTGGCTGACCAGTGGGCCCCTACCATGCAGTCAGGCCGGTTGTGAAAATTGGGAAAATTTTGAAATTTTTTCTTTTACTAACATGATTATATTGATTATTATTATTGTTATTATTCCTATATTAATGTGTTATGGTCAAGTGGGACCATTGACATACCTGTTGGGGCGTTGGCCCCGTATCTCGGAATTAAGTTGCGATTAATTGTGGACTATCATACACTACAATACCTTATGCAATGGCATATAATTGTGTGCCGAAATCAATTCTGATTGTTTAACCAATATGGTGTGATATGTTCGGTGTGAGAATACGATGGTGCGTACTAGATCCGTAGCAATGCTCGAGGTACCTCACTGGGTCCTCGTCCGGTCGGTCGACCACTGAATCGCAGGAGGTCCCGCTCTGTGGGGTAAACCTCACCTTCACCACCTCCAGAGACCCTTGGTGAGGTGGGGCACATAGGACCCACCTATGACTACACTCCGGACCTTCCACGGTTATTACTCGGGAGATGTTGCCTACATAATTGGCCGATCTAGCAGGCTTTTGGCAACAAATGCTTGACAGCAAGCATTTATGGTGCTATTCAGCAACAATTGGACCTTTCTCAATGGGTCAACCTCCCGGTACTCACTCCACAGGACTGCTGTGGGGTCGGGAATGGGACCACAAGTGGGAGTACACCTCCAATTCCACCATTGGTATTCCTCAATATGGGTGCCTCCTCCATACTCTTACTATCGGCTTATGCTCCTAACTTCCCAGGTGAATAATCGTCAAAGGTAGTGGAGTCATTCAAGAGGAACTTACTGTATTCTCTAAGGTGGGGAGTGATCCTGAGCTGGACCAATGGATCCAAGAACTAGAGAAAATATTTAAGGTGCTTGTGTGCGGATGCCTGAGAAACTCATTTGTCTTGGGCTACAACTCAAGAAGGAGGCAAATTCTTGGTGGCAAGCCTCCAAGCCCATATTCTTGGCTGCCCATCCAGAACCCACTTGAGAGCAGTTCAAGGAGTTGTTCTTGGACAACCATTATCCAGCGTAGCTTTAGAGACCCATGAGGCCGAGTTTATGGCTTTAACTCAAGGAGGTAAGCGTCCCGAGTACCAACAACAATTTGAGAGCTTGTTCCATTTTTCCCCAAGGCATATGAGACGGTGAAGAGAGAAGGCTACGAGATTCCTAAAAGGCCTAAAAGCATCCATTGGGTCCGTGCTTGAGGTCTTGGATTTGATGACTATGGCAGTTATGCGAGAGGCCAAGACCATGGAGGATAAGCAAAGGGAGAACAGTCCCTCACCTGGTATTGGAAGAAACAAACCCATTTTCGGATATGGGAAACTCCTCCAAGGCATACAGCGGACCGTGGATTACAGGCCTATATATAGGCAGCCCTATAGCCATCGGCTACCCTCCTAGACCGGTGGTGGTTGGGTTCCACCTCTTGAACACTTTGGTGCGGCACCTCTGACTCAATGCCGCCTCGACCTCCATCACTGCGGTCAAGTGTAGAGGGCCCTTGATCCCATCTCGGATTCGTTGCTTTTGCCATTCATATGGGCATTATGCAAAAAGGCTCGGGTGGACTAGCCTTGCCCTCCAGTCGACCCTCGTGTCTGACCTCCCTTAGCTGGAGAATCAATGGCGAGGAAGGATGTATGCTCTATCGGTGAGGAAGGCGAGGCGATCTGAAGTAGTAGTAGGTACATTTTAAATTAAGAAATTCATTATGATTAATATTGATGACTGCTGAAATTATATGCATTGTTACACTAGGTATCCTACCCATATCGGCATACCAACCTATGTTTTATTCGATTCAAGAGCTACTCATTCATTCGCATCTAAGAGATTTGCGAGAAAACTTGGGATGCCACCGGGATCCTAGATCACGGAATGATTGTTAGTATGCCTCTTGGTAAAGTTACGATTGAAGGAAGTATATGGGCGTGCCGTGGAAATTAGTGGAAAGAATTTTGAGGCACAACTCATTAGGTTCAATATGCAGAATTTTGATGTTATCTTTGGGTATGGATTGGTTGTCGGCTCATCGAGCTAATGTGATGTGTGAAAAGGCTGATTAGGGTGATAGATGCGAAGGAAAGAATTGGTATACTGCGGCAGATAAAATGAAACGGGTGAGGAAGGTCCTTGTCTCTGCTCTTCAAGCGGTAAAATTGCTAGAAAATGGATGTCAGGGTTACTTAGCATCGGTACTTGATGTTGATGCAAGGATTACACCTCTAGAAGAGGTAAAGGTGGTGAAAGAGTTTCCGGACGTTTTCCCAGATGATCTGATGCATTTACCACCTGATAGAGAGTTGGAGTTTGCCATAGATTTGACTCCTGGAGCAGCTCCAGTATCTAAGGCTCCATACAGGATGGCACCAGCTGAATTGAAGGAGTTGTAGATGTAGTTGCAGGAATTATTGGAAAAGGGGTTTATTTGCCCAAGTGTTTCACCTTGGGGTGCCCCAGTGTTGTTTGTCAAGAAGAAAGATGGCAGTTTGCGTATGTGCATAGATTACCGAGAATTAAATAAACTAACCATTAATAACGGTATCCATTGCCACGCATTGACGATTTATTTGACCGATTCAGGAGCTAGGGTATTTTCAAAGATAGACCTTGATTCGGGCTACTATCACTCAAGATAAAGAAGCGTGACATACCCAAGACACATTTAGGACTCGGTATGGTCACTATGAGTTCTGGTGTTATCTTCGGGTTAACCAATGCCGCGGCATTCATGGATCTAATGAATCGAGTATTTCAGGATGTGCTCGATAAATGGGCAATTGTTTTATTGGCGACATCTTGATCTACTCAAGACCGAAGAGGAGCACACTCAACACTTGAGAATGGTGTTACGAGGTTGAGAGAACAACGTTGTTTGCCAAGTGCAACAAGTGTGAATTACGGCGAACAAGTTGGATTCTGGGCATGTAGTGTCTAAAGCGGAATCGAAGTAGATCACGATAAGGTAAGCGGTAGTGGAATGGGAAAGCCCAGAATGTCGAAATTAGAAGCTTTTTGGGTTTGGTGGGATACCGGTGTTTCATCGAAAATTTAGCGAATCTCGGCACCAATGACTAAATTAACCAAAAGGGTGTGAAATTCGACTTGGCGGAGAGGAATGTGAGAGGTTTCGGGGAATTGAAGAAGAGGTTGGTGTCGGCCCTGTGTTGACCATCCACAAAGAAACACAGATGGAATGACAGGTCTACTAATGCTTCCAAAGTTGGTTTGGGTTGCGTTCTCATGCAGCGCAGTAAAGTAATAAGCGTATGCCTCCGACAACTAAAGGAGTATGAGAAGAACTACACTCATGATTTAGAACTAGCCGTAGTCATTTTGCCCTTAAGATTTGGCGACATTATTTGTATGGGAGAAGTGTGAGATATCGGTGATCACAAAGCACAGAAGTACTTCTTCACCCGAAGGATCTGAACATGAGGCAGAGGAGATGGCTTGAGCTCATTAAGGATTATGGCTGCGACATTCATCATCATCGGCAAGGCAAATGTAGTGGCAGATGCATTGAGTCGGAAGCGCAGTATGTCACTCTCATGTAGCGATCGACCTACCACTCGTGCAAGGCGATGCTAATGGATGAAGCCCTCTTGTATGAAGGAGCAACTTTAGAATTGGAATGTCAATCGAGAAAACCTTAAATGGTGTTGTATCCTTAGCGGCTCTGAGGTGCATCGGCTATTAGGCAGAGGTAATAATGAAACAACCTTTGGATCTGAATTGCGGCGGATCGAGTTAAGGTTCAAGATCAAACAATGAGCGACCTAGATTTTGTTCTAGCTAGTGATGGAGCATTGATGTTTGAGAAGGGATGTGTACCGATGATTTGGATATATAAGAATAGTAGTGAGAAGCATATAGCTCAGTACTCACACCAAGGAAGTACCAAGGCATACAAAGACCTCAAACAAAATTCTTGGTGGCCAAGCATGAAAGTCACAATAGCTCTGTATGTGGCTTGTCTCACATGCGGTAAAAGCTACGAGGCATCGACCTTATGGTACTCTTTAGGCACTCCCAATACCAGAATGGAAGTGGGAGAGGATTACAATGGACTTCATCACCGGACTACCATGTACACCTAAGGAATGGGCCGCGATATGGGTGATCGTTGATGGCTTACCAAGGCTCATTTCATTTCCATCAAGACCAAGTTCTCCATGGCCAAACTAGCACACCTTTACATGGACAACATAGTGCGCTTACATGGAGTGCCGATGAGCATTGTTTGAATAGGGACCCAAGGTTCACTTCGATTTGGAAAAGTTCTGACGTGCCTTGGGATCCTGACTGAATTTAGTCTGACTTTCCACCACGGTGATGGCGGTCGAGGCGAACCATCTGGATATTAGAGGACATGCTCGGGCATGTACAATGGAGATAGTGGCGTTGGGAAGAATATATACCTCTTATGGGTTTGCCTATAACAAGATTACCAAGCTACAATTGGGATGGCTCCGTATGAGGCATTATATGGCGAAGTGTAGAACTCCTTTGTATTGGGATGAGGTAGGCGAGCGTCGAATGTTAGGACTCGAGATAATACGACTTGTGACAAAGTCGGCGTTATTAGAGCGGATTAAAGCGGCTCGATCCGTCAAAAAGCTATCTGGACACCCTTGAAAAGACATTGAATTTCAGCGAGGAGAAAAGGTATTTCTCAAGATCTCTCCTACTAAAGGGTTGCAAAGGTTTCACGAAAGGGAAATTGAGCCCAAGATAAATTGGACCGTTTGAGATCTTAGCGGGTTGGCTTAGTAGCCTATATGCTTGCTCGCCACCTTCACTTGGGGATGTTCATAATGTATTCCATGTATCCATGTTGAGCGATCGTTCATGACCCCTCATGTATTACCGTGGGCGAATACCTTGGTGACATGACCTATCTGAGAAGCGATAGCGAAATTTTTGAAAGGTGAAAACCCTTTAACCGCTCCATTTCCTATGTAAAGGTGCGATGGGCTAATCATTCACTTGAAGAAGCGTCTTGGGAGAAAGAGGATGAAATGCAAGCTAAGTACCCTCATCTTTTTATCAACAGTGCGCAATTTCGAGGGCGAAATTTTTGGAAGGGGGTAATGTAATACCTACTTCTTAAACACGATCGATTACCTGATTGACCGGTTTAACTATCACGAGAACCTGAGCGGAGAGAGTTAGGCGGGCTCCTTATGGACTATGATGGCAAGTGACCTTAAACACGGTGGCCCGACAAGTCGAGCCGATGCGAGAAGGGCAAGAATACCCAAGCCATGTACATCCACCTACCATAAGGCCATGTGCGGATAAAGTAGGTATTGTGGCCGTATATTAAGGTATATCGTATACTACATCGTATGCCAGGGGTGGGGTTCGCGCCAAGGCCCAAACTCTATCAAAATCCCAAGTTTTGGCGGACAGGTGGGCGGACAGGTGGGCGGACAGGTGGGCGCACCCACCCACCTGAGTGACCCAACCATGTGAACTATTTAGTTATTTAAGAAGTATATATATAGCATTTATGATTTTCTTTTCTTTTCATTTATGACACTCGTATGTTGGTGAGGATAGTAAAGAGGAGAGAGAAAAGAAAGGGAAGAAGAAGGGAAGAGAAGGAAGAGAAGGATTTCAGCGGCACCGAAGCTTTATCTTCCCATTCCGGCGTCGGAAGAGTGATCTTCAACACTAGATCTACATTTAGAGGTAAGCAAAGATGGGTTCCTTAAACATTCACCATACCCAAGCTTAAACCCTTGATTCGAGTAGGGTTTCTTGAGATCTTGTAAATCCCCTTTGAAATGATGAATCTAAGGTTTAATAGATGATATCTTGAAGGATTTGAAGAGGTATTGACAAGGTTGAAGAAGCATTGTGGGTTTGAAGTGATTTTGAGGGTTTGAAGGTGTTCTTGAGCAAAAAAGGTAAGATGGCTTCCCATCACTTGAATCTAACCTAGATCTAGGTTAGAACCATCCTATAAGACATTGAAAGTGTGAAAAATGAGTTGGGAAAAGCCCCATTTGAATCCCCAAAGAATGGAGGAAGTTGGGAAGAAGCATGGTTTTCCTTAAGGTAGGGTGGGTAGGACCGGTGGGCCATCTGGCCCTTTGTGAGCACCACTTTGAGAGGCGAGACCTTGAGCTGTCGCGAATAGCCGGCGGGCTAACGGTGGGCCACCCCCTGTAATCTTAATAGGGCCCTTGGCCCAATCGATTAGCCCAGGACCGGCCTTTGCCCGTCGGTCCAAACCGATGGAGCGGGCAGGTGGTATCGACCCTGTGAGGCCTCGAATGTGATTCTTCGTCCGATTGGACCCAAATCGGACGTCGACCTCTTTAACGTTCTAAACATGATTTTGTCATTAGATCTCATTAATTATGATTTCAAAAATATTAACCCGCTCAATCATGTTAGGTTCACCAAATCCTCGCTTCTACTTTTGATCCCACCCGTCAGGCAGGAATCCTTGTACACCTACGGTGGTGGGAGAGGATGTTTGTTTCAAGGCATTGTTTGGCATTCATTTACTTGTATCTAGTCTAGTCATGCCATCATGATTATGCTATGTAGATTAGTCATCCTCACATTGTGATGCATGTGCTATGTTTACTTTCTAAATGCCAAGTGATGAGATGCTTATGTGATTGAATGTTGACATCATTGTGCATGATGCATTGATAGACTAGATGCCGTGATCGGCTTGAAGCGAAGTGCATTGGTGGCGTGGTATGGGGCCGGAGGCACTAATAATCTTTATTGTCATTTAGGAGCATGCGGTTTAGGATTTTCACCATCCAGTGCTCGACCCTTCCCAGGAGGTTAAGGTGTTGGGTTACCATTTGAGAGCGAAGTAGCGGTTGTCGTCCTTGTGGCGGTTAGACATAACGCTTGGGTCATTAGGACGATCGGCAACCTCGGTGGTATATTCAAGAGGGCCAATCGTCTTTGCTTTTAAATTCTTGGAGTCGGCACCTTTAATTTCGATCATTTATTTTGTTGAGAGGTGGGGTATGTTTTTACTTTCGTACTGGGCCTTCTCCGAAACAGCCTATGTCAGCAGGATTAGTTGCGCTCGTGCCGAGTATCGTGCCTTTGTGGTGTAGTAAAGAAGACTTAGTAATGTTGCTTAGGTGGATGTGATTTAAAATGTATTGCATGGCATGTAGTGCATATGATTGTGTTTTGATGTGGCTGCTGTGTGGTCCATCTTGCCCTTCTTGATTAGTGAGCTCATCACTTGGTACCCCTTTTAGATGATTTTCAGTCATACATCCGAGGAGCAGGGTGGGTCCCACAGTCGAGTTCCCTAAGAGGATTTAGTGGGCCCTGAGGAGTTAAATCGGCATTATGCGAGGTTGTCTTCAACGGGACCGCGGTTGATGCGGTAGGCTCCACTCTGGTGACCATGTGATCCGGTGTTAACCCTTGATGCAGTGAGCTCTAGCCTTTGATGCAGGCCAGTTGTACTCGATTATTTTGATGGTTTCCTTTATGTACTTGATATGTGAATTGTACTTTTATTGTGTAAATATCATGCCCTCGGGCCCACATGTATATAACTATTGTATCACAATTCGAATATCAAGTATTATGGGACCATTCACAGGTAAACCTAGTCTTCCGCTGATCTGATGAGCTTATATTAGTTGTGTGTATGCTGTGGTGGAATACAATATCAGATGATCCTGGCAGGTTTGGGTTAACCGGCGTTAACGGTCAGCTTGATTCGGTGTGAGCAGTGTGACATAAATTACAAGTCATGGGGAAGGTGAGTGTGTGGGGTCATCCGGAGTTGTTCACGATGTGGGTGGTGGGACCCATGGGCATCAGAACCCAACCAGTAGCCCAAAGGGCTACCGAAAATATGCCATCGGATCTAGCCCTGGCTATTTCCAGTGGGCATGTTTTCGATGGTCAAGGCAGTGTTGTGCCTTGACTGCCTGCTGTCCTCACTTGGTCATTCCACAGGTGTTTTCCCTAAGTTGTGTGCATGGTCCTCTGATAATTTTGGTACGTGCTAGGACTCGGGTGCGGGGTGTTGGGTTACTTACTGTTTAGGGTCATAAGGTTTGAATCCCCTCCAGTTGGGTTGGCAAGAAATACACGAGCAAGTGGTGTCATCCCTCCCCCTTTTATAATGAGCTATTGTGAGCCAAAACCCGGTGGTACTTTCCACTTTCGGTCCGAGACCTATCACAATAGTTCAAATTAATTTGGGTTAGACACGAGTGTAACAAGAAACTTGTGTGCCACTCAAGATGCGTTCGATCACTCTATCCCTATGGGTAGTAAGCTGGTCTATAATGATTGACATGATTCTAGAGAGTCAACTCGAGTTTGCACCTAAGCCCGAACTATGCTATCCGCAAAATCGTAAGTCCATACTAGGGTTGGCCATAAAGCCGGGTCTTTACTGATAGGCATATAATGGCAAGGTTCGACAAAACCAAAGAAGATCTCAATAAAAGTCGTTACACATTACACTAAAAAAGGGGGAAAAGAGGTATAAGTCATGCCTTGCCTGACTCCGAATCATCACTTCTACTCGACAACTCCAAGGTCGAGTCTCTTCTGTCGGCAAGGCCTTTACCGAGATAGCTACCAGTCGGTTTGCATGTCGAGCCTCCCCTTCTTCTCTAATCTCCTCTCTAATTTAGCAATGCACGAGCTTAAAAGGATGAAAATCATATGATGGATCTTTGGGAGGTGATGAATTTACGGCAATCCGAGCCCCATAGATATAGGTGTCAATATGAAAAGATGTGATGTGATCTTCAAACTCCTTCAATGCCTTATACCTCTCAACTGCGCAGGCTCTGTCATCACTTGTCACCTCTCATGAGACTCAGAGCTCCTCACCTAGCTGAGCCAATTTATGTTAGGCCTCTTCTCTCGAAAACCGTTCTTCTTGGACGAGCATTCTCTCCTCATTAAGTTGCGTCCGAACGGAGCCAAGATCAGCCTTGTATATTTTGAGCGAGTCCTGGAAAGCTTTCCTCTCTCCTTCCCACTTGACCTTATCGAAATCGTGAGCTCCAGAAGCTGAGGCAACTTGAGTGAACACCTACTCTGACAGCCTATCCGAGGGATAATTCATGGATATTTCTGATCATCAATGACCAGACAATCCTTATGAACCTCAGCAACCTCCACTTCAACTGGGCTAGGAGAACGCCTTAGGGAAAGGCGATTGGGAGACCTAGAAGTAACCAACCCAGGACTGTCGCTCAACAGTGGAGATCGAACCCCGGGACCCTCATAAGGCAATGAATCCTCTTCCAACTCTGAGCCATCCGACAGATCGACTCCCTCCGCTGCCTGATCCCCTGTAGGCCAGGCCGTCTAGCCAGTGGTAGTACTCGGGTGGTAAACCGTGGGTTCATCCTTCTGGCATGTCGTTCCCATCTCCACTTCCCATTGGGGAAGATTCGTGTTTCCTTGCCTTGTCCTCGGCGTTGCACTGAGCAACTAATTCAGCAGTTAACACTAACCTCCTCCTCTTTCAAGGATGAGGGCGAGTAACTATTTGGTCTCCTTCTCCCTCGCACTTGGGCGCGATGTCGGTTGGAAGCGGTGTGGGGGTGAAATGGCTTGAATGGTGTTTCTCTTGGCGGCACTATAGAGAAGAAGGGATCGATTAAAAAAAAAAGGTGCTCAACCCAATGCAACAATTCACATGGGGGCAACCCATTATAGGAAAGAAAATCTTTGTCTGCCAGTAGGTTATTGCCGATCAAGCGGCCTGAGTTCTTCAGCATGGTAAAGATCTCACATTCACTGCCATCAAAGTTGGACAAACGTTTATCTTCGCAATGTCTGGTTCCCCCCATACATTGTCGATCGGTAAGCCCTAGACCCTTGATGTCACACCCGTTCTCCGCAGAACGGGCGATGACCGGAGTTAACACAGTTAACCCAAACCTGCGAGATCATCGAGATCACGTATTCCACCCAGACATACACACAACTAATATAAGCTCATCGGATCGGCGAAGACTAAGTTTTACCTAAGAATAATCCCATAATACTTGATACAATTGTGATACAATAATTATATACATTTGGGCGAAGGCATGATATTTACACAATAAAAGTAAAATTCAAATATCAAGTACATAAGGGAATCCACCAAAACAATCGAGTACACAGCTCGGCTCGGTATCAAGGTTAGACTCAGCTCGGCATCAAGGTTGAGCCCACTCGGCATCACATAGAGAGCTCACTCGGCCTCGAAGTGGAGCAACCGGACCTCAAAGGTGGAGCTCATTTCGGCCTACGAAATCCACATAAACAGGTGGAATTCCACCAGAAATATCAGTCATATTTCTCGTGGCCTTGGCAGAGGGCTCATAAGAGCCTGTGCTTCATCAAAAATATGCCACCAGATTCATCCGAGGTTGTTTTCGGTGGCTGTTTCTGGTGAAAACACAGAAAGGGCCCATGAGGTTTGGGGCTTTCCAGCTCGGGCTCGATCGTCGAGGTTTGTTCTGTGGGGTTTGTAGAGGGTCTTCCCACCTACATTTTAAGCTAAAGAAATCCCAATTCAACCGAACCATTTGGGAGATACGGCAATCTAACGGTGGAAATCTTAGATGGTCATTTAGTCAATATTGTTGCCAGAGCTCACCCAACTTGGTTTGAGCTCAGCAATCACACCAGGGAAGTGAAATGAACAATACCCAAGCTCCGAGAGGTGTCGTGGTCATGGTTCACCTCCATACGCAATTATGCTAGGTCAAAATGAAGAGGAAGAGTGGTAGAGGATGTAGCACCTACCTCCGATAAGATTTCGGTAAGAAATAGCGAAGCTAGGACTCAAGGTGAGCTCCAATCTCCTCCTTCCTCCTCTTGTCCTACATTCTCTTCATTTCTCTCCTCTTCTTTCCCTCTCCTATGATTTGGAAAAGTAAGAAGTGGTAAATGAAGCCCACTTCTCTTATTTATAGTAAACCAAATCACTAGGGTCTATTTGGTTGGTCCCTATTGGTCCCAGTGAGTTAAACCAGCATTCGGGACACGCGGGGCCACCTCCTTGGACTCATAATGTAATACCCTACTTCTTAAACCCGGTCTGATTACACGGTTGACCCGGTTTAACTATCAAGACCGGCAGGAGAGATTTAAAGGGGGCTCCTTATGGACTATGATGGAAAGGGGTGACCTTAAACACGGCTGGCGACAAGTCCGAGCATCCCGGAAGGGCAGGCCCCCAAGCGTGTACATGCACCTCCCTAAGGCCATGTCGGATAAAGCAGGTATTGTAGCCTATATTAAGGTATTTTGTATACTACATTATCCCGGGGTGGGGTTAGAGGCCGAACTCTGTCAAAACCCCAAATTTTTGGGCCCTCGGTGGGGGGACGGGGGGGCGCACCCACCCACAGTGCCCCACCATGTGAACTATTTAGTTATTTAAAAGTATATATATAGCATTTATGATTTTCTTTTTTTTATTTATGACACTAAAATCGTTGGTGAGGATAGAAAAGAGGAGAGAAAAGGGGAAGAAGAAGGAAAGAAGGAAGAAAGGATTTCATGGCGCGGTTTTATCTTCCCTTTCCCGGGGAAGAGTGATCTTCAACCTAGATCTACATTTAGAGGTAAGAAAAGTGGGTTCCTTAAACATTCACCATACCCAAGCTTAAACCCTTGATTCAGTAGGGTTTCTTGAGATCTTATAAACCCCTTTGAAATGATGAATTAAGGTTTAATAGATGATATCTTGAAGGATTTGAAGAGGTATTGACAAGGTTGAAGAAGCATTGTGGGTTTGAAGTGATTTTGAGGGTTTGAAGGTGTTCTTGAGCAAAGAAGGTAAGATGGTTCCTCACTTGAATCTAACCTAGATCTAGGTTAGAACCATCTATAAGACATTGAAAGTGTGAAAATGGTTGGGAAAACCCATTTGAATCCCCAAAGAATGGAGGAAGTTGGGAAAAGCAGTTTTCCCCAAAGACCGGTGGTAGGCTTGGGCCATCCCCCTTTTGGGGAGGGCCCTTGGCCAAGGCCCCCCCGGCGGGCAAACGGGGCCACCCGCGGTTTTGCACCCCCCCTGGGCAGGGGGGCCAAGGTGGGCCAACCCCACCGGTCAAACCGTGGGCGGGCAGGGGGCTCCCCACGGAGGCCGAATGTGATTCTTCGTCCGATTGGACCCAAATCGGACGTCGACCTTTTTAACTTCTAAACATGATTTTGTCATCGGATCTTTTAATTTTGATTCCAAAATGGTGAAGTACAAACCCCCGCTCAATCATGTTAGGTTCACCAAATCCCGCTTTTTTGGGGATCCCCCCCGTCCGAGCAGGAATCCTTGTCCCTACGTAAGTGGGAGAGGAGTTTGGCCTTTTTCAAGGCATTGTTTGGCATTCATTTATTGTATCTAGTCTAGTCATCCATCATGATTATGCTATGTAGATTAGTCATCCTAAATTGTATGCATGTGCTATGTTTACTTTCTAAATGCCAAGTGATGAGATGCTTATGTGTTTGAATGTTGAATCTTTGTGCATATGCATTATAGACTAGATGCTAGTCGTTTGAAGCGAGGGGATTGGGGGCCCCGTGGTATGGGGCGGGGAACTATCTGTCGTACTATTGTCATTTAGGAGCATGAGGTTTGGATTTTCACCATCCGTACTCGCCCCTTTCCCCAAAGAGGGGTTATGGTGATGGGTTACCATTTGGGGGAAGCGGTGGTCGGTTGTCGGGTCACTATGGCGGTTAGACATAGCAATGGTCATTAGGACGGTCGGCAACCCGTGGTATATTCAAGAGGGCCAATCTTTGCTTTTAAATTCTTTGAGTGGGCACCTTTAATTTCGCATTTTTTTTGTTGAGAGTTTCGGATTTTTTACTTTTCAAAGACTCATGGGTTCCCCAATAGCCCTATGGGGTTTTTGGGTGGGTTCGGCCGTGCCGGTTTTCCTTGGGGTTAGACATAAACCAAGCAGTAATGGCTTGGGGTGTTTTTAAAATGTTTGATCTGAGTCATTATTTGTTTTATTTGGACTTTGGTGGCCCATTTCCCTTTGAGCTAGTGGCCTCCAGGACCCTTTTAGATGTTTTTTCGGTCTACCGGGGAGCAGGGTGGTCCCATCGAGTTGAAGGGTTGGGAGGGATTAAAAACAGGCTTTGTTGCTTGGGGAGGGTTTTTGGGGACCTTTTTTTGGGTACTCCACTCTGGGGCCGTGAGCTCTCCAGGACCCTGGGTTAACCCTTGACGGTGGCCTAGCCTTTTGATTTGGGGAGAATTTTAAACCGATTATTTTGTGGTTTCCTTTATGATTGATTGTAAATTTACTTTTATTGGTAAATTATCCCCTGGGCCCACTTAATTTTTGACCCTTTCGGGTATCAATATTTGGGCCATTACGGGTAAACCTACTTTTTATGTAATATTTTGTTGGTGTATTTTGGTAATTGATTCAGTATTGGGATTTGGGTTAGGCGTTAATTTTTGTTGATGTACGGGTGGAAACGGTGGTATCGGCGTGATGCTCTGCTCCCCCCTGACATACCATTAGAACCCTAGATCTATAATAGGAAAGGGGGTTGGGTTAATGTAAAAGCTTTAAAGAGAAAAAGCCAAAGAATGAAGTATTAAAAGGGTTGCATTAGATGTTGCATTCATGGCATCGTGAGAGTAGATAAAAGGTAAATAAGTGTGTTATAACCTATAGTACTATTTTGTAAAATTTTTGGGACATAAGGTAAAATGGGATTTAAAAATTTTTTCACACAAACACGATAAACAAATATTATATAAAAAGATAAAAAATAGCAAAATACACCACAACTAAACTACACAAGAAATCAACATATAATTCACCACAAAAACCCATCAAAATATATTTTTCCCACAAATGATTCGATTCTGATTGCAAATACAAGGAATAGAAAAATGAAATATACAACAAGGTCCACAAAAGGAAAATAGAAAAAAATGTGGGGGCTAAGCCCCCCTTGGTCATCGTCGTCTCATCAATGATCACCACGTTAGGGAGGTCTAGAGTTGCGTCGGTGGTATAGTAGTAAACCTCGCGTTCACTAGCTCTGCCCCCCGTATTTGGCCAAAATCTCTTGACATGGCTTTGGGGTGGTGCTCAAGTCTGGATTGGAAAGGAGTTCCCCAAAAGCCCTCCCGGATGCATTCCTCCTGGAGGAACTCTCGCCCCCTTTTGCTAAATTTGGGCCCATCCTCAGGCCCGCATGGTGGACATCATCCCTCAAATTGCACCCCCCGGTGGTGGGGCTCTTTTTGTTGCGCTCTGGGGGGACGGATCGGGACCTTCGACTCTGAGGCATGTCACCCCCCAAAAATCATCCTCCCGTCACGAGGGTAGTCCTCATCCTCCCGGACTCCTCCTCCATGTGGACATCCCCCATGGGGCCCCCTCCTACCCCTACCTCTGAGCTCCTGCTCTGGAGGTGTATCCATGGGGTAGGAGACCCATCCTCGGGGGGTTCCCCCTTCGACCTATCGGAGTCTTCCCTCCTCCGCTCGGTCCCCCGAAGAACTCAAAGATCCTAGTGAGGATCCCCATAGGGAATCCTCCATCCTGGGGGTGGGAAGTGTGGTGCTCCATCTCTTGAGAATGATTTTGGAGGCAAAGTGCTCGACACCCCCTCTCCCGTGTAGATGAAAACTGAAAGGCCCCATGAAACCCACGGCCCGGGTGACCTCCCCCGGGAGCGGTTTGGGGACCAAAGGAAAATAAGGAACCTCAGAAGGATGTCTCGGACCCCGGAAAGGGTTTTCTCCCTTGAATGGTCTCGTAGATGAAGTCCGCTCAAAATAAAAAATGGTCCCGGGGCTTACTCACAGGGGGGGTATTCGGTCCCGGTCCGATATGCCCAAGATTTTGGCCCAAGGGTATCCACGGTGGTGGATGTCACCCCTTCACCAAGCACTATGGTGACCCCCCTTTGGATAAGAAACCTCAAGTTCAGTAAAACCCGGCGGACTAGCTCTCTAGCAGGGGCGGTCTCGTGGAGGATGACCCCCACCGTCTGAGAACCTCTCTGAAGCAGCCTTGTGGAAGTTGCACTACAGGTCTTCTCCATCATCACCGACCTCTTGGGAAATGGCGGTTGGTGTTCCTCACTATGGAAGAGCTCCTCATCATAGTCAGGGGGTCCCGGGGTGGGGGTCTCCCTGGGGGGAAAGCTGGTTCCCCCTCTTCCGCTTAGAAGGGTAGTCTTCTCGACCCGGGGAAGAGGCCCCTTCGTTTGGAGATGACACCCGCAAGAAGAAAAAAGGGGGGAGTAAAAAAAAAAAAGGAAAACCCCAAAACCCAAATTCCCCAAAATAAAAAAGGACAAGCTAGGAATGATGGGGAGCCTATGGACATGATGCAGTAAGTGACAAAGCGGAGACATAAAAAACAAAAAACAACAAGAGCAATGTAACAGAGAATTGTTTCCCAATCATAAATTCATTCACAATGGATAAAACTTGAAACCATGGTCTAAGGCGAAATGCCAGGGTGCGGGATCATGAATGTAAAAAAACATACCCAAATAGTTGGAGGTCCACAAATCCCAAGTATGTGAGGGAAATCAAAAACCCAATAAAAAAGGGGTTTTCAGGGGGAACATGGGGTTTCCCAAGCAAAAAAACATTTCAGAATTCTATAGCATGTTAAGCACAAATCAAGTGTAATGCATCACAAATGAATCATAAATTGGAAAAAAAAGGAATTGAAGAAACCCCCTTTTTTGGAAAACTGGGGCCCCGATTTGGGTTTTCTCCAAATGAGGAGATAAACCCTAATAAACTAAATTTACACAAAGAAACATCAAAATTTCATGGAAATGCTATTTATGGAAAGAAAGCCTAGATTAAAGTCTAAAATGCATTTTACCCCCCAAGAAAAATGAGAAAGGTGAAGAAGAGACTTACTTGGAAGTGGGGAGTTGAATCTTCTTAAGCGATTTGATGAGTGGCCGGGAGGGGGCCCCGGAGGACTTCAAGATCGGGGGAAGGGAAGGGGGAGAGAAAGAAAAGGAAGGAAGTGGGCAGGCGGGGGCCCCGGGCCCTTTCGGTTTTCCGGGCCCCGGGCCCAGGGCGGGCCCCCGGTGTCCCCCAGGACTGGGACCGGGGGCCCCTCCGCGTCACCCCGGTTGTGAAAATTGGGGAAAAATTTTGAAATTTTTTTTTTAAAAATTTATATTGATTATTTTTTTATTATTCCTATTTAATGTGTTATGGTCAAGTGGGACCATTGCAAAATTTTGGGCTTGGGCCCCGTATCGGAAATTTAAAGTTGCGTTAATTGGGACTATCATACACTACAATACCTTTGAATGGCATATAATTGTGTGCGAAATCAATTCTGTTTTTAAACCCAATATGGTGTGATATGTTCGGTTGAAAATGATGGTCTCTAGACCCGTCAATCCGGGGTACCCCCTGGGTCCTCGCCCGGTGGTCGACCCTGAATCGGGAGGTCCCGCTCGTGGGAAACCTCCCTTCCCCACCCCCGAGACCCTTGGTGGGTGGGGCACATGGCCCCACCTATGACTACCTCCGGACCTTTCCAGGTTTATTACTGGGAGATGTTGCCCATAATTGGGATCTAAAGGCTTTTCAACAAATGCTTGACACAAGCATTTATGGGCTATTCACAACAATTGGACCTTTCTCAATGGGTCAACCTCCCGGTACTACTCCACGGACCCCTGTTGGGGGGGAATGGGACCAAAAGGGGGTACACCTCCAATTCCACCATTTATTCCTCTATGGGTCCTCCTCCATACTCTTACTATCCATGCCCCTAACTTCCCGGAATAATCGTAAAAGGGTAGTGGAGTCATTAAAGAGGAACTTCCCCTGTATTCTCTAAGGTGGGGAGTGATCCTGGCGGACCAATGGATCCAAGAACTAGAAAAATATTTAAGGTGCTTGGTGCGGATGCCAGAAACTCATTTGTTTTTGGTCAACTCAAGAAGGAGGCAAATTTTTGGTGGCAAGCCTCCAAGCCCATATTTTGGTGCCCATCCAAAACCCCCTTGGAGCAGTTAAAGGGGTTGTTCTTGGACAACCATTACCCGCGATTTTGACCCCAAGAGGAGTTTAGGGCTTTAACTCGGGAGGAAAGGCCCCGAGTACCAACAAAAATTTTGAGTTGTTCCTTTTTTCCCCAAGGCATAGGAGGAAGGGAAAGAAGGCCGAGTTCCCAAAAAGGCCTAAAAGCATCCATTGGGTCCTCGGGTCTTGGATTTAGACTATGGCGGTTTGCGAAGGCCAAGACCATGGAGGATAAGCAAGGGAGCAGTCCCTCACCTGGGGGGGAAAGAAAAACCCTTTTTCGGATAGGGGAAACTCCTCCAAGGCATACAGGGGTGATTACGGCCTTTTATAGGCAGCCCTATGGGCCATCGCTCCCTCCTAGACCGGGGGGGTTTGGGTTCCCCTTTTTTGAACAGGTGCGGCACCTCACTCAAGCCCCCGACCTCCACCCCGCGGTCAAGTGAGGGGGCCCTTGATCCCACTCGGTTTTTCTTTGCCATTCATATGGGCATTATGAAAAAAGGTTTCGGGTGAACCTTGCCCCCCGTCGACCCTCGTCGACCTCCCTTAGCTGGGAATGGCGAGGAAGGATGTATGCCTATCGTGGGGAAGGGAGGCATCTGAAGTATGGGGTACTTTTTAAATTAAAAATTCATTATGATTAATATTGATGACTCTGAAATTATATCATTGTTACACTAGGTACCTACCCATATGGCATACCAACCTATGTTTTATTCGATTAAGAGCTACTCATTATTGCATCTAAGAGTTTTGGGAAAAAACTTGGGATGCCCCCGGGACCCTAGATCACGGAATGATTGTTAGTATGCCCTTGGAAAAGTTACGATTGAAGGAAGTATATGGGCGTGCCGGGAAATTAGTGGAAAAATTTTGACACAACTCATTGGGTTCAATATCAAATTTTGATGTTATTTTTGGGTATGGATTGGTTGTCGGCTCATCGAGCTAATGTGATGTTTTTGAAAAGCTGATTAGGGTGAAGATGCGAAGGAAAGAATTGGTATCCGGCGATAAAATAACGGGTGGGGAAGGCCTTGCCCGCTCTTAAAGCGGTAAAATTGCTAGAAAATGGATGTCGGGGTTACTTAGCCGGTCTTGATGTTGATGAAGGATTACACCTCTAGAAGAGGTAAAGGTGGTAAAAAGTTTCCGCTTTTCCCGGATGATCGATGCATTTACCACGATAGAGAGTTGGATTTTGCCATAGATTTGACTCGGGCGCCCCGGGTATCTAAGGCTCCATACGGGATGGCCCCTAATTGAAGGATTGAGATGGTTGGAATTATTGGAAAAGGGTTTTTTTCCCCGTGTTTCACCTTGGGTCCCCGGGTTTTGTTTGTCAAGAAAAAAGATGGCGGTTTGCTATGTATGATTAGAATTAAAAAAACTAACCATTAAAAGGTATCCATTGCCCGCTTTGGGGATTTATTTGCCCGATTCGGGGGAGGGTATTTTCAAAGATAGACCTTGTCGGGCTATATCACTCAAGAAAAAAAGGGGGACATACCCAAGACACATTTAGGACTCGGTATGGTCACTATGAGTTCGGTGTTATCTTGGGGTTTAAACCCAATCCCCGCGAATTCATGGATCTAATAATGGTATTTCGGATGTGCTCGATAAATGGGAATTTTTTTTATTGGGACATCTTGATCTACCCCAAGACCGAAGAGGAGCACACTCAACACTTGAGAATGGTGTTACGAGGTTGAGAGAACAACGTTGTTTCCAAGTAACAAGTGTGAATTACGGCGAACAAGTTGGATTCGGGCAGTAGTTCAAAAGGGGAATCAAGTAGCCCCATAAGGTAAGGGGTGTGGAAGGGGAAAGCCCAAATGCCCGAAATTGGGAAGCTTTTTGGGTTTGGTGGGATACCGGTGTTTCATCGAAAATTTAGCAAATTTCTCGGCACCAATGACAAAATTTAAACCCAAAAAAGGGTGTGAAATTCGACTTGGCGGAGAGGAATGTGAGGGGGTTTCCCGGGGAATTGAAGAAGAGGTTGGTGTCGGCCCTGTGTTGACCATCCAAAAAGGGAAACACAGATGGAATGACAGGTCTACTTAATGCTTCCAAAGTTGGTTTGGGTTGCGTTCTCATGAAAGCGCAGTAAAGTAATAAGCGTATGCCCCCCGACAACTAAAGGAGTATGAGAAGAACTCCCACTCATGATTTAGAACTAGCCGTAGTCATTTTGCCCTTAAGATTTGGCGACATTATTTGTAGGGGGAGAAGTGTGAGATATCGGTGATCAAAAAAGCACAGAAGTACTTCTTCACCCGAAGGTTTCTGAACATGAGGCAGAGGAGATGGCTTGAGCTCATTAAGGATTATGGCTGCGACATTCTTTCATCACCCCGGAAAAGGCAAATGTAGTGGCAGATGCATTGAGTCGGAAGCCCCAGGTATGTCACTCTCATGTTAGCGATCGACCTACCACTCGTGCAAGGCGATGCTAATGGATGAAGCCCTCTTGTATGAAGGGGGAAACCCTTTAGAATTGGAATGTCAATCGAGAAAACCTTAAAGGGTTTGTTTGTACCCTTTAAAGCGGCTCTGAGGTGCATCGGCTATTAGGAAAGAGGTAATAATGAAACAACCTTTGGACCCTAAAATTTTGCGGCGGATCGAGTTAAGGTTAAAAGATCAAACAATGAGCGACCTAGATTTTGTTCTAGCTAGTGATGGAGCATTGATGTTTGAGAAGGGATGTGTCCCCGATGATTTGGATATATAAGAAAAAGTAGTGAGAAGCATATAGCCCCAGTACTCACAACCCAAGGAAGTACCAAGGCTTTACAAAGACCTCAAACAAAATTCTTGGTGGCCAAGCATGAAAGTCACAATAGCTCTGTATGGGGCCCTTGTCTCACATGGGGGAAAAAAAGGGCTACGAGGCATCGACCTTAGGGTTTACTCTTTAGGCACTCCCAATACCGGAATGGAAGTGGGAGAGGATTACAATGGACTTCATCACCGGACTACCATGTACACCTAAGGAATGGGCCGCGATATGGGTGATCGTTGATGGCTTACCAAGGCTCATTTCATTTCCATCAAGACCAAGTTCTCCATGGCCAAAAACCCCTTTTTTAAAAAAATTTTGGGGGGGGGCCAAAATTTTTTGGGGAAAAAAAAATTTTTTTTTAAAAAATTTTTTGGGGGAAAATGAAAAATTTTCCCCCCAAAAGGGGGGGGGGCCAAAAAAAAGGGCCCCTTTTTTAAAGGGGATGGGGGTTTGGGGAAAAAATTTTTGGGGTTTTTTTCCCAAAAAAAGGGGGCCCCCCCCAAAAAAAAAAACCCCCAAAAAAAAAAACCGGGGGGCCCAAAAAAAAAAGGGGTTTTAAGGGAAAAGGGGTTGGGAAAATTTTTTTTCCCCCAAAAAGGGGTTTTTAAGGGGAAAAAAAAAATTTTTTCCCCCCCCTTTAAATTTTCCCTTTAAAAAATTTTTGGGGGGTTTTTTTAAAAAATTTTTTCCCCCCCCCCAAATTTTTGGGGAAAATGTTTTTTTTGGGCTTTTTAAAAACCCCCTTTTTTTTTTAAAAATTTTGGGGGCCTTTGGGAAAGGAAAAATTTTTTTTTCCCCCCCAACCCCCCCTTTTAAATTTTAAAGGGCCCCCCAAAAAGGGGGGAAAAAAAAAAGGGTAAACCCCGGGCCCCTTTTTTAAAAACCAAAAATTTTGGGGGGGCCCTTTTTTTTAAAAAATTTTCCCCCCCCCGGGGTTTATTTGAGGGGGTTTTAAAAAAAAAAAAGGGGGGAAAACCCCCTTTTTTTAAAAAAAAAGGTTTAAACCGGGGGGGGGAAAGCAAAAAAAAAACCAAAGAAAAATTTCCAAACCCCAAAAAAAATTAAAATTTCCAAAAAATTCCCCAAATTACTTTGGGGGGGTTTGGCCGGGGGCCCCAAAACCCAAAAAATTTTTCCCCCGGGGGGGGGGGGGGGGGGGGGGCCCCCCCCCCCAAAAACCCCTTTTAATTTTTTAAAAATTTTTTAAATTAAAAATTTTTTTTTTTTTTTTTTTTTTTAAAATTTTTTTTGGGGGGGGGGGAAAAAAAAAAAAAAAAAGGGGGGGGAAAAAAAGAATGTAATACCTACTTCTTAAACACGATCGATTACCTGATTGACCGGTTTAACTATCACGAGAACCTGAGCGGAGAGAGTTAGGCGGGCTCCTTATGGACTATGATGGCAAGTGACCTTAAACACGGTGGCCCGACAAGTCGAGCCGATGCGAGAAGGGCAAGAATACCCAAGCCATGTACATCCACCTACCATAAGGCCATGTGCGGATAAAGTAGGTATTGTGGCCGTATATTAAGGTATATCGTATACTACATCCGTATGCCGGTGGGGTTCGGCGCCAAGGCCCAAACTCTATCAAATCCCAAGTTTTGGCGGACGGGGGGGCGGGCGGTGGGGGGGGTGGCGCACCCACCCGGTGCCCCAAACCATGTGAACTATTTAGTTATTTAAAAGTATATATATAGCATTTATGATTTTCTTTTTTTTATTTATGACACTCTTTGGTTGGTGAGGATAGTAAGAGGAGAGAAAAAAAAGGGGAAAGGAAGGAAGAAAGGAAGGGGTTTCAGGGGCAAAAGTTTTATCTTCCCTTTCCCGGGGGGAAAGGGTGATCTTCAACCTAGATCTACATTTAGAGGTAAGCAAAGTTGGGTTCCTTAAACATTCACCATACCCAAGCTTAAACCCTTGATTCAGTAGGGTTTCTTGAGATCTTAAAATCCCTTTGAAATGATGAATTAAGGTTTAATAGATGATTTTTTTTCTTGAAGGATTTGAAAAAGGTATTGAAAAGGGTTTGGGAAGAAGCATTGTGGGTTTGAAGTGATTTTGGGGGGTTTGAAGGTGTTCTTGAGCAAAAAGGTAAGATTTTTTCCCCATCACTTGAATCTAACCTAGATCTAGGTTAGAACCATCCTATAAGACATTAAAAGTGTGAAAAATGGGTTGGGAAAACCCCCATTTGAATCCCCAAAGAATGGAGGAAGTTGGGAAAAAACAGGTTTTTCCCCCAAAGGGAGGGTGGGTAGGCCCGGTGGGCCATCGGGCCCCCTTTGTGGGCACCCTTTGAGAGGGGGGGCCTTGGGGCCAATGGCCGGCGGGCTAACGGGGGCCACCCCCTTTAATTTTAAAAGGGGGCCCCGGCCCAAAAAAGGGGCCCGGGCCCGGTTTGCCCGCGGCCCAAAGGGTGGACCCCGGGGGCAGGGTTGGGTTCCCCCCCGGAGGCCCCGAATTGATTCTTCGTCCGTTTGGGAAACCCCCAAATGGCGCCCTTTCTTTCGTTCTAAACATGATTTTGTCTTTGGATCTTTTAATTTTGATTTAAAAAATAAAACCCCCGCTCAATCATGTTAGGTTCACCAAATCCTCGCTTCTATTTTTGGATCCCACCCGTCCGGCAGGAATCCTTGTACCCCTACGGGTGGGGGGAAAGGGGTTTTTGGTTTGTTTCAAGGCATTGTTTGGCATTCTTTTAAAATTGTATCTAGTCTAGTCATGCCATCATAAATTATCTATGTAGATTAGTCATCCTCACATTTTTATGCATGGGGCTATGTTTACTTTCTAAATGCCAAGTGATGAGATGCTTATGTGTTTGAATTTGACATCTTTGGTGCATAATGCATTAATAGACTAGATGCCTACCCGGCTTGAAGCAAGTGCATTGGGGGCCCGTGGTATGGGGCCGGGGCACAAATAATCTTTATTGTCATTTAGGAGCATGGGGTTTAGGATTTTCACCATCCGTTTCGACCCTTCCCAGGGGGGTTAAGGTTTTGGGGTTTAAACCTTTTGGGGGAAGCGGGGTGGGGTTTGTGGGGTCCTTGTGGCGGTTAGACAAAACCCCGGCGGGTAAATTAGGACGATCGGCAACCCGGTGGTAATTCAAGGGGGCCAATCGTTTTTGCTTTTAAATTTTTGGAGTGGGCCCCTTTTAAATTTTTATCTTTTAAATTTTTTGAGGGGTTTGGGGATTTTTTACTTTGGGTACTGGGGGCCTTCTCCAAAACAGCCCTAGGGGTTCGCGGTTTAGTTCCGCTCGTCCGGGAGTATCGGCCTTTGGGGTTTGGTAGTAAAGAAGACTTAGTAATGTTGCAGGTGGATGTGTTTTAAAAATTTTAAATTGCATGGCATGTAGTGCATATGATTGTGTTTTGATGGGGTGGCTGTGTGGTCCATCTTCCCTTCTTGATTAGTGAGCTCACCCACGGTCCCCTTTTTTTAGATGATTTTCGGGGTCATACTCCGAGGAGCAGGGTGGGTCCCACAGTCGAGTTCCCTAAGAGGATTTAGTGGGCCCTGAGGAGTTAAATCGGCATTATGCGAGGTTGTCTTCAACGGGACCGCGGTTGATGCGGTAGGCTCCACTCTGGTGACCATGTGATCCGGTGTTAACCCTTGATGCAGTGAGCTCTAGCCTTTGATGCAGGCCAGTTGTACTCGATTATTTTGATGGTTTCCTTTATGTACTTGATATGTGAATTGTACTTTTATTGTGTAAATATCATGCCCTCGGGCCCATGTATATAACTATTGTATCACAATTCGAATATCAAGTATTATGGGACCATTCACAGGTAAACCTAGTCTTCCGCTGATCTGATGAGCTTATATTAGTTGTGTGTATGCTGTGGTGGAATACAATATCAGATGATCCTGGCAGGTTTGGGTTAACGGCGTTAACGGTCAGCTTGATTCGGTGTGAGCAGTGTGACATAAATTACAAGTCATGGGGAAGGTGAGTGTGTGGGGTCATCCGGAGTTGTTCACGATGTGGGTGGTGGGACCCATGGGCATCAGAACCCAACCAGTAGCCCAAAGGGCTACCGAAAATATGCCATCGGATCTAGCCCTGGCTATTTCCAGTGGGCATGTTTTCGATGGTCAAGGCAGTGTTGTGCCTTGACTGCCTGCTGTCCTCACTTGGTCATTCCACAGGTGTTTTCCCTAAGTTGTGTGCATGGTCCTCTGATAATTTTGGTACGTGCTAGGACTCGGGTGCGGGGTGTTGGGTTACTTACTGTTTAGGGTCATAAGGTTTGAATCCCCTCCAGTTGGGTTGGCAAGAAATACACGAGCAAGTGGTGTCATCCCTCCCCCTTTTATAATGAGCTATTGTGAGCCAAAACCGGTGGTACTTTCCACTTCGGTCAGACCTATCACAATAGTTCAAATTAATTTGGGTTAGACACGAGTGTAACAAGAAACTTGTGTGCCACTCAAGATGCGTTCGATCACTCTATCCCTATGGGTAGTAAGCTGGTCTATAATGATTGACATGATTCTAGAGAGTCAACTCGAGTTTGCACCTAAGCCCGAACTATGCTATCCGCAAAATCGTAAGTCCATACTAGGGTTGGCCATAAAGCAGGTCTTTCTTGATAGGCATATAATGGCAAGGTTCGACAAAACCAAAGAAGATCTCAATAAAAGTCGTTACACATTACACTAAAAAAGGGGGAAAAGAGGTATAAGTCATGCCTTGCCTGACTCCGAATCATCACTTCTACTCGACAACTCCAAGGTCGAGTCTCTTCTGTCGGCAAGGCCTTTACCGAGATAGCTACCAGTCGGTTTGCATGTCGAGCCTCCCCTTCTTCTCTAATCTCCTCTCTAATTTAGCAATGCACGAGCTTAAAAGGATGAAAATCATATGATGGATCTTTGGGAGGTGATGAATTTACGGCAATCCGAGCCCCATAGATATAGGTGTCAATATGAAAAGATGTGATGTGATCTTCAAACTCCTTCAATGCCTTATACCTCTCAACTGCGCAGGCTCTGTCATCACTTGTCACCTCTCATGAGACTCAGAGCTCCTCACCTAGCTGAGCCAATTTATGTTAGGCCTCTTCTCTCGAAAACCGTTCTTCTTGGACGAGCATTCTCTCCTCATTAAGTTGCGTCCGAACGGAGCCAAGATCAGCCTTGTATATTTTGAGCGAGTCCTGGAAAGCTTTCCTCTCTCCTTCCCACTTGACCTTATCGAAATCGTGAGCTCCAGAAGCTGAGGCAACTTGAGTGAACACCTACTCTGACAGCCTATCCGAGGGATAATTCATGGATATTTCTGATCATCAATGACCAGACAATCCTTATGAACCTCAGCAACCTCCACTTCAACTGGGCTAGGAGAACGCCTTAGGGAAAGGCGATTGGGAGACCTAGAAGTAACCAACCCAGGACTGTCGCTCAACAGTGGAGATCGAACCCCGGGACCCTCATAAGGCAATGAATCCTCTTCCAACTCTGAGCCATCCGACAGATCGACTCCCTCCGTTGCCTGATCCCCTGTAGGCCAGGCCGTCTAGCCAGTGGTAGTACTCGGGTGGTAAACCGTGGGTTCATCCTTCTGGCATGTCGTTCCCATCTCCACTTCCCATTGGGGAAGATTCGTGTTTCCTTGCCTTGCCTCGGCGTTGCACTGAGCAACTAATTCAGCAGTTAACACTAACCTCCTCCTCTTTCAAGGATGAGGCGAGTAACTATTTGGTCTCCTTCTCCCTCGCACTTGGGCGCGATGTCGGTTGGAAGCGGTGTGGGGGTGAAATGGCTTGAATGGTGTTTCTCTTGGCGGCACTATAGAGAAGAAGGGATCAGATTAAAAAAAAAAGGTGCTCAACCCAATGCAACAATTCACATGGGGGCAACCCATTATAGGAAAGAAAATCTTTGTCTGCCAGTAGGTTGTTGCCGATCAAGCGACCTGAGTTCTTCAGCATGGTAAAGATCTCACATTCACTGCCATCAAAGTTGGACAAACGTTTATCTTCGCAATGTCTGGTTCCCCCCATACATTGTCGATCGGTAAGCCCTAGACCCTTGATGTCACACCCGTTCTCCGCAGAACGGGCGATGACCGGAGTTAACACAGTTAACCCAAACCTGCGAGATCATCGAGATCACGTATTCCACCCAGACATACACACAACTAATATAAGCTCATCAGATCAGCGGAAGACTAAGTTTTACCTAAGAATAATCCCATAATACTTGATACCTGAATTGTGATACAATAATTATATACATTTGGGCCCGAAGGCATGATATTTACACAATAAAAGTAAAATTCAAATATCAAGTACATAAGGGAATCCACCAAAACAATCAGAGTACACAGCTCGGCTCGGTATCAAGGTTAGACTCAGCTCGGCATCAAGGTTGAGCCCACTCGGCATCACATAGAGAGCTCACTCGGCCTCGAAGTGGAGCAACCGGACCTCAAAGGTGGAGCTCATTTCGCATTTATGATTTTCTTTTCTTTTCATTTATGACACTCGTACGTTGGTGAGGATAGTAAAGAGGAGAGAGAAAAGAAAGGGAAGAAGAAGGGAAGAGAAGGAAGAGAAGGATTTCAGCGGCGCCGAAGCTTTATCTTCCCATTCCGGCGCCGGAAGAGTGATCTTCAACACTAGATCTACATTTAGAGGTAAGCAAAGATGGGTTCCTTAAACATTCACCATACCCAAGCTTAAACCCTTGATTCGAGTAGGGTTTCTTGAGATCTTGTAAATCCCCTTTGAAATGATGAATCTAAGGTTTAATAGATGTTTTATCTTGAAGGATTTGAAGAGGTATTGACAAGGTTGAAGAAGCATTGTGGGTTTGAAGTGATTTTGAGGGTTTGAAGGTGTTCTTAGCAAAGAAGGTAAGATGGCTTCCTATCACTTGAATCTAACCTAGATCTAGGTTAGAACCATCTATAAGACATTGAAAGTGTGAAGAATGAGTTGGGAAAACCCATTTGAATCCCCAAAGAATGGAGGAAGTTGGGAAGAAACAGCAGTTTTCCCACCAAGACCGGTGGTAGGACCGTGCCATCTGCCCTGAGCACCGAGAGGCAGGCTTGGCACAACCGCGCCCAACCGGCGGGCTAACCGCGGGCCACCCTGCCGGTCTTAGTAGGCCCTGCCCAACCGTGGGCAGACCGACGGCCAATCGGTGGGCAACCGCCCACCACCAAACCGGTGACAGTGCATGTGGGTGCCTAACCCACCTGTGAGGCCCCGAATGTGATTCTTACGTCCGATTGGACCCAAATCGGACGTGCGACCTTCTTTTAACGTTCTAAACATGATTTTGTCATCGGATCTCGTTAATTTTGATTCCAAAATGGTGAAGTACTAACCCCGCTCAATCATGTTAGGTTCACCAAATCCTACGCTTCTCGCATCGGATCCCACCCGTACCGAACGGGAATCCTTGTACACTACAGGTAAGTGGGGAGAGGACGTTTGGCCTTATTTCAAGGCATTGTTTGGCATTCATTTACTTGTATCTAGTCTAGTCATGCCATCATGATTATGCTATGTAGATTAGTCATCCTCATATTGTGATGCATGTGCTATGTTTACTTTCTAAATGCCAAGTGATGAGATGCTTATGTGATTGAATGTTGAATTCATTGTGCATGATGCATTGATAGACTAGATGCCGTAGTCAGCTTGGAAACGAGTGGATTGGTGGCCCGTGGTATGGGACGCGGAGGAACTATGCAATCGTACTATTGTCATTTAGGAGCATGAGGTTGTGGATTTTCACCATCCCGTGCTACGACCCTTCCCAACAGGGGTTATGGTGATGGGTTACCATTTGGGGGGAAGCAGTGGTCGCGGTTGTCGGGTCACTATGGCGGTTAGACATAACGCCCAGCGGTCATTAGGACAGTCGGCAACCCCGGTGGTATATTCAAGAGGGCCAATCGATCGCTTTTAAATTGCGAGTCAAGACCTTTAATTTCAGCCATTTACATTTCGTGAGAGCCTGGTCGGCATATTTTTACTTTTCCGAGTACTCAAGGTGGGCCTTCTCCGATAGCCCTATGGGCGATTATGGATGGAGTTATGGCTCGCACTGAGTATACGAGACCGTGGCTGTAGTAGCACTAAACCAAGACTTAGTAATGTTGCTTAGGTGGATGTGATTTAAAATGTATTGTATGGCATGTAGTGCATATGATTGTGTTTTGATGTGGACTGCGGTGGTCCATCTTGCCACTTCATCGAGCTAGTGAGCTCATCCGCTGGTACCCCTTTTAGATGATTTTGCAGTCATACATCCGAGGAGCACGGGTGGTCCCACAATCGAGTTCCCTCAAGAGGACGGTGGGCCCTCGAGGAGTTAGAGCACGGCATTGACCGCCGGCGAGGGTTATGCTCATGGGACCGCAGCCTCGATGCCGGGCTGAGCTCCACATCGAGGCCGAGCTGAGCTCTACCATGTGATGCCGATGGGCTTAACCTTGATGCCGAAACTGAGCTCTAGCCTTTGATGCCGATGAGTCGTATACTCGATTATTTTGATGGTTTCCTTTATGTACTTGATATGTGAATTGTACTTTTATTGTGTAAATATCATGCCCTCGGGCCCACATGTATATAACTATTGTATCCCAATTCGGGTATCAAGTATTATGGGACCATTCACAGGTAAACCTAGTCTTTCGCTGATCTGATGAGCATATATTAGTTGTGTGTATGCTGTGGTGGAATACAAGACGATGATCTCGGCAGTTTGGGTTAACTGCTAACTCCGTCACCGCCCGGTTCAAGGTGAAAGGTGTGACAAACGGTGGTATCAGAGCGTGATGCTCTGCTCCACTCACAGCATACCATTAGAACCCCGTAGACTCTATAATAGGGAAATGGGGTTGGGTTAATGTAAAAGCTTTAAAGAGTAAAAGCCAAAGAATGAAGTATTAAAAAGGGTTGCATTAGATGTTGCATTCATGGCATGCGTGAGAGTAGATAAAAGGTAAATAAGTCGATGTTATAACCTATCGAGTACTAGTTTGACGAAATTTCGGCAGCATAACAGCGTAAAATGGGATTTCCAAAATTTTTCACACAAACACCTGATAAACAATATATTCATATACGACAAAGATCAAAAATAGCAAAATACACCACAACTAAACTACACAAGTAATCAACATATGAATTCACCACAAAGAAACCGCTATCAAAATATATTATTCCACAAATGATTCCAGTTACAGTGCAAATACAAGGAATGAGAAGAAATGAAATATACAACAAGGTCCACAAAAAGGAAAATAGATAAAAAGCAGGTGTGGGCGAGCTAAGCCCTCACTGGTCATCGTCGTCATCATCAATGATCACCACGTTCGCCGGAGGTCTAGAGTTGACGTCAAGGCGATGGTCATAGTAGTCAAACCTCGCGTTCACTAGCCGCATCGCCTCCGTAGTGGCCAAAATCCGACATGGCTTGGCCGTGGTGCTCAAGTCCCGCCCACTTGGAGAAAGGAGTTCTCCAAAGTAGCCTCGCCTCCGGATGCATTCCTCCCGGAGGAACTCTCGCCCACCTTCTCAAGAACTAAACTTGGCCATCCGCAGGCCCGCATGGTGGACATCATACCCTCAAATCGACGCACCACCCTCGGTGGTGGGGCTCTCTCAGCGGCCGCAGCTGAGGGACTAGGATCGGACCTATCGACTCTGAGGCATGTCACCACCCACCAAATCATCCTCCTCGCCCCGAGGAACGAGTCCTCATCCTCCCCCTGACTCCTCCTCCATGTGGACATCCTCCATAGGGGCAGCCCTCCACCCCTACCTCTCGAGCCCCGCCTCGAGGTGTATCCATGAGGGTATGGAGACCCATCCTCGGAGGTTACCCATGTCGATCCTATCAGCCGAGTCTTCCCTCCTCACGCCAGTCCACCTCAAGAACTCAAAGATCCTAGTGAGGATCCCGCCATAGGGAATCCTCCATCCTCGTGGTGGGAAGTGTGGTGCTCCATCATCTTGAGAATGATGTACGGCAGGCACAAGTGCTCGACACCTCCCTCTACGGCCGTGTAGATGTAGAACGTGATGAAGGCCGCCATGAAACCCACCTGGTTCCGGTGACCTCCTCTGGGGAGCAGGTTGAACTGGACCAAATGGGAAAATAAGCTAACCTCGGGTAGAAGGATGTCTCGACTCGACGGTATCGCGCCGCAGATGGTCTCAGATGAAGTCCGCGCTCTAAGCTCATGAATGGTCCCAGAGGCTTACTCCTGGGAGGACTGTAGTATCGGTGCCCAGCTGTCGATATGCCCAAGATACTGGCCAAGGTATCCACGGTCGGCTGGATGTCTACCCCCTTCACCAAGCTTACTATGGTGTACTCCCCGTACGGATAAGAAACCTCTAAGTTGCAGTAGAACCGGCGGACTAGCTACTCGTAGCATGGACGGTCTACGTGGAGGATAGACTCCCAGCCCAGTGCTGAGAACCTCTCCTGAAGCCGAGCCTTGTGGAAGTTGTCGACTAGCATGGTCTTCTCCATCATCACCGACCTCTTCAGGAAAGTAGGCCAGTTGGCTGCTGCCTCTGCACTATGGAAGAGCTCCTCATCATAGTCCGAAGGGTCCAACCGGGCAGGTCCGGGTCTCCCTGTGCGGGGGGCTGTAGAGCTGGTTCCCACACTCTTCCGCTTAGAAGTGGTAGTCTTACGTCGAACGCCAGAGGAAGAGGGTCCCTTGCCGGTGCGAGATGACATCCTGGCAAGAAGAAAAGAAAGTGGGGTGAGTAAAGAAAAGGAAAAATGACAGCAGTAAAGGGGAGCCCAAAACCCAAATTCTCGCAAAATGGAAAAGGCGACAAGCTAGGAATGATAGGGAGCCTATGGACATGATGCACGGTAAGTGACAAAGCGGAGACATGATAAAACAGCAAAACGACAGCAAAGAGCATATGTAACATGAGAGGATTCGATTCCAATGCGCAAATTCATTCACAATGGAGTAAAACTTGAAACCATAGGTCTAAGACGAAATGCCATGGTAGCGGGATCATGAATGTACAAAAACATACCCAAATAGACTGTGGAGGTCCACAAATACCAAGTATGTGATGGAAATCAAGGAAACCCAATACAAAAGAGGGGTTTTTCATGGGGAGACATGGGGATTCCAAGCAAAAGAGACATTTCATGAATTCTATAGCATGTTAAGCACAAATCAAGTGTAATGCATCACAAATGAATCATAAATTGGAGGAAAAGAGCGAGAATTGAAGAAATCCCCAATTTTGGAAAACTAGGGCACGATTTGGGGTTTTTCTCCAAATGAGGAGATAAATCCTAATAAACTAGGAATTATCACAATAGAAACATCACAATTGCATGGAAATGCTATTCTATGGAAAGAAAGCCTAGATTAAAGTCTACACATGCATTTTACTCCCCAAGAGGAAATTCTGAGAAAGGTGAAGAAGAGACTTACTTGGAAGTGGGGGAGTTGAATCTTCTTAAACGCGCCGAGTTGATGAGTGGAACCGTGAGTGGAAGCGCCGAGGAGACTTCCAAGATCGCCCAAGGAAGAAAGGGAGAGAGAGAAAGAAGAAGGGAAGGAAGTAAGACAAACAGGCCCCACAGGCCCTATTCGCGATTTTACTCGGCCAGGACCAACGGCGACGGTGTCACCCCCTGGGACCGGCTGGCCCGACCGGCGGGCCCCTACCCGCCGGTGCAGCCCACCGGTTGTGAAAATTGGGAAAATTTTGAAATTTTTTTTCTTTTACTAACATGATTATATTGATTATTATTATTGTTATTATTCCTATATTAATGTGTTATGGTCAAGTGGGACCATTGACATACCTGTTGGGGCGTTGGCCCCGTATCTCGGAATTAAGTTGCGATTAATTGTGGACTATCATACACTACAATACCTTATGCAATGGCATATAATTGTGTGCCGAAATCAATTCTACGGTGTTTAACCAATATGGTGTGATATGTTCCAGGTATGGAGATACGATGGTGCGTACTAGATCCGTAGCAATGCTCGAGGTACCTCACTGGGTCCTCGTCCGGTCGGTCGACCACTGAATCCCAGGAGGTCCCGCTCTGTGGGGTAAACCTCACCTTCACCACCTCCAGAGACCCTTGGTCAGGGTGGGGCACATAGGGACCCACCTATGACTACACTCCCGGACCTTCCACCGGTTATTACTCCGGGAGATGTTGCCACCATAATTCAAAAGCATACAAGCTTTTCAAGAACAAATGCTTCAAAGAAGAAGCATTTATGACTGCTATTCAGCAACAATTGGACCTTTCTCAATCGGGTCAACCTCCCCGGGTACTCACTCCACAGGACCTGCCTGTAGGGTCGGGAATGGGACCACAAGTGGGGGGTACACCTCCAATTCCACCATTCGGTATTCCTCAATATGGGGTGCCTCCTCCATACTCTTACTATCCGGCTTATGCTCCTAACTTCCCGCCGTCGAATAATACGTCAAAGGTAGTGGAGTCATTCAAGAGGAACTTACCACCTGTATTCTCTAAGGTGGGGAGGATCCTCCGAACGGACCAATGGATCCAAGAACTAGAGAAAATATTTGAGGTGCTTGAGTGCACGGATGCACAGAAACTCATTTGTGCTGGGTTACAACTCAAGAAGGAGGCAAATTCTTGGTGGCAAGCCTCCAAGCCCATATTGCTGGCTGCCCATCCAGAACCCACTTGAGAACAGTTCAAGGAGTTGTTCTTGGACAACCATTATCCGCGTAGCTTTAGAGACCGCAAGGAGACTAAGTTTATGGCTTTAACTCAAGGAGGTAAGACTGTCCTTGAGTACCAACAACAATTTGAGAGCTGGTTCCATTTTTCCCCAAGGCATATGAGGACAGCTGAAGAGAAGGCTACGAGATTCCTAAAAGGCCTAAAAGCATCCATTGGGTCCGTACTTGAGGTCTTGGATTTGACTGACTATGGCCAGAAGTGTAAGGCCAAGACCATGGAGGATAAGAAGGGGAGAACAGCCTCACCCCGGATGTGGAAGAGAACAAACCCATTTTCGGATATGGGAAACTCCTCCAAGGCATACCGCGGACCTGCATAGCCTGGGCCTATATATAGGCAGCCCTATAGGCCATCCGCTACCTCCTAGACCAGCCGGTGGTTCGGTTCCACCTCTTGCCTCGAACACCGGTGCGGCACCTACAGCTCCAATGCCGCCTCGACCTCCATCTGCAACGGGTCAAGTGTAGAGGGGCCCCGCCCCAGTCCCCACATCTCAGATTCGTTGCTTCAACTGCCATTCATATGGGCATTATGCAAAAGACTGTCGGGTCAGACTAGCCTTGCCTCCGCACCCTCAGTACCGACCTCCCTTAGCTCGGGGGAATCAACCGCAGGGAAGGATGTATGCTCTATCAGCTGAGGAAGCTGAGGCCAGTACAGAAGTAGTAGTAGGTACATTTTAAATTAAGAAATTCATTATGATTAATATTGATGACCTGCTGAAATTATATGCATTGTTACACTAGGTATCCTACCCATATCAGGCATACCAACCTATGTTTTATTCGATTCAAGAGCTACTCATTCATTCGCATCTAAGAGATTTGCAGAGAAACTTGGGATGCCACCCAGGATCCTAGATCACGGAATGATTGTTAGTATGCCTACTGGTAAAGTTACACAGTTGAAGGAAGTATATGGGCCGTGCCCAGTGGAAATTAGTGGAAAGAATTTTGAGGCACAACTCATTAGGTTCAATATGCAGAATTTTGATGTTATACTGGGTATGGATTGGTTGTCGGCTCATCGAGCTAATGTGATGTGTGCTGAAAAGCTGATTAGGGTGATAGATGACGAAGGGAAAGAATTGGTATACCGAGTAGATAAAATGAAACGGGTGAGGAAGGTCCTTGTCTCTGCTCTTCAAGCGGTAAAATTGCTAGAAAATGGATGTCAGGGTTACTTAGCATCGGTACTTGATGTTGATGCAAGGATTACACCTCTAGAAGAGGTAAAGGTGGTGAAAGAGTTTCCCGACGTTTTCCCAGATGATCTGATGCATTTACCACCTGATAGAGAGTTGGAGTTTGCCATAGATTTGACTCGGAGCAGCCCAGATCTAAGGCTCCATACGGATGGCACCAAATGAATTGAAGGAGTTGTAGATGAAGTTGCAGGAATTATTGGAAAAGGGGTTTATTTGCCCAAGTGTTTCACCTTGGGGTGCCCCAGTGTTGTTTGTCAAGAAGAAAGATGGCAGTTTGCGTATGTGCATAGATTACCGAGAATTAAATAAACTAACCATTAATAACCGGTATCCATTGCCACGCATTGACGATTTATTTGACCAGTTGCAGGGAGCTAGGGTATTTTCAAAGATAGACCTTCGTCAGGCTACTATCACTCAAGATAAAGAGCAATGACATACCCAAGACAAAGATTTAGGACTCGATGGTCACTATGATTTCCCTCGGTGTTATCTTTCGGGTTAACCAATGCACCGGCAGCATTCATGGATCTAATGAATCGAGTATTTCAGGATGTGCTCGATAAATGGGCAATTGTTTTTATTGACGACATCTTGATCTACTCCAAGACCGAAGAGGAGCACACTCAACACTTGAGAATGGTGTTACAGAGGTTGAGAGAACAACAGTTGTTTGCCAAGTGCAACAAGTGTGAATTCTGGCTTGAACAAGTTGGATTCCTGGGGCATGTAGTGTCTAAAGCCAGAATCGAAGTAGATCCTGATAAGGTAAAACCAGTAGTGGAATGGGAAAGCCCAAAGAATGTCACCGAAATTAGAAGCTTTTTGGGTTTGGCTGGATACTACCGGTGTTTCATCGAGAATTTCGCCCGAATCTCAGCACCAATGACTAAATTAACCAAAAAGGGTGTGAAATTCGACTTGGCAGAGGAATGTGAGAGGAGTTTCCAGGAATTGAAGAAGAGGTTGGTGTCGGCCCCTGTGTTGACCATCCCTGAAGGCACAGATGGAATGACAGTCTACACTAATGCTTCCAAAGTTGGTTTGGGTTGCGTTCTCATGCAACGCGGTAAAGTAATAGCGTATGCCTCCCGACAACTAAAGGAGTATGAGAAGAACTACCCCACTCATGATTTAGAACTAGCCGTAGTCATTTTTGCCCTTAAGATTTGACGACATTATTTGTATGGGGAGAAGTGTGAGATATACAGTGATCACAAAAGCCTGAAGTACTTCTTCACCCAGAAGGATCTGAACATGAGACAGAGGAGATGGCTTGAGCTCATTAAGGATTATGACGTGACATTCAAGATCATCCCGCAAGGCAAATGTAGTGGCGATGCATTGAGTCGAAGGCATGATCGTGTCACTCTCATGCTTAGCAACACCTACCACTGGCAAGAGGCGATGCTAATGGATGAAGCCCTCTTGTATGAAGGAGCAACTTTAGAATTGGAATGTCAATCAGAAAACCTTAAATGGGTGACTGTATCCTTGACGGCTCTACAGGTGCATCTGGCTATTAGGCAAGAGGTAATAATGAAACAACCTTTGGATCCTGAATTGCAGCGGATCAGAGTTAAGGTTCAAGATCAAACAATGAACGACCTAGATTTTGTTCTAGCTAGTGATGGAGCATTGATGTTTCGAGGCAGACTGTGTGTACCCGATGATTTGGATATATAAGATAAGATAGTGCGAGAAGCATATAGCTCCGAGTACTCACTTCACCCAGGAAGTACCAAGCTGTACAAAGACCTCAAACAAAATTACCGTACAAGCATGAAAGTCACAATAGCTCTGTATGTGGCGACTTGTCTCACATGCCAGAAAGTAAAAACTGCGAGGCATCGACCTTATGGTACTCTTTAGGCACTCCCAATACCAGAATGGAAGTGGGAGAGGATTACAATGGACTTCATCACCGGACTACCATGTACACCTAAGGGAATGGACGCGATATGGGTGATCGTTGATCGGCTTACCAAGACTGCTCATTTCATTTCCATCAAGACCAAGTTCTCCATGGCCAAACTAGCACACCTTTACATGGACAACATAGTGCGCTTACATGGAGTGCCAGTGAGCATTGTTTCAGATAGGGACCCAAGGTTCACTTCCAGATTTTGAAAAGTTTACAAGGCCTTGGGATCACAAATGAATTTGAGTACGGCTTTCCACCCACTGATCGATGGCCACCAGAGCAACCATACAGATATTAGAGGACATGCTCGTGGCATGTACAATGGAGATGAGTGGCGCTTGGGAAGAATATATACCTCTTATGGAGTTTGCCTATAACAACAGTTACCAAGCTACAATTGGGATGGCTCCGTATGAGGCATTATATGGCAGGAAGTGTAGAACTCCTTTGTATTGGGATGAGGTAGGCGAACGTCGAATGTTAGGACCTGAGATGATACACGACTTGTGACAAAGTCGACGTTATTCGAGAACGGATTAAAGCAGCTCAGTCCCGTCAAAAGAGCTATGCGGACACCCGCAGAAAAGACATTGAATTTCAGCCAGGAGAAAAGGTATTTCTCAAGATCTCTCCTACTAAAGGGTTGCAAAGGTTTCACAGAAAGGGGAAATTGAGCCCAAGATAAATTGGACCGTTTGAGATCTTAGCCCAGGTTGGCTTAGTAGCCTATATGCTTGCTCTGCCACCTTCACTTGGGGATGTTCATAATGTATTCCATGTATCCATGTTGAAGCGATACGTTCATGACCCCTCTCATGTATTACCCGTGGAGCCAGAATACCTTGAAGCTGACATGACCTATACAGAGCAGCCAACTGAAATTTTGGACCGAAAGGTGAAAACCCTTTGTAACCGCTCCATTTCCTATGTAAAGGTGCGATGGGCTAATCATTCACTTGAAGAAGCGTCTTGGGAGAAAGAGGATGAAATGCAAGCTAAGTACCCTCATCTTTTATCAACTGTGACGCAATTTCGAGGACGAAATTTTTCGTAAGGGGGTAATGTAATACCTACTTCTTAAACCCGGTCCGATTACAGCTTGACCCGTTTAACTATGCGTAACCCGAACCGAGAGAGTTAGAGCGGGCTCCTTATGGACTATGATGGCAAGAGTGACCTTAAACACCGGCTGGCCCGACAAGTCCGAGCCAGTGCCAGAAGAGACGGGAGTACCCAAGCCATGTACATCCACCTACCATAAGGCCATGTACGGATAAAGTAGGTATTGTAGCCGTATATTAAGGTATATACGTATACTACATCGTATGCCAGGGGTGGGGTTCGCGCCAAGGCCCAAACTCTGTCAAAATCCCAAGTTTTGGCGGACAGGTGGGCGGACAGGTGGGCGCACCCACCCACCTGAGTGACCCAACCATGTGAACTATTTAGTTATTTAAGAAGTATATATATAGCATTTATGATTTTCTTTTCTTTTCATTTATGACACTCGTACGTTGGTGAGGATAGTAAAGAGGAGAGAGAAAAAAAAGGGAAGAAGAAGGGAAGAGAAGGAAGAGAAGGATTTCTGCGGCACCGAAGCTTTATCTTCCCATTCCGGCGTCGGAAGAGTGATCTTCAACACTAGATCTACATTTAGAGGTAAGCAAAGATGGGTTCCTTAAACATTCACCATACCCAAGCTTAAACCCTTGATTCGAGTAGGGTTTCTTGAGATCTTGTAAATCCCCTTTGAAATGATGAATCTAAGGTTTAATAGATGATATCTTGAAGGATTTGAAGAGGTATTGACAAGGTTGAAGAAGCATTGTGGGTTTGAAGTGATTTTGAGGGTTTGAAGGTGTTCTTGAGCAAAGAAGGTAAGATGGCTTCCCATCACTTGAATCTAACCTAGATCTAGGTTAGAACCATCCTATAAGACATTGAAAGTGTGAAAAATGAGTTGGGAAAAGCCCCATTTGAATCCCCAAAGAATGGAGGAAGTTGGGAAGAAACAGTAGTTTTCCCGCCAAGACTGGTGGGTAGGACCGGTGGGCCATCTGGCCCGCCTGTGAGCACCCGCCTGAGAGGGCAGGGCCTTCGGGCACAATCGGCAAAGCAACCGGCCACCCGCTAACTGTGGGCCCTGGCCCAATCGATAGTGCACCGACGGCCAACTCGCCTGCCGGTCCAAACCGGTGAGGCATGTGGGTCAGTTCGACCCACCTGTGAGGCCTCGAATGTGATTCTTACGTCCGATTGGACCCAAATCGGACGTGCGACCTTCTTTTAACGTTCTAAACATGATTTTGTCATTAGATCTCATTAATTATGATTTCAAAATGGTGAAGTATTAACCCCGCTCAATCATGTTAGGTTCACCAAATCCTACGCTTCTCGCACCAGATCCCACCCGTACCGAACGGGAATCCTTGTACACTACAGGTAAGTGGGGAGAGGATGTTTGGCCTTGTTTCAAGGCATTGTTTGGCATTCATTTACTTGTATCTAGTCTAGTCATGCCATCATGATTATGCTATGTAGATTAGTCATCCTCACATTGTGATGCATGTGTGCTATGTTTACTTTCTAAATGCCAAGTGATGAGATGCTTATGTGATTGAATGTTGACATCATTGTGCATGATGCATTGATAGACTAGATGCCGTAGTCGGCTTGGAAACGAGTGCATTGGTGGCCCGTGGTATGGGACGCGGAGGCACTATGCAATCGTACTATTGTCATTTAGGAGCATGCGGTTTAGGATTTTCACCATCCCGTGCTACGACCCTTCCCAACAGGGGTTAAGGTGTTGGGTTACCATTTGGGGGAAGCAGGTCGAGTTGTCGTCACTGTGGGGTTAGACATAACGCCCGTGGGTCATTAGGACAATGGCAACCTCGGTGGTATATTCAAGAGGGCCAATCGATCGCTTTTAAATTGCTGAGTCAAGACCTTTAATTTCGCCATTTACATTTCGCTGAGAGCCGTGGTCGGTATGTTTTTACTTTTCCGAGTACTCACGGTGGGCCTTCTCCGACAGCCCTATGGGCGATCGGATGGAGTTCGCGCTCATCTGAGTATACGCAACTGGGCTGTAGTAGCACTAAACCGAAGACTTAGTAATGTTGCTTAGGTGGATGTGATTTAAAATGTATTGCATGGCATGTAGTGCATATGATTGTGTTTTGATGTGTAGAGTGCTGTGTGGTCCATCTTGCCACTTACTTAGCTAGTGAGCTCATCCCGCGGGTACCCCCTTTTTAGATGATTTTGCAGGTCATACATCTGAGGAGCACGGGGTGGGTCCCACAGTCGAGTTCCCTAAAGAGGACTGGTGGGCCCCTGAGGAGTTAAAGTACGGCATTAACTGCTCGTGCGAGGGTTGTGCTGCGGGACCGCAGTTCTGATGCCGGGCTGAGCTCCACTACTGAGGCCGAGCTGAGCTCTACCATGTGATGCCGAGCTGGGCTTAACCCTTGATGCCGAGCTGAGCTCTAGCCTTTGATGCCGAGCCGAGCTGTGTACTCTGATTATTTTGATGGTTTCCTTTATGTACTTGATATGTGAATTGTACTTTTATTGTGTAAATATCATGCCCTCGGGCCCACATGTATATAACTATTGTATCACAATTCGAATATCAAGTATTATGGGACCATTCACAGGTAAACCTAGTCTTCCGCTGATCTGATGAGCTTATATTAGTTGTGTGTATGCTGTGGTGGAATACAATATCAGATGATCCTGGCAGGTTTGGGTTAACCGGCGTTAACCCGGTCACTGGCCCGGTTCAATGTGAATAGGGTGTGACACATAAAGTGTACAAGTCATGGGGAAGGTGAGTGTGTGGGGTCATCCGGAGTTGTTCACGATGTGGGTGGTGGGACCCATGGGCATCAGAACCCAACCAGTAGCCCAAAGGGCTACCGAAAATATGCCATCGGATCTAGCCCTGGCTATTTCCAGTGGGCATGTTTTCGATGGTCAAGGCAGTGTTGTGCCTTGACTGCCTGCTGTCCTCACTTGGTCATTCCACAGGTGTTTTCCCTAAGTTGTGTGCATGGTCCTCTGATAATTTTGGTACGTCTAGGACTCAAAAGGGTGTTGGGTTACTTACTGTTTAGGGTCATAAGGTTTGAATCCCCTCCAGTTGGGTTGGCAAGAAATACACGAGCAAGTGGTGTCATCCCTCCCCCTTTTATAATGAGCTATTGTGAGCCAAAACCCGGTGGTACTTTCCACTTCGGTCCGAGACCTATCACAATAGTTCAAATTAGACTGGGTTAGGGCACGAGTGTAACAAGAAACTTGTGTGCCACTCAAAGGTACGTTCGATCACTCTATCCCCGTATAGGGTAGTAAGCCTGGTCTATAATGATTGACATGATTCTAGAGAGTCAACTCCGAGTTTGCACCTAAGCCTAAACTATGCTATCCGGCAAAATCGTAAGTCCATACTAGGGTTGGCCATAAAGCCGGGTCTTTACTGATAGGCATATAATGGCAAGGTTCGACAAAACCAAAGAAGATCTCAATAAAAGTCGTTACACATTACACTAAAAAAGGGGGAAAAGAGGTATAAGTCATGCCTTGCCTGACTCCGAATCATCACTTCTACTCGACAACTCCAAGGTCGAGTCTCTTCTGTCGGCAAGGCCTTTACCGAGATAGCTACCAGTCGGTTTGCATGTCGAGCCTCCCCTTCTTCTCTAATCTCCTCTCTAATTTAGCAATGCACGAGCTTAAAAGGATGAGAAATCATATGATGGATGCTGGGAGGTGATGAATTTCTGGCAATCACGAGCCCCATAGATATAGGTGTCAATATGAAAAGATGTGATGTGATCTTCAAACTCCTTCAATGCCTTATACCTCTCAACTGCGCAGGCTCTGTCATCACTTGTCACCTCTCATGAGACTCAGAGCTCCTCACCTAGCTGAGCCAATTTATGTTAGGCCTCTTCTCTAAAACCGCTCTTGGACGAGCATTCTCTCCTCATTAAGTTGCGTCCGAACGGAGCCAAGATCAGCCTTGTATATTTTGAGCGAGTCCTGGAAAGCTTTCCTCTCTCCTTCCCACTTGACCTTATCGAAATCGTGAGCTCCAGAAGCTGAGGCAACTTGAGTGAACACCTACTCTGACAGCCTATCCGAGGGATAATTCATGGATATTTCTGATCATCAATGACCAGACAATCCTTATGAACCTCAGCAACCTCCACTTCAACTGGGCTAGGAGAACGCCTTAGGGAAAGGCGATTGGGAGACCTAGAAGTAACCAACCCAGACTGTCGCTCAACAGTGGAGATCGAACCCCGGGACCCTCATAAGGCAATGAATCCTCTTCCAACTCGAGCCATCCGATGATCGACTCCTCCGCTGCTCGATCCCTCAGAGGCCGCCGTCAGCCGTGGTAGTACTCGGGTGGTAAACCGTGGGTTCATCCTTCTGGCATGTCGTTCCCATCTCCACTTCCCATTGGGGAAGATTCGTGTTTCCTTGCCTTGTCTCGGCGTTGCACTGAGCAACTAATTCAGCAGTTAACACTAACCTCCTCCTCTTTCAAGGATGAGGGCGAGTAACTATTTCGGTCTCCTTCTCCTACTGCACTTGGGCGCAGTATCGGTTGGAAGCAGTGTGGGGGGTGAAATTCGCTTGAATGGTGTTTCTACTGAGCGGCACTATAGAGAAGAAGGGATCAGATTAAAAAAAAAAGGTGCTCAACCCAATGCAACAATTCACCTGGGGGCAACCCATTATAGGAAAGAAAATCTTTGTCTGCCAGTAGGTTGTTGCCGATCAAGCGACCTGAGTTCTTCAGCATGGTAAAGATCTCACATTCACTGCCATCAAAGTTGGACAAACGTTTATCTTCGCAATGTCTGGTTCCCCCCATACATTGTCGATCGGTAAGCCCTAGACCCTTGATGTCACACCTCGCTCACGTAATCGCAAGGACCGTTAACACCGTTAACCCAAACCTGCCAGATCATCGACATCAGATTCCACCACAAAGATACACACAACTAATATAAGCTCATCAGATCAGCGGAAGACTAAGTTTTACCTAAGAATAATCCCATAATACTTGATACCCGAATTGTGATACAATAATTATATACATTTGGGCCCGAAGGCATGATATTTACACAATAAAAGTAAAATTCAAATATCAAGTACATAAGGGAATCCACCAAAACAATCAGAGTACAACTCCTAGATCAAGGTTAGAGCTCACCAGATCAAGGGTTGAGCCCACTGCATCACATAGAAGAGCTCACCGGCCTCGAAGTGGAGCTCAAGACGGCCTCAAAGGTGGAGCTCACTGCCTCGTAATCGCCGTCCCACAAGACAACTCTCGCACGAAAGCCAAGCTGCGTTTAACTCCTCGGGGTCCACCACTTCTTCAAGAAACTCGACTATGGGACCCACCCGTGATCCTCGATGTATGACCGCAAAATCATCTAAAAAGGGTGTACACGGGATGAGCTCACTAGCTCAAGAGGGTAAGATGGACCACACAAGCCACACATCAAAACACATCATATGCACTACATGCCATGCTATACATTTTAAATCACATCCACCTAAGCAACATTACTAAGTCCTTGGTTTTAGTGCTACTACAACCACAAGGCGCAGATATCCGGCACGAGCCGCGAACTCCTCCCGACACGCCCATAGGGTCTGTTGAGAAGGCCCACCGTTAGTACTCAGAAAAGTAAAGACAATGCCGTCCACCGGCTCTCAACAAAAATGTAAATGACTGAAAATAAAGGTGCTGACTCCAGCAATTTAAAAGCAGTACGATTGGCCCTCTTGAATGTACCACCGGGGTTGCCGGCTGTCCTACATGACCCACCGGGCGTTATGTCTAACCGCCACAGTGACCCAACGATCGCGACCACTGCTTCCCCCCAAATGATAACCCAACACCTTAACCCCTATTGGGAAGGGTCGTAGCACGGGATGGTGAAAATCCTAATACCGCATGCTCTTATATGACAATAGTACGATTGCATAGTGCCTCCGTGTCCCATTCCACGGGCCACCAATGCACTCGTTTCCAAGCCGACTACGGCATCTAGTCTATCAATGCATCATGCACCATGATGTCCACATTCAACATATAAACATCTCATTCAATTGGCATTTAGAAAGTAAACATAGCACATATGCATAACACTGTGAGGAATGACTAATCTACATAGCATATTCATGATGGCATGACTAGACTAGATATAATTAAATAAATGTCAAACAATGCCTTGAAACAAGGCCAAACGTCCTCTCCCCACTTACTCAGAAGGCGATAAGGATTCCTGCTCAGACGGTGAGATCCATGAATCGGGAAGGAGTTGGTGAACCTAACATAATTGAGCGGGGGTTAGTACTTCACCATTTGGAATCAAAATCAACGAGATTCGATGACAAAATCATGTTTAGAACATCAAAAGAAGGTCACACGTCCGATTCGGGTCCAATCGGACGAAAGAATCATCTTCGGGGCCACACGGGTGGGTCAGACAGTGGGCAGTCTAGCCCACCGGTCCTACCCACGAGTTTGGACGGCAGGTAGGGGCCCACCGCTAGGGCCCGTCGGTTCCACCCGCCGATTGGGCCAGGGGCCCCTGCTAGGACCGGCAGGTAGGATGGCCGGTCGGTTGGCCCGACGGTTGGGCCGCCTGGTTGGCCCACCTCAGCCAAGGCCCCCGCTTCTCGTGTGGGTGCCCACAGCGGTAGGGCCCACCGTTGCACCCACGGTCTTGGCGGAAAACCCTGTTTCTTCCCAACTTCCTCCATTCTTTGGGGATTCAAATGGGGCTTGTCCCAACCCATTCTTCACACCTTCAAGGTCCTATAGGATGGTTCTAACCTAGATCTAGGTTAGATTCAAGGGATGGGAAACCATCTTACCTTCTTTGCTCAAGAACAACCTCAAACTCTCCAAATCACTTCCAACCCACAATGCTTCTTCCACCTTGTCAATACCTCTTCAAACCCTTCAAGATCAACACATAAATCATCCATTAAACCTTAGATTCATCATTTTAAAGGAGATTTACAAGATCTCAAGAAACCCTACTCGAATCAAGGGTTTAAGCTTGGGTATGGTGAACGTTCAAAGAACTCGACTTTGCTTACCTCCAAATGTAGATCTAGAGTTGAAGATCACTCTTCCGGCCGGAATGGGAAGATCAAGCTCGCGCCGCTGAAATCCTTCTTCTTCCTCTTCCTTCTCTTCCTTCTTCTTCCTTTCTTTTCTCTCCTCTTTACTATCCTCACCAACGTACGGGTGTCATAAATGGAAAGAAAAGAAAATCATAAAGCTATATATATAATTCCTAAATAAGCGAACAGTGCACATGGATGGGTCACTCAGGTGGGTGGGTGCACCCACCTGTCCACCCACCTGAGGGCCAAAACTTGGGATTTTGACCGAGTTCGGGCCTCGGCGCGAACCCCACCCCTGGCATACGATGTAGCATACGTATATACCTTAAAATATGGCTATAATACCTGTTTTATCCGTACATGGCCTTATGGTAGGTGCATGTACACGGCTTGGGCACTCCCGTCTCTTCTGGCACTGGCTCGGACTTGTCGGGCCAGCTGGTGTTTAAGGTCACCCTTGCCATCATAGCCCATAAGGAACCCGCTCTAACTCCCTTTGACTCGGTTTCTGCATGGTTAAACCAGTTCAACCGCGAAATCAGACTGGGTTTAAGAAGCAGGGTATTACACTTGAGGCCAAGAAGAATCTGTTCTTCCACCCCTTGACAAATGAGGGGTTCCCCTCCACAAACTTAGGCTTACCACCCTGGCTTAGTGCATACCAGTAACAATGACCACCTTGAGAGTTAAGGTGAAAATTTGTCAAGTAGTGTCACTCAATCCATTTGATGGGCTAGAGCACAAAACCTTATCAGACTCATCCAACTGTTGGTAAATGTTGGTGTCACACCTTGCCTTGAATTAAGCCAAGGTATGTGGCACTGGATTCTAAACCCAGATAGCCTAATCTTCTAGGATTACAAATGCAGTACCTTAATTTCACAAATACCACCAAGATCACAACTAAAATCAGAGTATGCTAATAAAATCATACATTTACCACTAATGATGTACTAAAATGATAAATTACATTATACATTCCTCATGTCTAAAAGCAACAATAGGTTACAATATTACTTACTACACATTTCATAAATATTTACATCAACAAAAATAATTGAAATAACAAGAGTGAAATCCATCAGCAATCTGGTGTCTTGTCAGACACAAGCCTCACAATCGTTGCCGAAGTCCAATCCTGCCTCAGTACTAGTTCCACTATTTAAAAAGTGTAATCAACGAGGGGTGAGCTTTACAAGCCCAGTGATGGGTGTCCATGCAAGAACACACAAACAAACGATGCAAAATGCATGCTCAAACAATTTAGATGATGCTCATGATGCAGTTTTAGCACACAATACCTAGCAAACAATTACTAAGTCCAAGATAAGGTCTCAGTGCTACTGCAACATAGGTGGTAACCCTAGTCCCAGAAATCTTGTCGGTCACCCAGTGATACAAGCTAGTTACGAGTTAGGAGCCTACATGTCCCGGAAAACCCATGGGTCACCCCGCAAACCGCTAATGAGTAATCCCACCCTAAAACCACGGTCTTAGAAAACCCATCGATCACCCGAGCTGTAGGACAGTCATGATCTTGGGAAACCCATCGGTCACCCATGTTGTGGGATAGCCACGGTCCCGAAAATGGTCAACCGTACTACATTCAACTCTGTGTATAGTACATTGTACTACGGATATGTAGTCCCAAAAATATACCATCCCTTGGGATTAGCCAATACCTAACCCCTTATTGGCCGGGGCGTAGCAACTACGGTTGTTATCCTAACCAGATGCAATCTACATGGAGGTGTATACCATTACTATACATCACATATTATACATACACACATCCTCTAACCTCTAGGCCCACGATACTGGAACACACCTTGGCCACATCGTGCCCCAGACCGTCAATACCACAGTTACAACTGTAAACCCCGTCCATAGAACCATAGTCCATATTCACAGCTCACAGACACAGCGCCATAACTTACCTCACTTACCTCCATAGTCTAGAAATCATACCACAACCTCGTCATTCCATATTCATAGGTTAGCAATAATAATAGCAGTAGAGTATCAGTTCAATTATATCACAATCACAAAATAACAACATGTATAACAATAATGTCACAATTCACACATATGCATGATTCATACAAAATAGGAAATGATTCAGAAACACTCCATAAAATAAAGTCAAACACCCACTCGCCTCAAAACCCAAAATCCAATTGTTACCGTTGAATTTCGATCACTGTGTATCCTTGCCGGTAATTTAGGTTCCTATGTAAATTGTGTACCATCATGTTAAATAGTTATAACACCTAATTGTATAGGTTCATTGCTCAACCCAGAACGACTTCCAACAGCCCATGTACTAATTCAACTTAAAGTCTCGAAAAAGCCCCCAAACTTCCCTACCCATAGGGTTAATTTAGGTAAAAAGGTAAGGAACATAACCCACAAGGAGCAGGCTATAATTCAGCCAAAACAGGGGCTATTCAGCCTTGAAAACACCCAACTTGCGGGTTGGCTGGGCAGCAATCAGCTGGACGCTTGCCCCAATCGGCGGGTCGTTTTCTATAAGAATTTTCTACAATTCCATAGGTTGTTCTGCCTGGCTTGAGCTGCTCATGGCCGATGGGCATTGTTCACGGCAACATGGGGAAGGTATTATAAGGTCTTTAATGTCATTTTCCAGCCCCCAAAACTCCCAACTATAGCAATAAAAATTATATAACAATATACTATCCCATTCTTACAAAAATTCAAAATTACATAGGGATTCCATTAAAGCTATAACATTGAACTCTTTCTCCCAATCAAGTTAACATATCCCAAAACCCTTATTTTCACTGATTAAAATCCTATTTTTGCTGTCTTGCAGAGTTCAAGCCATACTCAACCTTATTCAACTTCAATCTACATAAATTCAACCCAATTACTGAAAGCCCTCTATTCTAGGGTTTGCAGGAATGGATTTCATCCAAATTGGGTCCCAAAACCCTTCCTAAAATTGGGGTTTCACTCACTGGGTTATGAATTCAGCTCATGGAGACTCAATTGTAGTCCCTACACCACTAAAACCCTAAACCCTAGCTATCTACTGCGACTAACCTAATTGATTGTACAAAATGAAAAGGGCAGCAGCACTTATCTGGGTGTAGGTAGCCTCAAAATTGCAATTGTTGTTCCCCTTCTCTTCTCCTTCCTCTTGCAGTAGCAAATGAGGTGAAATAGAGGTGGTTGGGTTATTTAAGTTCAGCCCTAAGGGTCCTTAGGGCACGTTTGGTTGAACATCCAAAATATAAAATTAATTTTTGAAAATATAGAACTGATTAAACTTAAATTCCCATTGATGGACCCACCAAATACTGACCTATCAGGTTGGATTTGGTCAGCATTAGGACCTCTACATATTGGGTAAGTGCGAGGCTCAGGGTTATAGGGATGTGGGCCCCACACAGGAAAATACAATTTTCCTTGCATTCTGTCAGCCCAACCGACAGGCCACTTGGCAGTTGGATAACCTACCAGTTTGCCCATTTTTAGCTCATTTGCTATCCTGACTTTTGGGTTCTTGAGTCCACCCAATGTAGGACTGGTTCCACTCCTTTTCTGGCCATTTAATACCCCTAACTTGGCCATTGGATCTGTTAAATTCCTTCTCCTACTACTATACAACAGGATAGCCTATTGTCCTTGTGCCAGCTAGGTCCTAACACTAGGTTCAACTGCTTCCAATTTCAGGGTGTGATAGTTGGGAAGGGTAGATACTGTAAAACTGAAACACTTCGGTCACTAAAGGGTGGACTGGGAAATAAAGCCCTCCAATGGCCTCCTCGAATAAACAGACCTCACCCTCAAAGGGTGTATTAGAAAACACATTAGTAGCAGGCACTCGAAGGACAATAGAGTCAAGAATGTGGAACCGTAGACCTAATATGGGCCAAATCCTTGACAAAAAACAGCCGACATAGTTTAGCTCCTCATACCTAATGCTTGTGGGGATGAAGGCAATCCCGATGCCTCTTTGAACGCTAGGTACATCCAAACTGGGACCAGCACCGGAAGGGGGGATGGTTAATGGAGCCAGAGCCACTGAAGGGACATCCTCCCCTGGAGCCAAGTCCATCACAGAAATGGAGGGTGTGAAGGTAGTCATGTTCGCAACGGAGATTGGGGCAATCTCCGTGTCAAGGTTACCGGAAAGAGACATGGTAAGGGAAACAGGAGAAAGTTAGAAAGCTTACTGGTGGAGAGAGGACGCCCAACAAAAAAAGATACAACGACAAGGACGGAAGAAGCTCGTCGACGAACTAGGGCTGCACGAAACACTCTCAGAAGATATATGCGAAGAGGAAGGTGAACAACAAAACAACTAACTATACAAGCGCCTCCAAAGCCATAGGTTATATTAATGGTTGAAGGTGCAATGGAAGGTAGCACCACCCCAAACCAACCAACAGAGTGTTTCCACCCATCAGATGTCATGACAAAGGAAGAGACGTTGAGGTGGCACCTCTTGACTCCTCGGTTGGTAAAGCACACGCCTCGGCGATTGCAAAAGGTTTGTCACACATGCGCGCTTCTTAAGAAGATCGTGGCACATTAATGAGGGGAAAAACCATTGAAAGGTGAAAAGCCTTAGAACACTCCCATCAACTATCAATAGCTCAGTGGGAGTAGGGGCCAACTGTTGTGGAAAATATCTGCAGCCGCCTGTAAACATGATAAGGTGGGCCGAATGAGAACCAAAGAGGGTGATGCCAACTATCCGCCACCCTGGTGAGCAACGAGGGCAACAAGTGGATCACCATCAACAAATGAACGAAAAAATTGAGGATGGACATCGACGAACCAATCCTCGGTATATAGTCGCTAGGTCATAGGGATCAGGTCATTCGCTTAGTAAGCCTAATGTCGAATGACAACCCCCTGAGAGGATCCGTCACTCAAGGCATATGAGTCATTAGACGCTAGTCGATTTAGGGGATATGGCGAGGCCCACAGGTCTTTCCCCCCTCAGACGAATATCTCGATCCGATTCCAAGAGGCAACACATATGAGTGCGGACTTCCCATATCTAGGACGCTCTCCAAGAAACACTTTCCTACTAGAACTTTTAATGGAGTCAGACTCCTACCTACAATGGGAAACTACCATAGTGGGACTCTTCATCAAATAACCGCCATCATAGATTATAAGAACCCAGGTAAATCCTAGTCTAAAGGATGGATTATTTTCTACTCTTGAGAGAATTATCTGTTTGCACAGAAGTCTAACTTAGGCATCGGAGAGTCCCCCGCATGGACCAAGCTGATGCTCATTCTCGTGTCTTCTCATCTCTGCAGGCACTGAAGGAGACCTAAGACCATTTCTAGTGACAACAGTAATCAACTCCAATTAACTTCCTAAATAAAGTTTAATTTTATCAAACAATGATTGCCCACAACCTAGCCTTGAGTTCTCATTGACAAATGTATTATTTAACGTTGTTCTCATGTGTTGTTAGTCAATCAAAAGCATAAATTGATGTTTCTAGCCTACAATACAATACCCTAAGGCCCTCTTTGGTATCATTTTTCTTTTTGATCTTTACCTATATAACAAATATCATTAATGAAAATTATTTTTTATCAAAACATAAAAATAATTTGGTAACTACTTGACAAAAATAGTTTTTTTTTTTTGTGAGAAACAGTTTATTATCTCTATGTGCAAAATGGTTTATTAAAGAAATGGGTGAAGAGATTCCCTTCACCCATCTTCCTTATATCTCTCTTTCCCCACTTTGGACTGAAGAAGAGGGGGCAAGGGACTTGAATTTTTAATTACAAAGCAAATGGGTATTTTACCGCTCCATATTGGGACTTTAAACACGTGCTTATTAAGTTCAGCGCAAAAATAATTGAAAATCAATTTTGGCCAAAACACATAAATGACTCTTAATCTCTTTTTGGTTTTCGCTTTTTATCATTTTTTTTTAAATACAAACAAGCTCCATAAATGATACCAAATGCAGCCTAAGACCTTTGATATTCAGCACCCCAACTCCTTTGGGGGCGGATCAAAAGAGACATTGTCTCAGAATGGAAAAGGAAGAAGCATGTAGCACCCACTCATCTTTTGTCTCTAAAATAAATCATCTTAAACCCACATTGGAGCCTAGGTCACATGACCTCAACTTGATTGTATCCATTCACACACACACACACACACACACACACACACATAGATCAATATACCACTCGATGGTTGAACGGAGAAGGAGAAGAAGAACAAGGCCACTACAAATGCCCTCCCGCTGCTGTAAATGCCCTCTTGCCACTATAAATGCGCTCCCGTGCTGCAATTGCCCATGATGGGAAGAGAAACGGAGAAGAGGAAGGAGCAACAACAGGATTGGGGTTTTCTCCTTCGATGCTTGCCCTTGATCGTTGACCGCTGAGTAAAGAGATAGAAGAATCGAAGAGCGAGGGTTGCACATTCAGGGATTTCGGGTTTTCTCCTTCGAAGGGATTAGGGGGTGAGAAAGGTTGGGATTTGGGGTTAATGGTTTTTTTTTTTTTTTTTTTTAAAAGAAACCTAAACGTTAATATTCAGGTATAATTCTCCAACTCTTATACGCGAATAAATCGGTTTCTTTTGTTCTATATGGCTAAATACGGTTTTTTGATTAAGAAGTTGAAATACATATATAATACGCATATTGACAAAGTATGCTCGGGACAGACCTCTCTCACTCTCCCAAGTTCTCAACCCTCTTCTACCCAAAAAGAAAAGAAAAAGAAAAAAGCGTTCTCAACTCTCGAGTCTCAGACTCTCAGTAAGACGTCACGTCTCAAAGCGACGGACGGCATTAGCAAGAGACGGAGTGATAACTGATCAGATTTGAAGGCCTTAAAATTCTCTTTCAGGCTTCTCCTATTCTCCCTGCTGTAGAGATGCTCGAAAGCCCTACCGATTCATCCGCACCCCCTACTACCGTAAAGCGATACGCCCCTCCTAATCAAAGGCATTCTTTCTCTCTCTCTCTCTCTCTCTACACACACACACACACATGGTTTGATTTTATTTACTTTTTTGCTCGTCGCAATTTGTTGAAAATTCGAGGCAAATGACGGGAGATAGATCTGTAGGAAATGATTTTTGTTTTTTTTTTTTTTTAAATATTCTGCTGATGTTCTTTAATGCTTGCAGGAACCGTGTTCATAACAGGCGTAAATCTGGAGGTACGAATATCTGATAATTTGAATCTTCTTTTCAAAATGACACATCGTTCCCTAGTTTGGATTCAGCTGAGGCTAATTCCATTACGGTCGATATTAAGAAAACAGGGTTTCAATAGCTTGCTTTCCTGTTCAATTTGAATTTTTGTTCCCTTAATACATAGAAAAAGCAAGAAAAAGAAAAAAGAGGCGTTGTGTTGTTACCTGTCAATGATCATGTTACGACCTTGACATAGTTAAGGAAGGACCCAGCCCTAGTGCGTAAAATGGATCATGTTACTGAGAAATAGTTAAAACAGTTTGATGCATATCTAACATTCCAGGGCTTTTGGAATATTGATTGGGCTTGTAAAAACTGCAATAAGAGCCAACAGATTGATTCAATTTTTATTCTCAGAAGTGGTGATGCGGAGAATTCATCTTCTTCGTCAACTCCTTGTTGGATTAGGATTACAATTTCCCAATCCTAGTGGAGCTAGGAATTCATTCTTAGTTCCTGATGCAACTAGGAGTCCTAAACCTAGTACGGTCAAGATTATCCTACTTCTCTACATCACCAGGTAATGTATAGCTGAGTTGGACAAGTCAAACCAGCTCACAACTGCAGGATTTTTAAACCAAAGAACAACCATAAACTAGCCCAAAACATGCACAGGAAATCAGACTATAAAGGACTGCAGACAAAACTACAACAAGCTATCAACCTCAATCAACTAGGCTTTCGTAGGTTAAATCAGTAGGTGACCAAATAGGGACTAACCAGGACTGGAATAAGCTTCACATAACCCATCAGACATGTAATAAATCACAGGAGATTGGTGGACTCAGAAAAGGTCAAATAACTCCTATCGATTTCAGATGCAGGCTGTAAGAAATCACTAGAAGATAAAAACTGGGAGATTTTTAATTTCTCTCAAACCCTTGGACAGAACAGACTCCCCTTTGGGTCGAGTTTTCCCCCAGGTAGGACCTACCTTCGATCCATAACTCGGCCCAAACTGAGGGCTGGTTTAGCCTGGGCAGATTATGAAAACTCTCACAGAACCTTCTAATTTTCTGGACAGAATTGGAATTTGAGTACCTGATTGGATGATTAGCAATTGAGTACTTGATAAAGCCTTGAAGTGAAGAAGAACACTTGAAGAAGAGGATCCTACTGGGCTTCCCACTGCAAGGAGTCGTCAGATCAAACCAACCCTTCACTATGATCAGACACACAACAGTTTCTCACAGAGAAGCAGCAGTAGCAACATAATTTTTTTCATAAAATCGTGGGAGGCTTATGGAGCCCACCTAGCTTTATTTATATAACAAAATAGAATGTCTACTAGTTACTAAAACTGCTAACAATTTAGAAACTCGCTGAAATAGAAGCTATATCCCATCAGTCAAAATCGTGGCCCTTAAGTTGGCCCTTAATTTCACCCTACTTGGCTTGGCCAACTCCTTTCTTTCTTCTTCTTTCATAAGTCCTCATAGCTGCATCAACTCTCCTTGGCTTGAAAGCTCGTCTCCGATGAATGGGTGATGAACATGTAGCACGCTCATACAAGTCTAGATCAAGTCGTTTGAAATCATTAGCATGAATCCATGTACTGTTACTACGGGGACGACCCGTCCATTTGACAAGGAATGTGTGATAGCAGGCACGATGGTGGACAGTCTTGTAATTATCATTCAAGACTTCTTAAATGACATCATTGGTGGGTTGCTTAAGTTGGGGTAGCAGCAACATGTGCTCCGTATCTCCGTCGTCCGAATGATGCCCCACATAAAGATGAAAATCAGTCACATGAACACATTACTTATGGTCATATCATTAGAAAACTTGAGCACATAAGCATTAAGCCCTATTTGCTTCAGCACCTTTTAGGGACCCATCTTCCTTGGGTGGAGTTTAATATTGACACCCGTTTGGAACCGTTCAGGATTGACATGTGTCATCACCATGTCTCCCAGTTTGAACTCCATATAACGCCAATGACGATTAGCTGAAGCTTTATACACCTCATTATTCAAGGCAATACGTCACCAGACGTTGGCATGCACTTTAGTAATATGGCGTAAGAACTCATCGGCCTCAAGGATAACTCGAGCTTGGGGTGGGAGTGACATAAGATCAATAGGCCGCTTAGGCTAAACTCCAAGCAAGATCTCAAAAGGAGTATGACTTGTCTGGTTCACTGAACTTTTGCAAGCAAACTAAGCAATGTCGGGGATGGAAAGCCATGTCTTCTCATAATCTCGAACCAAATATCTCAACAGATTTTCCAAGCTTCTATTTACTACCTCCGTTTGTCCGTCAGTCTATGAGTGAAATGCGGTTGAAACATTAGCTTTGTGTTTGTTTTCAGTCGCAATGCTTTTCAAAATTAGCTCATAAATTTGACGTCACGATAAAAAACAATACTAGTAGGCAACCCATGTAGTCGCACTACTTTGAAGAAGAGCTTTGCAACTTGATATGTATTAAAAGTCTTGCAACATGATATAAAGTGGGCCATATTAGAGAAGCGATCCACAACCACGATAATGGAATCATACCCCTCTCTTGTAGGGGGAGTCCAAGCACGAAATCTATGCTAACATCGAGCCATAATGTATGAGGAACAAGTAGTGGAGAGTATAAACCTGTATTTTGTTTTCCCCCTTTCACTAACTGACATACACGACACCTCTTGAGCACATGATTGACATCCTTCTCAATGCGTGGCTAGTAGTATCAATTCGTCACCTGTGCAAGAGTTTTGTCCTTCCCAAACCTCCTCCATGTAACTCCCTTAAATGTGGTGACGTAGGGAAGAATTTGTAATGCATAGCTGTGTGCCAAAGAACAAATACTCATAATTAATCGAGTACTTTAGGTGCTACCCACCATGCTGTAACTCCGTAAAAACAGTATTGAAATCAAGATCAGATATATACTCTCTTCGAATATGATATATGCTAATAACATGTGCTGAAAATGTGTTCAAAGTGAGCACTTTGAGGCTAAGTGCATCAGCCACTGTGTTCTTTTTCCTGGCCTTGTACTTCATGACGAAAATGAACTCTTGCAAGTAAGCTAGCACTTGGCGTGCCGGTGGCTAATCGACTTTTGGGAATAAAGGTGCTTTAATGCCTTATGATCAGTATATAAAATGGACTCCTTACCGATGAGGTAATGTCTCTAGTGTTGTAACACTTGGACGACTGCATATAGTTCAAGATCATAAGTCGAATAGCGTTTCTTGGCTTCATTAAGTTTCTCGGTGTAGAAAGCGATAGGGTGCGCTCTTTGCATCAACACTCCTCATAGACCAACATGTGAAGCATTTATAGCTACTTCAAACACTCGGTCAAAGTCTGGCAGGCGTAGAATCGATGCCTCTGTCATCTTCTTTTTTATAAGAATGAAGGCCTTAGTTACTGCAGATGTCCATTCAAACTTCCTTTTACTTGCCTTTATGCATTCGGTAATGGGTGCCATAACTACACTGAAGTTCTAAATAAATCTCCTATAGAAGGAAGCCAAACCATAGAAGCTATGGACTTCTGTCAGTGCTTTGGTACATGCCAATCAGTGATGCTCTTGATCTTCTCCAGATCAGCTCAAACACCTTTAAATGAGATAATAAATCCTACAATCTTGGGCAGCATGAAAGAACATTTCTTGAGATTTATGTAAAGCTTCTCTCTGCGAAGTACTCTCAAGACTTGTTTCAAATGGTCAATGTGCTCTTCTTGGTTTTTACTGTAAATCAAAATATCGTCAAAGTAAACAACAAAAAAATGACCAATTAAAGGACGAAGTACCTACGTCATAACACGCATGAAGGTGCTAGGTGCATTCGTTAGACCGAAAGGCATGGCTTTCCACTCGTACAAGCCATACTTGGTCTTGAAGGCAGCCTTCCATTCGTCTCTAGAACGGATACGAATTTGATGGTAGTCGCTCCTAAGATCCAACTTGGAGAAGACTTTATATCTAGACAACATATCCAAAATATCATAAAGTTATGGAATGAGAAATCTATACTTGATTGTTATCTTGTTGATAGCCCGACTTTCTACACATATACGCCAAGAACCATCATTCTTTGGCGTAAATAAAGCTGGTACCGCGTAAGGACTTAAACTCTCCTCAATGAATCCCTTTTGTAATAGCTCATCCAATTGTCGTTTCAGCTCGGCGTGCTCAGTAGGACTAAGTCTGTAGGCAGGAAGGTTTGATAAAACCGAACTGGGTACCAAGTCAATAGCGTGTTGTATATCACGCATGGGAGGTAGCTCACCTGAAAGCTCATTAGGTACCAAATTAGAAAAATCAGATAAAAGCTCTTTGATAGGCTTACTATAGGTTACCTCGGGTTGGGGAGTAACTTCTCGAGTAACAAGAGCCATAACCATTCATGTTTCCTGACTTGTGTGTATAAACTGCTTGTGGGAATAGCTAGCAATTCCTTCATAGGCATATAAACTACTTTCTTCTTATTCTCAATGCTCTTTTGATTTTCCCTCAGAGCCCTTCATCGTCGTATTTCAACGGACACATTTACCGGTTGGAAAACTGTTAAATTTGTCTTGAATTCTTGATCCGTTTTGAAGAATTACCCACTCCGTCATATTTTTGTGGTGACTCGAATGGGAATTTTGGAGCCAACCGCGACCCGATGGATCGACCCATGACTTGGAGTATATAATGTACTATCGTCTTGTTGGGCAAGCTATTGTAATTTGGGGGGTTTTTCAAGCTAGGGTTTTAGACCGAGTTTTCTTGTCACTGTTTGGGTGTAATCTCTCTTCTATATTGTGAAACATCTTCTCCCAAGGACGTAGCAGACCACATTGGTGTGTGAACCTCGTTAAATCTCCGTATTGTGCGGATTTGTGTTTATTTTCGTATTTGTTGGTTTTTGCTATAACAAAAACTATAGGAACACCCTTCCATTCAAATGAGCACAGATTCTCCTTGCCTCCAACCATAGTATTATTGTCGTCCATCCACGGTCAGCCAAACAATACATCTGTGAGCGTAATTGGAATTACATCACACCAGACGTTTTCTTCATACCGATAAAGCTTTTGTTTACCTCTGAGGTATTTTTGTTCAGTAAGGATACCTCTGACGTGACATTGACACAACTACCACTATCAACTATCACTTGGCAAGTACAGTCCCTGGATTTCATACAGCCGTAAAAGATGCAATTACGTTGCTAGTCCTCTCCTTTGGTTTTAGCCGCCAAAATGTGAGTAACAATGTGAATACCATAAGTGTCATCATCATTAGCATCATCCGGGTCGTAGTCATCCCCACAATCATCATCTTCATCTGAGGGATATGGAAAGAGAGTTGGATCATCATCCCTATTAGGTTCTTCAATTTCAGCAGTGGTATTAACCCGCTGACAATGTGGACAAGCCTTAACAAAGTGTCCAATCTCTAAGCAATGGAAACATTGAACCTTGTTGTTGCCTATCATAGGTGCATTCTCTTTGTAATCAACTCGTGGAGGAACTGTGGCTCGTGGGGGTGTTGAAGTGTTAGGTTTAGTGGTTGGAAAATTTTTCTTGACTTCTCTAGTTTGATAACCAAACCTACTACATGCCGGTGCTATGAGTTCCTCTGCACGAAGAGCCTTGTCAAAACAATCTCTCACTATACACACATTAGCAACACCAATTCCCCTATTGATTTCAACCCGCAATCCTAGTCGAAACCGAGAAAGTAATTGCCTTTCATTCTCCCTAATGTCGGTACGAGAATAAAGTGCATTAAATTTGTTCATGTACTCTGCAAAAAAAAAAAAAAAAAGAGAGTAATCCAGTGCATGAGGCTCTAGCTACTGCAAGGTCTGGGAGGGGCAAGTGTACGCAACCTTACCCCCTATTTAGTGGAAGAGGCTGTTTCCAAGTTTTGAACCTGTGACCAACATGTTACTAGTGCAACTTAACCATTGTGCCACAGGCTCACGAAGAGAGTTCAGCGAGCGTCGTGGCAAGTATTTGTCAGCCAATTCTTGCTTCATCTCTTCCCATGTAGTAGGTTCTCTACCACGTTCTTCAAGTTCTTGCTCATGGGTTCTCCACCAATCACGAGCAGCCTTAATTAGCTTCGCACGAGCTAATTTGATCTTCCGTTCCTCAGATTGGTCATAATAATCAAAATAGTCATCCAATGCTGCCATCCAGTCATAAAACACTTGGGGGTCATGTCGACCATCATACTCTTTGAGGTCAAGCTTGACCTTTTGTGAATCTCCCGAGTGCCTATGGTATGTGGGACGTTCATTGTCAAAATAACTCCTCATATGGTCTTCAAAATTTGGTGGTACTACAGAGATCCTTTGTGGCCCTCTTAGGTTAGGGTTAGGTCTCTTGTAAGCAAATTGGGCAGCAGGATGCATAGGAGCATCATGCGATGGCACATGAGTATCATGAGTAGGCTGTTGAGTTTCCACAGCCGCAACCTTTCGTCTAAAGCCTTATGTCCTGCTGTCAGCTTCTGTAACATCTCCATCATGGAAGCCATCATCTTAGCAGTACGGTTGTTCTCTGCCATGCTCAGATACCACTTATGTAAAGCTGAGGTGGACAAGTCAAACCAGCTCACAACTGCAAGATTTTTAAACCAAAGAACAACAATAAAAACCAACCCGAAGCATGCACAGGAAATCAGACTATAAAGGACTGCGAAAAAACTACAGCAAGCTATCGACCTCAATCGACTAGGGCTTCTTAGGTCATATCAGTAGGTGACCAAATAGGGACTATTCAGGACTGGAATAAACTTAACATAACCCATCAGACGTGTAATAATCACAGGAGATTGCTGGAGTCAGAAAAGGTCAAAGAACTTTATCGATTTCAGATACAGGCTGCAGAAATCACTAGAAGACAATAACTGGGAGATTTTTAGTATCTCTCAAACCCCTGGACAGAACAGACTCCCCTTTGGGTTGAGTTTCCCTCAGGTAGGACCTACCTTTGATCCAAAACTCAGCTCACTGATGGCTGGTTTGGCCTGGGCAGATTCTGAAAAACTCTCACAGAACCTTTTAATTTTCTGGACAGAATTGGAATTTGAGTACCTGATTGGATGATCAGCAACTGAGTACTTGATAAAGCCTTGAAGTGAAGAACACTTGAAGAAGAGGATCCTTCTGGGCTTCCCACTGCAAGGAGTCATCAGATCAAAGACCAACCCTTCACTGTGTGATCAGACACACCCGCAGTTTCTCACAGAGAGGCAGCAGCAGCAGCATAGGTTTTTCCATAAAATCGTGGGATGCTTGTGGAGCCCTCGTAACTTTATTTGTAACATTGATGGGAGAGATTATAAAGTAGAAACTCTAGCAGTTCATAAAACTGGAATTATAAACTAACAAAATAGGAAGTCTAGTAGTTACTAAAACTGAAATTAGAAACTATCTAACTTAGAAACTAACTGAAATAGAAGCTATATCCCATCAAATCAAAATCGTGGCCCTTAAGTTGGCCTTTAATTGCAGCCTACTTGCCCTGGATTTCTTCTTCTTTCATAAGTCCTCATAGCTGCATCATTCCAATCTCTAATGGTTTTCAGTTGGTTACTTTGATATTGAGCAGACCGATTGGAAAGAACAAGCATCTCTTATTCGAATGATGAAGAAAAGAGTCAAACATCTTCAAGAAATACCAGCAACCATTTGAACGAGAATGCTCCTCCAAGGTTGATTGCATTAAATCGATGTTGCAGCAGTGAGGCTGTTCAGCTTCTGAATGACCGTATGCATGTGCCTACTTTTCTATTAATTCATTTTACTTTGTTTATGCTTCCTTTTTCTGAGTTTGCTATTGTGTTTAGCTGGAGTTACTTGGGTGTACCCTTGCATTACCTTATGAAGCATCACTCCTTTTGAGGATGGTATCCGTTATTGCCTTTCTTTACATTATCATAACATCTCCCTTGATAAGTAAACAGTCCTTAAGATGCTCAGGAAAACATGGGGGGTGGGGATTAGAGGGTCTGTGAAGGATAGAAAAACACCCTGACAAAATGAAAAGAAGGGGGGAGGGAGAATAAAATGAAGAAACAAAAGATGAACCCACATAACAAGATATTACCGCCTTACACAAAAAGACCCATGCCCAGTTTTCTTCTCCCATAAAAAAAAAAGGGCATACCCGGTGCACGAGGCTCTCGCATGTGCGAGGTCTCTGGGGCGAACTATGCAGCCTTACCACAAGAATGTCGAGAGGCTGTTTTGGCCACTTGCCACTAGGTTGCAACATTTTTACCTTACCGTTGGACCAAGCATGCCCCTCGTTCTCTTCTCCCATGGGAAGTTAATGCCCTAACAACACCTTCACTAATCGAACCTTAGACAAAACTCCTTGAGATCTATTAAAATAGAAAAAGTAGAAAAAGAAGATATCATCCATGAATCTCCAGAATAATTTATGACCTCAGGTACATATAGGAAAACCCTTTTTTCTTCTCTTGTTGGCAGGCTCAAATTCTTCTTCCTCTCTAAGCACCATTATCTCGCATGCTGCTACAATACAAGCCCTTTGTTCTTCTCTTTGAATAGTTAAGCCCTTTCTTCTCCTTCTTTCTTAGTATTTCTTTTTCACCTTGCCTATTCAGAGAGAAAAAAAGAGGAAACAGGTACTTATGTGGTCATTGTAGGACCCCATTTTGACATATTATCTATTATTATTTTGCCACATGGTCTAGATGATTTTGCATTTTGAGTGTTTGATAAATGGGAACCTTTGCTAGGGTGTTCTCCGTAAGTGACACGCCTTGTCAAAGCCTAGATGCGGTGATAATTTAGATAAGGGCAAGCGAGAGGAAATTTTGCAACCCAACAATATAGGATTAGGCTAACTTCCAGGAACATTGGATCCTTAACGGGTAAGAGCCTGGAGTTGATAGATGTTATGAAGAGACAAAGTGTTAATATCGCATGTAATATCCAAGAGACCAATTGGAAGGGTAACAAAGCTAAGATGTTGGATGACGTCAAACTCTGGTATTCGGAGACCAAAGTAATAGAAATGGATTGGGTATAATAATGGAAAAAGATCTAAATAATGATTTAGTGGAGATCAAAAGGCTGGGGGATAGGATTATATCTATTAAATTGGTGTTGGAGAAAGAGATGCCAATATTGTCTGTGCCTATGAACCCTAAATAGGACTGGATGAAGTTGCAAGCGCCAATTTTAGGAACACATGGATGATTTAGTGCAAGGTTTTGGCCAGGAGGAAACAATTATTATTGGAAGTGACGTGAACAAACATGTTGGGAGAGATCGTAGAGGGTATGAAGGTGTCTGTGGAGGATATAGGGTTGGGGTGAGGAACGAGGATGGGACCTGAATCTTGGTCTTTGCGGTAGGTAGCTTATGATCTATCCATTGTGAACACTTTCTTTGAAAAAAAAGAGGAGCATGTAGTTGCTTACAAAAGTGAAAACCACACAAGCCAAATAGATTTCTTCTTAATTAGAGGGGTAGACATAAGGTTGTGTAAGGATTGTAAGGTTATCCCTATGGAGAGTCTAACCACTCAACATAGACTGGTGGTCCTGGATATGCGCCTCACTGCACATAAGCTTAGGAGGAGGGAACCTATGTACCCTAAGATAAGGTGATAGAAATTAAAGGGGAGTCCTTGAAAGCATTTTTTGATAATGTGGTCAAACAAGGAAAGTAGGACTTTGAGGGAGACACCAATGTGATGTGGAACGAGATGATGACTTGTATTAAGATGGTTGCCAAAGGAGTTCTAAGCATGCCCTAGGGAGACTTGTTGGTGAGAGGATGAGGTCCAAGCAACCATTAAACCAAGAAAGCTAGTTTTAAGACTTGGCTAAGGACTAATGAAATGAAAGATAAAAAGGTATATCGATGCTAGAAACGAGGCTAAGAAAATTATGGGGAAAGTTAGGGGGAGAAATATAAAGACCTCTATATTAACCTAAACACAAAAGAAGGGGAAAAAACTATCTATAATATAGCTTAAAGGAGAGAAAGGAAAAGTAGAGATTTCGACCCAAGTGGGATGTATCAAAGGTGATGATGGAAGAGTGTTGGTAAGGGATGAGGACATTTTGAAGATATGAGATGAGTATATTTGTGGCCTACTAAATGGAGTTAGTTTAAGTAGGAATGACCCAAAAGATTGCTCTAACCATCAAGACACCGCTTGTCATAGATATATACGAAAGGTGGGTGTGGCAGAAGTTAAAGAAGCCTTAAGAAAGATCAAAGTAGGCCAGACACTAGGTTTAAATGAGGTCCTAATAGAAGTGTGGAAGACACTAGGAGTATGTGGAGTATACTGGTTAACCAATCTGTTTAACAAGATTATGAACACAAGGAAAATGCCAGATGAATGGAAGAGAAGCATTGTTGTGCTGATTTACAAAAATAAAGGTGATATTCAGAGTTGCAATAATTATAGTTGTAATAATGGGTTGTAGGGATGTTAGAATTTAGATAGGTCTTTTAGTGCTTCTTTAGGGGTTTATTGGTTCTTATAATATTCTAGAATATTCTGTCTATTATTATAAATAAAGAGGGATAGTGTCAAGTTAGACACAAGTCATTATTTTTCTCAATATAGTATCAGAGTGGAGATCTAAACCATAAACCTAACCCTAACCCTAACCTTAGCTTTCTCTTTCTTGCCTCTCTTGGAACCAGCGCCTTCATCTCCACCGCCTCTCTCTCTCTCTCTCCCTCTCTCGAGTGGTGCTTCTCTAAACTACCGAGAGCCTCTTTATCACATCTCTTCTCCTTGTCTAGGCTCTTTGATCTCCTTTTCCTTATGATTGAGAGACCCAACCCCTTTTCTCACCTTATCGATTCAGGTATTCACTTTAATTGACTTTTATATGTCAGGGTTTTGTTTTCCCTGCTTTTCGCATTGATTTATGTTGATGATGCCTTCCTCTGGTTCCCAATCCAGAGAAAAAAGACTTTTAGGGTTTTTAAACCCTTATCGATTTTTGGATTTTCAGGGTTTTCTCCCTGCTTTTTGGTTATTTTGCTTCCTGTAGTGGTTGTATTAGTTTGTTTCAACCATCTTTGCTATTGCGAAGTCGTCCTAGGATGCTTTTGCGTCATGCACAGAGGAACAAACACAAGAAAGTGATCACCAGGTTGATCTGGCGGAGGCCTCTCCGATGCCTAAGTTAGATCTCTCTGCATATAGATAATCCAGTAAGAATGGAAAAGTTTCGATCCCTCGGGAAGGGGGTTTTACCTGGGTATTTATAGCTGAAGATGGTGATCATCAAGAGAGTCCCAATCCGGTAGCTTCCTAGTACTGGCAAGAGTCCATGCATGGTAAAGTAGGAAAGTGAATATAGCGGATGTCCTGATTATGGGAACTCCACGTACTGACCATATCCTGGGGGATATGGCGAGATATCCTACCTCTAGAGATGATTCGATATTTCGTCGAGTCCTTGGCAGACTTGGATGAGTCCGTTCCTTGCTTGTAGATCATGTGTCAGACTCGGATGATCAACTATAGCACATTGTGATGAGGAAACCCGTAGGAATAACATGCTGAGTGACTTGGGTCAAGTGGTTTGGCTGCTGAGCTACTTTATTCCGAGCGACCCGTTGTATGTTTTGCTCGTTGCATGGTTGAAGGCGAGGCCTGGGATCTGTCATGCGGCCATGGTTTTGGTACCGTCTCGGGCTATTAGTCGTTCGGTTAATGATTCAGTGTTGTCAATCTGTTGGCTATATATGTCCTAGGTTGGGGGCCATCATAAGAAAATGTAGTTCGGCTGTGACTGAACCGCTCATCTAGGCTTGGATCAAGGTTATCTAAGCTCTCACAATATATCGCTCGACTTTAGGGGCACACTTCTCGGTGGTAGCTTATTTATCCATAACAGAATGCTCCCTACTCCTATTGATCCACTTTTGGTCGGCCATAGTATTTTGACCCTACTTCAGTACTGTCCTTTTGATCCCTTTGGAATCCGTCTTTTGGGTTGGTTGAAGGGTGTGATCTTTTTCCGTACGACATTGGCTGTAGGAAAGATAATCGTTATGGAAACTCGACCTTTGGTTTTTGAATCTCGATTCTCTTTAGCCATTAATGTGCCGCGAGGGTTTTCTGGGACATTTGCTGAGGTGGCAACAACTTTTTATGATTGAAAAGATGCCTTTTTGACGGACTGATGAATGGGGAATCATGTCTGTGCTCGTATCGTCAACCTGGCGCTAGGGCTTTGAATCGGCTCTCTCGGTTGGTTCGCATCCTTTCCCATGAGGGACGTCGTATCAATGGTTCACCATTTAATGCCCCCATCCGCACTTGGGGGGAAAAGCATCATTTTAAGCCCCTTCACTGTTCATCTTCTCCATCTATTACTTCTTCCTTGCGCTCAGAGTTCGCTGCTTCATTTGTGTCTCTTTTTCTGCCGTCGGTGACGTGGGTGTGCTCGCTTTCTCTTTCGGGACAGCCACCGTTGCTGTCGCGCTCCTCCCTTTGCTGAACTTGTTCGCTTACTAGTAAGCTTCCCTTCTCTGCTTTTTTATTTCATTTTTCTTCAGCTTCAACTTCCTTTCGACCATTAATGGCTTCCAATCGAAACTGGGAAGTGATTTGCTGCTAATAGGGTAACATTTGTGCCCTCCACCCCTGCTTCGTCGGCTATCAACCAAAGGGGTGCCTCTGCCCCCGCTGTTGCGTCTGTTGTGATCACGGTGTCTTCATCAGGGACGGGCCCTAGTTTGGTCATCCTTGGCATCTAGCCTTCATTCCCATTGGCATCGGGTACGAGGCCCTAAATTACCATAGCCATCTGGTGGAGAATGATTTGGTTACCATTAGGTCTCGGTTCCACATGCATGACTTGGTCACCCTTCGGGCGCCTACCCTCAACGAATTTTCTTGTATGCCGACGTCTATTTGTATGAAGAGTTTTTTAGAAGGGGGCTCCGGTTCCCCATACACCCCCTAATGACCGAGGTGTTCAATCATTTTGGCATCAGTCCTTCTTAGCTTCTCTTGAATGGTTGGCGGAGCTTGTTTGAATTCTGCATATGGTCCAAGGGATGGACAGAGTGACATCTTTTTCCCTCTTTCTGGCCTGTTTTCACTTGGTATGTGCTGAGCCAGCGTGTGAAGGTTAAGGTTGTGGAGGGGAACCCTTCCATAAAGGGATGGAAGAATTGGTTCTTCGCTTCGGGATTTGATGGTTTGCCGCTCGGCAACCACTGGTCTGAACCAGACATCACTGCGGTGAACGTTCGCCCCACCTTGGTAGACCTGCATGAATAGACCCTTAAGTAGCTGTAAAATCCGGGCCGCGTCATCGACACCGCCGAGTTGGTTGATGAGGATTTTCTCTCTCGGCATGGGTTGACTGCAGGTGATTAGCTTTCTTAGAGTAGTGTCCTTTTTCTGCCTTTTGCTTTTCTTTTAGTACTAACTCAAATTGTGTATTACAGTGTCGCTTAGTCGTTAATACATCCAAGCGGCCTTCGCTTCCTATGAGGCCCAGAATCAAAGCCGGGCTGTGTTACAGAGGGATAGGGACCGAGGCTATCAGTCGCCCTCTGGAGAGGCGATGAAAAAGTGAGAAGGGTGGCATCTGCTGTTGATCTGGCAATTCCTTAGGACATGGGGGTGCCACCAATTGCTGATCCGCTTGTACTCCAAGACATGGGGGTGGTGAGAGAAGAGGTTGCGGTTCGTCCTGTAGCTGGTGCAACTCTGTCGACCGCTCTGATTGACACATTAGGTATTTGTTCTTGAGTACTAAAAACCCTTTACTTGTGCAGGTCGTGTCGTATGCTTTAGAGGCATACGATCGAGTTGATAGATTGACTGGGCAAGTTGAGTTGCGAGCCCCTGCCATGGCTAAGGATGAGGAGATTGCCTCCCTCTCTGATCAACTAAGGAAGATTCGACAACCCGGAACTCCCTCCTGGATGCTCTGGAACTCACGTCAATCCTCGAGGCTCAAGTTGCTTAAGCTCTTGAGGCTTGTGAAGCTGGTAAGTTCTGTTGGGAAGGGGAGAAGAAAGAGCTGCTGGAGAAACTAGGCTAACTTGAGTTCCGTCCGGACCTAACTAGAAGAGAAGATTTTCTTGCAAAATGAGTGGGCAATCAGAGAGGGAGCCGAGCAGCAGGTGGCTTAGCTGGAGGTGGAGCTTAAGTCCTCCCGGGAGATGATTCCCACCGTTCAAGCCCACGCGGTGGAGGATTATAAGGCTTCGAAAGAGTTTGAAGACTACGTCACATCCTTCAACATTGATGCTTACATCTACGGGGCTCATGATTGCCGAGACTTTGTTCTTGCAAAGCAACCAGCGTTCAACTTTGCGCCCTTTATGCCTGTAAATTCTAGGACCAAGAAGGAGATTGCAGAGGAAGAAGCGGCTTTGGGGATGGACAATCACCTTGTAGAGCTATCGAGCTGGGAGGATGGGTCGGAGATGAACAAGAATTGAACGCCCTCTTTATATATATATATATGTTGGAATTTTGTATGGTGGTTGCACAACCTTTTTAATGAACAAAACTCCATCCCTTTGGTGGGACGAAATTGTTTTTTTTTTTTCCTTTTTTTGTGCCAATTGGTAAGGATCGGGCTTTTTCTTGCCAACCAAGGGTGGCCAGCCCAGGGTTGGACTTTAGGTTTGCCGAATAGTACAGCTCGAGCTTGTCTACCAACTCGGGGTCAGTGTTTAGATTTTTGGCGACCAATATAAGTCGGGCTTGCTCTTTGGGGGTAGGTCTTTCGAGTTGGCCGATCAACGCAGACCGGGATTGTTTGCCAACCCGGGGGTTGGTCTTTCGAGTTGTCGATTAGTGCAAACCAGACTTGTTAGCCAACTCGGGGGTTGGTCCTTCAATTGACACAGATTTGAGCTGCAGAACTTGTTTGTATCGAAATAAGAAAAGATTCAAAATCATCAATTAGAATGAAACTGCTGTTGTCAAAAGCAAGGTAAAAACAAAGCAAAGCTAAAGTTGAAACAGCTAACAAATCAAAATAACTTAGGACCCGTTTGGCGACCCATGGTGGGTTTACTGATAATACTTCTTTAGATTCTCCGAATTCTATGCCCTTGGGATGGGTTTGCCACCCTCCGGAGTATGCAAGTAGTATGTCCCTGGGCGTACGACTTTGGAGACTATGTGAGGTCCTTCCCGGTTTGGGCTTAGCTTGCTTGTGTGGCGTGGGTTGGACGCCTTAGTTCTTCGGAGGACTAGGTTGCCTGGCTGGAAGATTCTTCTTTACCTTTGAATTGTAAAGTCGCTCGGTACTCCTTTTGTAGACCTCATTCTTCATAGCGGCCTTCTCATAGTTATTAAGGCGGTAAGGCGACGGAGGCATTTGAGGGTCTTTCAAAGCACCTTAGCGATAAGGCGGGCATAAAGCGTCGCCTTATTAACTAAAGCGTTCCTGTGTAATTTTTTTTATAAAACCATTCTATTTGACTCAAATCCTAGTTAAATCCTATTACTCATATTTTAAATAAATATTAAGGGTTCATGCTTCATACCAATGCAAGATATTCATCAAGAAAACAAATCAATAAAGTGAATAAACTTATGAAGTATGCAAGATATTCATCAAGAAAACAAATCAATAAAGTGAATAAACTAAGTTCATCATTCATCAATCATCAAAACATATTAACATATAATATAAATACAAAGGGGGGGGTTTATACATTATACATACATATAACCTTTTTAAAAAAGAAGAGATAGGTACAGAGCTCACCGTAGTCTTCAACAGAGTGAAGAACAGAAGAAAAAAAATCAGGTACTTTGTACGAAGAAGAAGAAGAAGAAAGAAGGAAAAAAAAAAAAAAGACAGGCACAGAGTTAAGTTAACCGGAGGTTGAAGAAGAGTGAACTGAAATACAAAAGAAAGAAAAAAAGGTACCGTATGATAAACAGAAGAAAGAAGGGAGAAGAAAGAAGAGAAAAAAAAGGGTACAGAGCTCATTGTACTATTGTAGGTTGACGAGAAGAGTGAAGAACAAAATAAAAAAGAAAAGAAAAAAAAAGGGTACCGTATGATGAAGTGAAGAATAGATGAAGAAGAACAAAAAAAGAGGTACTATATCAGAAGAAAAAAAAAAACACACCGACCACCGTAGCATGAACAAGAAATAACTAATAAGATGAGAAAAAGAAAAAAAAACCAAAAACATACCTGTAGAGAGGGTTCCTGGGGGCTACGATTGTTCGCCGGAGTAACCTCACCGCTGCCGGAGAAGAAAGAAAGAAGCCGGAGCTAGATCGAAGGAGTTCTTAGGGGCTACAATTGGTCGCCTGGTTCTTCCTTCTCAAAAGTCCAAAACCTTGGTGAGAATCGTGTTTTGGTTTTTTTGGTGGAGTACTTTAGTTGTTGGAAGCTGATCCCATGCATCTCAAGTGCATTCAAGACCATACACCCACCAATCAAAAATCGATATTTGGAATCTATCTTAAGTAGTTTTAAAAAGTATTAAATTCTAAATTGTTCATAAGGGGCCCGCTTTGTGTATAAGGCATTGCCTTAGACGCCTTATAACTCCTTATCTCATGATGCGGTCGCCTTACATGCTGTCTGTAATGTGTGCTACTGCCTTACGGCCTGTGGACCGCATCAGCGCCTTACCAATGCCTTAATAACTATGGGCCTTCTCTTGAACTTCGTCCAGGAATTATAGGTTGGCACGTAGCCCTTCTTTATAGGTGTTCTTTTTTTTTATCTTGTTGATGAAGTGGAGGAGAGAGAAGAGAGAAAACGTGTGGAGAGAGATCTCCCACGATTTTTCTTGCCTTTTTTTTTCCTATTTTTTCTCCCTTTTTCTATTTTTCTCTCTTCTTGCACAAGAAACCCTCTTTGGCCGATTTTTCTTGCTTGGATATGGACAATATTCTATTTTAATGGGAAATTCCATCCATGCCCTTATCTTTTCTTTTTTTTCTCTCTTTTATATTTTTTCTCTTTATTTTCTCTCTCTTCTTGCGTAAGAAACCCTTTGGCCGACCTCCTTTAAGTGATGAGTAGGAGAGAAAATCTTCTAAAAAAAATCTCAACAAAATTGCAGTTAAGAGGTTCGAACTTGAGACCTCCTAATAAGCAAGGGATTTTGCACACCACAACTCACCAACTATGCTAGGTAGTTACCAAAAACGAATCTTCAATCACTTAAGGATGTGGTCTATCGATCCTTGTTGGCATTTGGAATATTCCTTGTACAATTGTACCTCTGAGACAACTGCAAATGGGCTGGTTCTGCATCTCGGTTTAGTTCTGATCCATTATTCTTTTTCTGACCTGAAAAGAATAATCACTTGTACGGGTAACCAAACGAATGTGTACTTTTAATTGAACACGTCCATCTTGCTCAGAATTTCGTCTTCTTTGCAACCATGAAAAGAAATAGGACCTCTTTATGTGTAAAATTGGAGATATAGCGCCCGATAGTCCTTAAGGCATTGAAAATATAAAACCTGCAAAAAGAGAGTAAAACTCAAGGTAGCTCAATTCTAAATATGTAAAATGCATGTTTTACTACACTAGATTTCACACATAAATGTGCTCATCAGTTCTCATCAAAGTTGAGGGACTTCTGAGATCCTGCCAAGACCTCGACCGGTGAGAATGCTTCTTTACCGAATGCTAGTTTGAACGGTCTCTCCTGTTGGGGTTTGAATCGTGGTTCGGTAAGCCCAAAGGACACTGAGTAGCTCGGTAGCCCACCTTGTCCTTTCTAGTTTAAGTCTTTTCTTCAATCCGTCCAACATGGTTCTGTTGGACACCTCGACCTAGCCGTTCGACTATGGGTGTGCCACAGAGGTCCAAAACTCGATGTGATACTTTTTATAGAAATTTCTAAATATTGAGTTGTCAAAATGATTCTCATTGTTAGCAAGATCTTTGGTATGCCGAACTGATAGATTATATAATCTTGAACAAACCTCTACATGTCCTGTTCAGTGATTCGAGCTAGCAGACGAGCCTCGATCCACTTAGTGAAGTAGTCGATCGCCACTATGAGGAACTTCACGTTTCCTTGTCTAGGCACGAATTGACCCAATATGTCCATCCCCTACATTGCGAAGGTGATCGGGATGAGTATTGAAGATAGCTTGGTAGCCGATTAGCGCGTCACTGGGGCGTGTATTTGGCACAACATTTTCAAACATAAGCAATCGCGTCTTCCTACATGTTGGGCTAGTAAAATCCTTGTTTAAGGATTTTGTAGTCTATAGCTCGTCCTCCCAAATGGCTTCTACAAATCCCTTTATATTCCATTTTGGACCGGCCGAGACATTTAAGGAGTGGCGCAGAGCTAGTTCTTTTGTATAATGCTCAGAATGTATTTGCTGATTGGCTTCTGACCTTCCGTGCTTTCTCTCTGTCTTCTGGTAGGGAATCGTCCCTAAGGTATCTTATGATCGGGTCCATCCAGATTGGTTCTTGGTCTGCATTGCACAACTCTTCCTCATGAGTGTTTTTCTAGGACCTCGACATACATTGTTCGGCCCATTTTCTCGTACTCCGCCGTCACTAATCGGGATAGGGTATTTGCTGAAGCATTCTCTACTCTGGGACTTGTCTGATCTTGAATTTGGCAAACTAAGCGACTAAGCCCTTCACCTTCTTCAGATAATCGATATTCCTTTTACCTCATATTCACCGTTCACTTGGTTTACAATATGTTGAGTCACTATGGACCAGGAGTTCTGCTTGTACTATCTGAGCTTCTTTGAGCCCGACTATCAAAGCCTCATACTCTGCTTCATTATTGGTGGCGGCGAAAGTGAATCGCAGTGCATACTTGATTTTGAATCCCTCAGGACTGGTTAGGATAAGACCTGCCCCACTTCCCATTTCACTGCTTGAGCCGTCTACGTACAAAGTCATAAGTCATACAACAGGCGTGTTTTCACCTTGTTGTCTTCATCTATTAGGGTACATTCCACTATGAAGTTCGACAATGCTTGACCCTTGATTGCCACCTGGGGGCGGCAATCAATACCATGCTCTCTTAGTTCGACCACCCAACTGACGAGAGTCTTCCAGACACGCTTGGCTTGTGAAGTATCTTCTTAAGCGGCTGATCGGTAACTATGATGATCAGGTGGACCTGGAAATACGGCCTCCGCTTTTGTGCGGCAATGACTAAGGTAATGGCCAGTTTTTCCGTGCCTGGGTGCCTTGTTTCTTCATCTAGGAGGATATGGCTGATGTAGTAGATTGGTCGCTACTGCTTCTGTTCCTGCACCAAGGCTGCGCTAATAGCTACTGGTGAGACTGCTAGATAGATGTGCAATCCGTCGCCTGACTTCGCCGAACGAGAAGTGGTGGTGATATAAGATAAGCTTTTAATGCTTCGAAGGCATCTTGACACTTTGCTGTCTAGAGAAAGTGATGCAGTTAGGCGTGGGAAATTTTGGGAGTAATTGGGTGATTTTTGTTTCCATAATTATTAACATAGGGTGTGGTAAGTCTAGTAGAAGATTTTATTTCAGTTGTTATTTAGGATAGTTTCCAATTTATTTAGCTTTCATTTTTAAATTGTTTGCTTCCTTTATATTGATGTAACCCAATGAAGAATTTCGAATTTTGGAGAATTAGAACTTGATAATATTTGGGTGAGAACCATGAACCATAGCTGCCGGTGATTCTTTTCTTTTCCCTTTCTAATAATTTTTCTGTCTTTGATCTTCCCTTCTATTCTTCTTCTTCTTCTTCTTATTCTTTTCCCCATCCTCCTTTTTTTTGCTTTCCTTGTTCTCCTTTTCAAGTTTAGACCAGGCGGTACTTGCAGCAAGTGAAGGATTTCGATCTCCTTCAATTCTGCAGCTCTTACTCAGAAACTTGGGGCATGAGTACTACTCCTTGGGGAGATTCAATCCCTTGAAGCCCTAGCTCTAATGCCTTTTCTGTGTAGAGCCTTATTTCTGAAACAAGGGCTGAACCTGCAACCATCGCCTGGTGAGGCTTGCAGAATCTGATCTGCTGTTTTGGAGATTTCCGTTGGCTGTAGATGTTGGGTGTCCGATGGTCTTCAATAATCAGAGCCCTCTTTGAAGTTCCAGCTCGATCAGACATCAGTTGAGAGAGATTTGGCCTTTGAGGTTAGCTGCTTCTACTGCTGAGTTCATCCCTATTGTGTGAGGAAGAAGCAAAAGTCTTCTTTTTACACTTAAAGTCCTATTTTCCTGATATTACAATAAAGGCCTTGTTTGAGTTTGTTGTTTTAGTTTAGCCCATCATTATTTTTTATTTCCAAAATTGATCCTTCTCCTGGGGTTTAATTACTGTTAAGTCCTTAGTCAATTATTTCCCTGCTAAAGTACCATTTATTTACAAAACTGCCACCTTTATTGGAGACTTAGGTTTATTTACTATCCCGCCATTGTTTATTGCTATTGTTTATTGAGTGTCCAAGTGGGCCCTAAGCGATCCGATTTCTAATGTTCCATAAATTACTTGCAACAAGGGAACAAAGATGTGGATTCCTACACCCTCGAATTCCACAAATTGTCTTCAAGGTGTACGACTTCAGGAAACAGACCAGCAACGGGTGATGCGATATATCAGTGTGCTAAGTATTGAGATTCGACTTGAGTTGGCTAACACTGATTTCAGGTCTGTTGATGTGGCAGCGGCTCATGCCAAGATAGCTGAAGAGAAGTCCATTTATTGGAAGAGTATGCTTAAGACTCCTTCAGTTTATAGACCACCACGTATGGAGGAAAAGAAGCCTAAAGCTCGCAGAATTGAAGAAAAAAGGTCAGAGTTTAACAAGAACAGTGATGGCTTGAAGAACATTAGATGCCATAGTTGTGGCGAGAAGGGTCACTACTCCAACAAGTGTCTCGACAAGACTTGTTCTGTGAATCATTGTTGTCAAGGCGCCAAGGCGAACCAAGGTGTTGGAGGGCTGTCTAAGCGCTTAGGCGAGAAGGCACCTGCCTTAAGGCGAATAAGGCGCAAAAAAAGACGCTAGTATTTTTTTTTAATATATCTATTATATCTAGTAGAACTGTATAGCAATGATATAATTAGCTTTAAATTGCTTGTGAAAAATTAAGCCTTTAAGCTATATCAAAATACAAGAAGCACTACTTTAAGCAACATCATGGGAAAGAAGCACACACTTTAAGCAACATCAAGAGACAATAATCAACATTCAACATGAAAGTCATATCAATGCAAATTGCAAAGTGATATATATTTTCTAACATGAGAAAACACAACAAAAAATGAACAAATTATTCATAAAAAAAACAAAGCTATAAATAAAATAAAAGGCATAGTAACATATAATTCCTAATGAAATATTATTAAGAATATAATATTTAACTATTTAAGTATGTAGTTAAATATACTTACCTCTATGATGCCCAAAACGAGATCCACAAAGTCCATCGTAGACCATGAGTTCATGATATTTCAATGTTTAAACCCCTTTCAGTCAATACATATAAGTTAGTGACACTAAAGCACTAAGCAACAAGAGAAACATTGTTCCTTAGTATATATGAGTTATGATAGGTGATAGGCCATGGGTTCCAATCCTACTTGGGGAGAATTAAAAACACTTAATGGAAATTGAAAAACATAAAAATAAACCAAAATGCTAAACTTTAGTAAGCTTTAAAGTATAAATTTTAAAACAACAAAATAAACCATCAAGCTAAACTTTATTCTTGTTTAACCATAATCAAGCTAACAAATCAACATCTACTTCTTCTCCCTCCTATTTTTGCTGACCCATAGAATCAGTTGGCCTATCACCAAAGTCTTCATCATCATGCACAACGTCGTGGACCTCTTCTTCAACTTCATCATCTGACGATTCCTCAACAGTGGCCCTCCCCCTACCACGACGTATGTAGCAAATATTGGCTGCACTTGTTGATCCTTGAGCCCTCCTAGGTAAATTACGACCTCCAACCGATGTAGATGCACCAACTGCTCTATCAACATCTCCCCATGTGAGATCGTCTCCAGGATGGACTAAAATCTCCATCTTCTTACTCCCCTGTTATCCATTTACTACAATTCATTTCATCAAGAATTAATGGATCATAATTGCTGCCCTTTTCCATTCTTTCTTGGAACCTTGAATGAAGCCGACGATTATATTGGATATATACTAGATCATTCAAGCGTTGATGTTCTAGTTTATTCCTCTTCTTGGTGTGAATCTGAATCCATAAATACCTCTTTATTTAAGTCAAGAAATAGATGTAAAAAGTACAATTACAAACTAATATTTAAAAAATACTCACAAAATCAAATGTGCTCCAATTGTGCTCACAACCGGAAGCGGAGCAACAAAGGCCTAATATGCGTATTGCATATGGTTGAAGTGTAGGGGCCGAAGATCCATGTGTTTCCCACCAAGAGACTATATATGAGGAAAAAATTAGATATACATATTGTTAAATACTCATTAAAATAATAAAAAAAATTACTTAGTACTTACAAGGGTCCAATTCTCCTTCATCGGCTGTCCGTTGTTCAATAGCCAAAGTCCTTGAAAAGCTATTTTCACATTTTTTGTACATTTGAGACTCAAGTATGATCTTGTCTTGCACAACTAAGTCGGGCACAATTCTTTCAATAACTGCCATGAATGCATCTTGTTTTTTACACGATTCTTCAAAAGGGAGTCTTTCATCATTGATGTAGTCAAAATATTTGCTAGCATTTAGGTAAAAGCCAGCAACATATAAAGGTCAATCCATTTGGATCTCCCAACGGTCATCAATAATTGCTAACACCTTCCATGACCGTTCTTTGTTGGCAAAATTTACTTTTATCCTTTTGCTATTTCCATTGCTAAATAAACTTCAGGCAATGCAGGCCTCTCATCACCATCTACTAACCTCAAGACAACTAAAATTGGTTGGGATGCTCTTAAGCAATCTAGTACACGGTTCCAGATGTTTGTGCAAGTATTGTATCAAGTACTCTCTTACTTGCATCTGTCTTGGACAACTTAGAACTATTCCAATCATCAGATACAAATAATTGCTTCAAGGCATCATTGTGCTTGTACAAACTTTGTAGTGTCAAGCATGGTTCGAGAACTTGAGCGAAACATAAGAAATTTTGCATGTTTCGCAAGTATCGACCTAGGTCGAAACGAAACCTTAGGGGATTTTAAAAAATCACTTGTTTTGACCTGGTTTCGACCAGGTTTCCTATATTTCGACATGGGAAATTTTGATCTTCTTTTATGCATTTTTTCTCCGAGTGTGGGAAACTTGGGGAAACAGTGGGGATTTTCATTTTTTGGCACTTATTTATGCCAAATATCATTTATATTATTCATAAATAAGGAAATACCCCCTATTTAAATCCATTAAAAATAGTTTAAAAATCAAATTCTTAAAGGATAAAAAGTCAACCCCCTAGTCCAAGAACAAAAATTGGATTTTGGTTACGGGGGCGATTTTTAACTTTTAAATACTGAGGTTTTTCTCAATTATGAAAATTTTATAAATCCTATAATATTAAAACATTGCTAAAAACCAAAAGTTCGGTAAAATAATCTTTTGTTTTGATAGCCCTAAAATTATTTTCATTCAGGCGATTTTAACAGCATTTGCGCACCTTAAAATAAGTTTGAATGGAGCATAACTATTTCATTACAACTCAGATTTAAGTAATCTTAGACTTGTTGGAAAGCTGGTTTTATGTTATACCTAATACAAAAAGTTTCATGTAAAAATAAAATTATTTGACTAGTCAAACTTATTATAGAACAAGAGCATTTCTCTAAATGTTGATTCTTTATAACTTAATGTGACTTAGGGCCCGTTTGATAATGTTTTTGCTATTTCTGTTTCAAGAAACGGCAGAAACATAAATTTCCATTTTTAGAAACAGAAACAGAATTGAAGGTGTTTGATAAGTCATGTTTTTAAAAGTCAATAGTAACCAGTGACAGAATGGCCTCGAGTCGTTTCCAGAAACGGCGAAACAAGTTCTACTTGTTTTGCCTGGGTCGTTTCTTGAACCATAAATAGGTAGAAATTTCAATTTCAATTTCTAAAAACAAGTGAAACGATACAGTTTTATCAAATGCTTTTTGTTCTGTTTCTACCGTTTCTAGACACAGAAACGGAAGAAACGCGTTTCTTGAAACGTTATCAAACAGGCCCTTAATGTTGATTTTTTATGATTTGATGTGGCTAAATGTTAATTTTAATGACTTGATGTGGCTTAATGTTGATTTTTTATGATATAAGGTATATTTAGATTACTAAATAATGTTAAAAGATAACATGCGTGCCTTGAGGGTAGAACCGCCTAGGCACTCTACTTGGAATTGAGTCACTAATTTCGAGTGTTGAGTAATTGAGTCACTATTGTTCATTGTTGATAGATAACTGTTGATGATGTAATATTTTTATCTATTTTAGATCATTTGGATTGTCTTATGTTTTGATGTAGATTGTAGACTGTATATAGTAATTATGTAGAAAAGTTTCAAAATTTAAGCCAACAAGTCAACATAATGATTATTGAACTTTTGGTTCACCACATAAGTAAGACTGTGTTTTTTTTTTTATGAAACTAATGATGTGAATGTGTTAGAAATGTTTAAAACATAGTTTTTAAGGCGCTGCTAAGGCGTCGCCTTACTAGCGCCTTGGCGCTGATGCGGTCTCGAGATGGTAAGGCAGTGCTCCGCCTTGTGTGAAGTGGCGCCTTATGGGTTTTTTTTTTTTTTTTTTAAATTACTTGATGAAGATTCCAAATATAGATTTTTTATTAGTAGGTGTATGGTTTTGTTAACACTTGAGATGTATGGGATCAACTATACTTCACAAAAATAACCAAAACAAACAAAACAAAAACACGATTCACAAATAGGGTTTGGATTTTGTTAAGGGTTTTGAGAAGGAATCAAGGAACAAGGAAGAACCATTAATCCAGGCGACCATTTTGCTCCGGCAACGGTGAGCTTCATTCTTCTTTGACAGGAGTAGAAATATAGTGGATGACCTTAGGCTTAGGCACTCATTTTGGCATCATAGAGGTAAGTATAATAAATACTTGTATTTTTTATGTCTTCTTTTCTTTATATTTATAATTTTGTTTCATAATTATGTATTTATATTATATGTTAATATGTTATGATGATTGATGATTGATGAAGATGAACTTAGTTTATTCACTTTATTGATTTGTGTTTTTGATGAATATCTTACATTGGGATGAATATGAACCTTTAATATTTATTTAACAAATGAATAATAGGATTCAACTAGGATTTGAGCCAAATAGATTGGTTTTATAAAAAAATTAGACAGGAACGCTTTAGTCAATAAGGTGGCGCTTTATGCCCGCCTTATCACTAAGGCGCTCCGAAAGACCCTCAAACGCCTCCGTCGCCTTAAAAACTATGGTTTAAAATAAGTTGTACACAAAAAATTAGACAAAAAAAAACACTATTTGGGGGACGAAACCTAAGTTTCCACCATATCGGAAAAATTCCCTGGTATCCTTGAAATTTTTCAGGTTTCCAGTGAAATTTCGGTCTCCCAAGAGGTCGAAACTTGATACCGTGAACCTTGGTGTCAAGAATGAGGTAGCAAATCTTGTAACTTCAGACCTCACCAGATCTATCCCATTTGTTTTTTTCCTCAAAGCATCAACAAGTTTGTAATGTCTGTAGATAAAATTTGTCATTGTTTTTGCCTTCTCTATTGTTGTTTTATAAGCTTTCAACTTACCAATACCCTTTAACATGAGGTCCAAACAATGAGCTACACAAGGAGTCCAATAAAGCTTATTCCGTTTTTGCATCAACATTCTACCAGCTACAACATAATTAGCTGCATTGTCTGTAACTCTTGTACCACATTATCCTCCCTAATTTCTTCAATTTTGCTATCAAGCAACTGAAATAACATGTCTGCATATTGAGAATCACTAGATACATCTACAGAGCCCATAAAATAAGTCCCCAATGGACAATTAACGAGGAAATTAATCAAGTGTCTTCCTCTCTTGTCAGTCCACCCATTATACATGAGAGTGCACCTGTACCTTTTCCAGTAATCTTTATATTTCTTCTTGAAGCATTCAATCTTAGCTTTTTCATCCTGTAGCAAGGGCACTCTCAACTCATGATAAGAAAGGGGTTTATATCCTGACCCAAATTGCGCAATGGCTTCAACCATCTCCTCAAAGCTCCTTAACTTGATTGTATTGAATGGGATGCCAGCTTCATAAAACCAGTTTGCAACATATGCATTAGTTTTCTTTCTGTCTGCATTTGATCTTAAGCTGCTCTGTATTGTCTGGGTAGAACCTTTAAACCTCCTCTCACCAACTATTTCTTCAGGAGTCCGTCGAAGATAAGAATCTGTTGGACCCTTTACTGCCGTTGGTGTAATAACATTAGCTTTATTCCTTTTGGAAGCTGTCCCAGAGCTTGGCACAAGGTTCATTCTTGAGGAGTCTATAGTTGAGGGCCTTGGTGCACCAGATTGCAACTCCCCTCCACTTTCTATCTCTACAGGAAAATCCTCTCCCTGTTGATGATCAACAGAATAATCCTCATCAAAGACATCTGGCTTCCTCTTCTGATTTCGTATGATAGCCTCATGCATCTCTCTAGCAATTGCTGCAGTTGTTTTTGGGCACTTTGATATATCTCCATACCCACCAATTAAATGTTGCTTAAGCCTTTTGATTCCTCCTTTGGCATCTTTTCCACAAAGTGTACATCGCACTAATTTCTTATCTTTAAGATATGGCCAATATCCATACTTCCACTCGAGGTCTTTTGATTTGGCCTTCCTATTTGGATCTTTGCTTGGATCATATGCTGATGCTCCAGTGCTAGCAGTAGGCCCGCCACTGCCACTAGTAGCCATATCTATTTGAATAAACTACACAAACATAAGGAACAACAATAAGAGAAACTAATTAACAAAAAATAAAAGATAAAAAGAGAAGAAGCATTGCACTAATGCACAACAGTAGTAATGCACAACAGTAGTAAAAGAAATTCATAAGAGAAGAAGCATTGCACTGCCACTAATGCACTCTACAATCTAAAAAATAATAAGAACTAATGCACTATACAGTCTACCTACCGCAGCAGGGAGAAAATAGCACTAGCAGGAGAAGAAGCAGAGAAATGCAATCAATTAATCATGCAATCATAATACAGTCTATGTCTACCTACAACAGCAGGGGGGAAAAAAAAAGAAGCACTAGCAACAGTGCTGCCAGTATAGGACAAGAAGCAGAGAAGAAGAAGAAGCATAGAAAGAACCGGCAGCCTCCATAAGAAGCAGTCGCAGAACACCAGAGGGGAAAAGAAAAAAAAATAAAAATAAAAAAGCACTGGCAGCCTCCATAAGAAGCAGTTGTAGAACACCAGAGGGGAAAAGAAAATAAATAAATAAATAAAAAAGCACTAGCAGCAGGGCTGCCAGTGTAGACGAAGAATCAGCAGAAGAAGACGAAGCAAAGGAGGAAGAAGAAGAAACAGAGGAAGAAGAGAGTCAGAAATGAGAAAGAAGGGAAGAAACGAGAAACAAGAAGTTGTAGCAAGGAGAGAAAAAAAAATCGATGGAGCATACCTGAATGCCGAATGCCAAGTCCAACTTCTCAATCGATACAAGTCTGGAGGTTGGAGCAAATTTCTTCTTTAGGTTTGAGACTTCGAGGCTGGAGCACAGTATCGAGAGAGAGAGAAACATGAAATGGGGCTCTCACATTTCCCCCCCTTTTTCTTTCTATCTTTTTTTTTTTTTTGGTTCACTTAAGGAGTGATTCCATGCATCTCGCACCTCTTTAAAAACTGCACCACACCACTTTAAAACACTACAATTCGAGTATACAAACGAATTATTTAAGTGGGAAAAAAAAGTATCCAAGGCATACGACTTTCCACATATGGCGTCTAAGGCGGCGTAGGCGACGCCTTATAACCTAATGCGACCGCCTTCCTTACATACAATACGGCATCCATCGCTTAGCCCCTTAAAAAACGCCTTGACAACTTTGCTGTGAATGCCACAGAGAAGCAACCAATTGAGAAAAGTGATGATGAGTTTGCTTTATATCCTTATCCCCTCGATTAAGATGATATGTTCGGCTATGGTGATGAGGATGTAGAAGCTCATTCAGCAAGTCTTTCACCCTTTTCAAATAGACTAGTTGACAAGGCTCCTCTCTTCAGACCGAAGGGTACTCTTTTGCACGATGTTCATACAGTTGTTGATACCGGAGCAAAAATAAACTTCATATCTGCTGAATTTGTTCGAGCACACAACCTTCCACAAAAGCAGCTTTTCAAAAGATTCACGTGCGAGGTTTTGGACCCACAGCTCGAGAAGAGGCCATTGCAGTTGTTCGAGTACACTGGTCATTAGAAATTATTTGTCCTTGCACTTTGTGTCATCCAAAAACATGAAATTTTAGGTGACAATAGCTTTAACATGTTGATCATAAAGATAAGGATCTCTAAAATCTGGCAGGCAGCAAATATCCTGTGTTACTTCTTAGGGAGGACCAAACAATAGCTGGAAATCGCATCCTATCGACCGGAGAGATTTTCAGCTCCTCAGATTGGGGATTTCCACTGGGGGCACGATTCATGCCTTGGGTCTGATAGGGATTATGGGAAGATTGAAAACTCTTCTTTTGTGATTTTCGATTGAAAACTCTTCTTTTGTGATTTTCCTGCATCAAATATGGTAGTTTTATCTATACAAAGTTCTTTTGCATCTTTATTGGAAGACCCATACCTCACCGTGTATTAGTGGATTTATTTGACCCCTCTGCATTCCAACTCTTAGAGACTCAAGTATATTCCTTTTATTATAAATTTCTACACAAGTATCAATTGAGGTAAAACGAGAACTAAACAATACATTATTCATTGAAGGGAAAAATTGACCAAGTACACTTTTTTTTTGTAATGTGTAAACTTGTTCTTGTAAGATATTCAATTGTCACTTTATAATAACTGTGATCATTACAAGCAAAATGATGTAACCATGCATAGAATATGTCAACACTGTTTTCACCTTTTAATGCAGGTTGGGCAGCTGCTATCCACTCCTATAATGATCCAACAATAGATCTGTCTGGTAAGTGGAATAACATTGAACTCGTTCTTACAAAATGACTGATGACTATGGCAGTTCCTGTTTTGTGATTTCATTTGAGAACAATTTGTGTGCCATTATTGGCCATATGAATATCACAGTTAAATATAGTAGATATATACAAACACAGACACAATTACATCCTCGTGCTGGCATGTGCACACAGAGAAAAAGGTTTCTCCTGGATTGGGGTCAGGATCAGCTGATCTTGGGTAACCCATAGTCCCATACGCATTCTTTGTATCTGTTGATCTGGACTTATCCAGTCCATGATCTTTATCTTTCAATCCTAGAGCCAAAGTTCTAGGCCAGGAAACTGAAAACATTAAATTCAGGACAATAAAGTCAGCCTGAGCCGTTCACCATAAAAAAAAGTCAGCCTGAATCAACATTGCCCATTGCGATTCAATGTCGTAAGTGTCAACCACATTGGGTTGGGTTTAAGATCAGTCTCATCGGATCAGGATAAGGATTGGTTGATCCAGGTTGGGATTAGTCGGACCAATCCAATCCCTCAATCCTTGCTGATAATGAACCTCACATCCATCTTCAGCCTCCATGTCCACAATAAAAACCAACAAACAGGATGCCACACCCCCCCTCAAAAAAAAAAAAAAAAACCCAGGTGCAACCCCCAAGCAAACCATCACCCAGTTCACCTAATTATTTTGTTTGCACTCCTTGCTATGTCTTCCATTGAATATAAGTGGAGGATAAAAAATTCTAATAATGTTGTTCAATAGGCTTAGAAGGAGTATTAATAGATGTATCTCAAGCCCTGTGATGATGCTTTTGTTTTTTATTTTTTATATTTTTTGGGAGGGGTAGGGCTGGGGGCTTGTTTTTGGTGGTGTTGATACAATACAAAGTTTTTAAGTTTAATATCTACTAGGAAACAAAGGATAACGTTTTTAAATGTAGTGTGACTATGTGAGCCTACCCGATGCTTAGAGATGCTATAGTATCAGATTTTGCATATGGTAAATTCTTGATTGGGTCTAATTATTTATACCAACAATCTAACAGAAAGACCAGTCATGTACTCTGGAAGTGGCGCATCAGCATGTGGACACCCAAGGCTTCCTCATCAGGTTCGTTCTCTCTTTTTGTGTGCGAGAGAGAGAGAGAGAGAGAGAGAGAGAGAGAGGGTGTTTGGTGTGTGGTCCTCGTTGCCTTACTTTTGTTGGCAGGTGGATTTTTTGGCAGATCTTCAACATGCAATACAGAATGCCAATGCTTGCACCGATCCATAATGCTCTCTCATCAAAGCTCGCATAATGGGCTAATTTTCAATATGCAATATGGAAAGCTGATGCTTGTGCCGATGCCTAATGCTTATTCATCCAATATCTCTTAAAGGGACTAAATTTAAGTTTACCTCTAGGTTTAAATACTTGGAACAGATCCTTAGAGATTCCTTGTACATGAAACCGAGAGATTATGTACTATTTAGTTATTTTTCTTTTGAAGAACGATGAAACCTGTGGCCACATTTGTATTACTAATGCTCACAAAATGACACAAAGGTACTGTGGTCTCCTTGATGCTGTCTTCATATTTTTGCTATATAAACTGGCTTAGGCATGTCTTGCAATGGATGGGTAGAAGTAAGTGTGGACTGGAAAAATTAATTTAGAATACCTATTAGATTTGTGGCAAAACTAGGAAGGATAAAGTAAGGAATGACAATATTAGAACAGTATTGGGAATAGTCTCCATTTGTGAATAAGTTGAGAAAGTCATTTGAGGTGGTATATCATGTTCAACAAAGGCATTGGGATGCTCCAATATGATGGAGTGACATCATTCAGAATGAATGAACTAAAAGAGTTAGGTCCTTAGGAGTAGGCCTAAAATGACCCTAGGAGAAATAGTGAAGAAAGATGTGTAGCATAGGAGGAATTGTAGCTAGTATGATTTTTCAATAGAGCTGATTGGAGGGTAATGAACCATTACACACAGACCTTTTTTCTAATGGAAAAAACCAAAATATTTGGTTTATACACTCTTTTATGTATCGTGTTCTCCTACAGTTTCTCTAGGGCCTTGACACTGGTGGACTTGCAGAACTGTAATTGAAAATTGGGGGCATTAAGGGAGCATGTCTAGGTACATGTGATTTTAGGTAATCAGACAATCTTAGAGGGGACGAGAAAGGGGCACCTCTGGTTAAATCACCTCTCCAAGTACTCCTGTAAACATTTTATTTATTTCCTTTTGAGTAAAATGTTATTTCGTTCCCTCTATAATCTGGAAGCGTGTTTGGTCTACGGTGGATTTAGTATGTTCTTTAATATTGGGAAGGCTTTTCAGCCCAACAAAATGTTACTTATCCAGGGCTTCTTAGTGCTGCCCAATTCAGTAGGCCTTGTGATGCAGTTTGAGATCGAACTCTTGAAGTTCACACAGCTCATAGGCCTAAGGATAGGTGGAAATTAGATCTGATCTAATATAGAATGCAGGACCATAGTTGATCTAGTGTAGAGATTGATTTTGCCTAATGTTCCCATTTATCGATTCAACGTTACTGAGTATGTCAAGCTCAAGAGACGAGTAGGCAAGCTACTGAAAAAATGATTCGTTCAACACATCACAAACTCGGGTTCCAGACAGTCCTTGCTCTGAAGAAAGAAGGATCCTGGTGCATGTGCATTAATAGTTGAACAATTAATAAAATTACATCAAGTATAGATTCTCTATGCTGCAGCTTGATGATGTGTTGGACATGTTGATGAGAGCAATGATCTTTTCCCAGATAAATCTCAAGTGGCTACCACTATAGATTCAGTTCGTCCAGGAGACAAATGGAATATGACTTGCAGAACAAAGGATGGACTGTATGAATGAAAGGTAACTACAACTGATCCGCTGATTCTTTAACATCAATTGGTTCGAACCTCCACTTAGTTTTACCCCAGCTTCATCCTGATCTTGGATAGATCACCTAGGTTTGGGTCCATAAGCAGAAGTTGATCCAAAATCACCTACTCGATTGACAGGCTGTTCAGCCATTCCTATCATAGGGCTTTCTCGTGTATGTCATACTTGGCGAAACCGCTGGACCATTTTAAGGTATTAGGAAAGCATACACCTCTCGTGTCCTTTGGCCTTGCAAATGCCTTAAGCACCTTCATGAGAGGGACATTTAGACCACTTGAGAAGTGTGATGTCAGTCCTACGAACTGAAAATCTCTACATCATCCTCAAGAAATAATCGTTCATGCACCCAAAATTGTCTTCCTTGGTTTCATTGTGTTGTCAAGGGACTTAGAATCTAATCTGGAGAAGGTCCAAAGCATTTCAAAGGTCCATACTTTTCATAGCTTAGCATATTTCTATTAATGATTTATTAGAAGTTTCAATGTTATTTTTTTCACACCCCACTTCTTAAGACACCAGAGATGTGACTAGAATGCTAACTGCCATTCTATTGAACCTGCTAGGATCTCAAATGTAGTACCTTGTACTCACAGTCCATAATCAAGAGTCATAATAATTAGGGGTAGCAGAATAACAAAAAAAAAAAAAATATTGATTCTTGTGCTGATAATACAATGTGAGAGAACATTACAATACAAATTTTATTCTCGTTCTCCCAACATAACAAAACATATGTAATAAATGCCACAAAAGTATAACATCTAAAAAATATAATAATGGAGGACACCACATTCTCGATCATGGTGCACTATATGCACAATCATCACAAGCACAACCTATGTCATGCTTCTCGGACCCTGAAGTCCACTAATCTTCACCATACTCAGCAATGGAAGTGTTGCACCCGTGCCCTAGCCCGGTAAAATTTGAACATTGTGATAAGTCTCGGGTCGGAGGTAGGAAGTACAAATGGGTTCTGGCTTGTGGCTGCCCACTGTCAAAAAGGGAGGAATGACTCTACTTTCCCGTGCATCTCTTGCCTATCCAACTGGAGGGGATTCAAACCTTCTAACCCTAAGCGGTAAGTGACCTAGCACCTCCTCACTCGAGGCTTGGCAAGTAGTGGAAAATTGCCGGGAGAAATTATACGCATCCTAGGGCAACCCCCTTAGTGAATGGCCACAAGTGTACATCAAGCTATCAAGGCACATCACTAATGTGGCCGCCAAAAACAGCTGGGCTGGTGACCTTAATCTGGTGTCCCTTATTGTGCTGAAATGGTTTTGATGCCCATGGGCCCTGTAACCAGCATCGTGGCTAGCTCCGACTAACCTCCCACACTACCTTGCACCCTTCCCCATGACTTATACACCCTATGAGTCTAAGGAGGTGAACCTGTGTGTCCCAAACGATGACTTAACCTACTTAAGTTCCAGACAAGTGCCCAACCAAACGGACCCTAAGGTCCTTACTTACTATAAATAGGAGAAGTGAGAAATGAACTCACTTCTCACTTATCCAAAACATGGGAGAGGGAGAGGGAGAGGAGAGGGGAAAGGAAGAAGGAGAAGAAGAAGAAGAAGGAAGAGAAGGTGGGCGAGCTCTTGGCTTCGCAATTGGTTGCTGGTTGTTGCCGGAGGTAGGTATTACCTTCCCCAAAACCCCCTTTCTTTTATTTTTAGTATTTACCTTTGAGCAAGGTAGGGAATCACCAGGTTGGAGGGGTGAGCCTCGACCCTCTCCTTCCTAGAGATCAGGTGAGTGTGCGCGCAATTTCCCATGTGTTTTCCGAGCTCAAACGAAGCCGATTGAGCTCTGGCAATATTTTTGACCATTCGAATTTCAACCGCTTGAATTTCGTATCTTCCAAACGGCTTGATGAAAAGTTGATTTCTTCAGTTTAAATGAGATGTGGGAAGACCCCCTACAACCTCCATGAAACGAATCCCGGTGATCGGGCCCAAGCCAACAAACCCCCAAAATGGTGGCACATTTCTGGGTTTACCACTAGAAATAACCACCGGAAACACCAGTGACTTATTTTCGGTGAATGAGGAGCTCTTACTGAGACTCTGCCCAAGCCACTGGAAACAATAGAACTATTTCTTGTGACACAGGTCTTGTTTCGGTGACCTGTTTCGGTGACATGTCCAATACTGTCAAAATTGACTGTACTTGTACCTTCTGAGGCAGACCTTGTGGGTCCTCCTCTAGTGTTTCGACACTCGTTGACATCCGTTTACCCCTGTACCTAGGACATAGACAACTATAGAACGATGACGCCTAGCATGGTTTGGTATCAGGTTTACAACCTGGAATCTCACCTGTCTGACTTACAACTGAGGTGAGTGGTGGTTGACTCTAATTTTTGGAGTGTTTTGATATGGTAGAACTGCATACATGATGCAGTAATCGTATATACATATGTAATTACTCAATGATTTATGTGAATTGCATAACATGCTATGATATATTTGAATTGTATTAGATAGAGGAATTGAAAATTGGATGTATGTTGTGTAATGTGTGATGGGATCCGGTGTGGCCAAGGTGGTTTCGATACCATGATCACCTTGTGGATGATTGCATCATGCATTTGATATGCATTATAGTTAGATATAGTTCTGGATGCACTTTGTGGCTGATGGTACTTCCGGTATTGTGCACTCCACAACTAATCTTGAGTATGGGTGAGTTTTGTGGCCGATAGTAATCCCAGTATCACATATCCCACACTTAACTGCTTGTATACTAGCTTGGCTTGGACATAGATGCGATGTGGCCGATGGTTGATTCTGGTATTGTATTCCATACTACCTGTATCATTATGCAAGGCATGTAGTATATTGTGGTTACATTACATTCCCTATGCTACGTCCCTTTGCCACAAAGGGGTAAGTTGTTGGATAACCCAACTGTGGTATGTTCAATAAACTTTTTCGAAATGCCACATCCACGGTACTATGTGATTGTTGTCGGAGGCAGAAACTACTTCGGCATGGCCGATGGAAATTTCTGTGCGTTAATTGCTAGGAGGAGGTTATCAGGGATTTGCTGGGTGACAGATGATCGCATTTTGGGACTGGCAAGCTCTTAATCACGAATAGGATTTGTATAGTTAGGTGACCGATGTGTGGGTTCTGGGACCAGAGATACAACCTAATGCATCGTAGTAGCATGAACCCAACTTAGTTATATGATAGGTGGATTAATATAAAATGTATGCATCATTCACATCATGGACTATATGTTTAATTCTTGCATCATTCGCATAATTGACTATGTGTCTATGCTTGCATGAACCCTAATCCTCACTGAGCTAGTTGGAGCTCACCCCACGTATATGTTGTTTTTTAGATGAAGGTGCGGTAGTGTCGATGGGTAGTGAGGTTGCTTTCTCCATGTTCGAGTACGGGGTTGGTACTAGTGGACACCAGAGGTTGAGGAGCACAACCCTGACTATGCTTGTGACACATGTGCATATGCGACAGTGAGTCGGGTGGTCGTGTGCTACTATTTTGATACCGTACTTTTAAGTGGTATTCTTTTGGAGTTATTATATGTACATCATGAACAAATGTGAACGAAATAACTCTTGTTATGTAATACTAACATTATATATTATCTCCACTAATTTTATGATTCTACTATATTATACTTTGATTTCGTTGCAATTATTTATTTGTTCGGTGTTATGTGATTGTGATGGTTAAGGTACTGCTATCAGAGATCCTGGTAGAGATGTAAGATGGGTAAGCGTCTTAGTCACACCGCTGGCATCCTAATACTGGGAGTGGTGTGTGACAGCTTAGTATTAGAATGAGATGCTCTGCCTTAACTCACAATCTACCCGAACCTTCAAATTTTGGGGATTAGGATAAAAATAAAAACCTCAAGACAATCAATCATAATAGTGCACCAAGTAGGAGACATGTATAGGTGTAAAAGCCATTTCATTAATAAAGAACTTGAATACATAAGCTTTTACATGAATTTCCAAATAAAATTACTGAAAGCAGGGAAATCCTAAACTAAACTCCTAACAGGCTCTTAACTGACATAAAGTAATGATAGGAAATAGAAGTGCATAAAGTAAACCTAGAACATCATAACTAGAAAGTAAAGCCTGCTATGTAGGAAAGTAAGTAAATGGGAAATCCTAAGGCTAATGGGGCACTCTAAAGCCACTACTCCTCATGAGATGCTGGGGGTTGGTCCTATGCTCTTGGTTGTGCCATGGAAACCCCGAAGTAAAGGGCCATGTCCTTCAGTTGTTACCCTACAGTTGTGACCTGACCGTCGAGAAGGCAGTACGATTATTCATCGAACTGAGAATGTTGTTGGTGGCATCCAGACGCTCAATCACATCATTCAGTTTGTACCCCTAGTCCCCTAGAGGAAGAGGCCACAGAAGTCCCCATTGTTCTCGAAGGTTGTGGTGGAAAGACCCTGGGAGTAGGGCGAATGACATTATCCTGACCTCCAGGTTCATTCCCTAAGTTGCCCTCCTTAGTCACCTCGTCGAGGTCTATGGTCATCTTCTTGAGGGACTCCTGATTGAAGTCGATCACATCAACCCCCAAGCCTCCTCCCCAAAATTTACCCCAAAGTGGTCAAATAAAGAGGTCAGAAGCTTGCCATAACAAAGATTTCTAGCCCTACGATCCTCGACCTTCACCACCATATTGGAAATAATGAGATAGGGGAGATTGAGTTAAGCTCCCATAAAAGCACAGTAAGTTACATATGCCTGCAGTATGAAGACCTCATCATATTGACTAACCCCTGGTAGGTAGGATGTTCAGCTGAACGATCCTGCTGCCACACCCTGCCTCCACTTACCTGAAGGCTGGTGACATGGACACTTACACGTATCCGCAATCCCTCCAGGATCTACGATGTAGTACTTTAAGTGCATAAAATTATGAAATGATTCTATGATCACATAGATAATAATAATCAGAATATAACACGATTAGTGATTTCTAATGATATTTACCATAATTACACACTAGAATGTTTTCCACAGCAGACCATAATTATAGCTATGCTCCTAGGGATACATCAAATTGTGAGGGTAGCGGCCGTAAAAGAATGGTGCGTATGCGTTCCTCCCTTTTGTGGGGGAGGAAAAAAGGGCTTGCATCAATTCCGTCCTGTCTCCCCTCTTGGGTCATGAATTGGGGCTCTTTGTTCTCGAAGAATAAACTCACCCTCCTCTATGTGACGGGGTTTCACATTCTTGTTAAAGGCCCTTTCCATTCTCAGTTGATATTTCTTCAGATTATCCATGACTTTCATATGTCTTTCATTGAGAAGTTGAGCTCGTCATGTTTGGCCTTCACTTATTCTCCTTCAGGTAGCTGACTATCCAAAAACACTCTTAATGATGGCAGTAGGATTTCCATGGGCAGCACTGCTTCAACCCCATACACCAAAGAGAAAGGAGTTGCCCCTGTCAAGGATCGCACAGAAGTCCGATATGCCCATAGGGCAAGGGGTAACTTATCCGCCCAATCCTTATGTGTTTCAGCCATTTTCTACATGATGACTTTGATGTTTTTGTTAGTTGTTTCTACTGCCCCATTGGTCTATGGCCTACAAGTGGTAGAGCGACGCATTTTGATACCGAACTTTATGCAGATTTTGTCAGTTTTGCCCTAGAAATGGGATCCCTGATCCGATATTAACTCTTGAGGTACTGCATATCGACTAATGATGTTTTCTTGGATGAATTTTGCCACCTTAGCAGATGTAAGGACCATATATGACTGGGCTTCTACCCTCTTGGTAAAGTAATCGATGGCTACCAAGATGAACTTGTGACCGTTGGATGCCTTAGGGTTGATCTTCCTAATGATGTCAATGCCCCAAGTAAAGAATGACCAAAGAGAATTGAGTGAATGCAACTCCGTTGGCGGGATATGTATGATATTAGCAAATATCTGACATTTGTGATATTTCTTAACAAAACTCACGTAGTTTGCTTCCATTGTATTTCAATAGTATCCCAGCCTAAGAATCTTCTTAGCAAGCATTTTGGCATTCATATGGGGTCCACAGAGGCCTTGATGAATTTCCTCCATGATGGATGTAGCTTGTTCTTTATCCACACATAGCAACTGTATTCCGTTATAGGACCTCTTGTACAACAAGTCTTCTTGAAAGATAAACTAGGTGGCATATCTTCTCAGAAATGTCTTTTCTCTTTCAGTGGCTTCAACCGGGTATTTCCTTTCTCTGATGAAATCCGCAATATGAGTGAACCAAGACTAACCATCTACGGTGAGAGAGTTCATCAAATTGTGATAAATGGGCCAACTTCTTTGTTCTACGAAGAATGGTCGGACCCTAGCCATAGGGTTGCATTCTACCATGGATGCCAAGGTTGCGAGGGCATCAGCAAACCTATTGTTATCTCTCTAGAAGTATTCAAATGAGATCTTCTCAAAGTGTCCAATCACCTCTTCCAGATGTTCTTGGGACGACTTTAGGTTTTTATCTTTGGCCTTTCATTTCCCTTGCATCTGACAAATAACAATGGATGAATCTTCATACACCTTGATTTTTTTTCACCCTAATGTTTAGGGCAGTTTCGAGTCCCAAGGCACAAGCTTCATATTCAGTGATGTTGTTGGTACAGAAAAAATCAAGGCAAAATGATGAAGGCAAATAAAGACCATCAGGAGTGACAAGCAATATTCTTGCGTCACACCCTTTTTGATTAGCCACTCCATCAAAGAACAATTGCCATTCATTAGCTGTGTCTTCTTCTTCTATTGCTATGATTTCTTTATCGAGAAAGGCATCATCCAAGGCTCTTCCATCTTCTGTGGGGTGGGCAGCCAAATGATCAGCTATGGATTGCCCCTTGATAGATTTCTGAGTAACATAGGTGATGTTAAACTTTGATAGTAGAAGTAGCCACCGGACCATCCTTCCTATTAGAGCTAGTTTCTCAAAGAGGTATTTGATTGGATTTGTTATTGAGATCAAATGTATTGGATAAGCCACCACGTAGTGTCGCAACCTTTTTGTTGCCCAAATCAGTGTGGCACAGGTTTTTTCAAAGATGTGTACCGCATCTCATATTCCAAGAACTTCTTGCTGAGGTAATATATGGCATGCTCTGTCCCCTTTTCCGTCTCTTTTTGTGCTAGTAATGTGCTCATGGAATATTCTCCCACTGATAAGTATAACAGAAGTGGTTCTCCTTCCACTGGTGGTGTTAATACTAGAAAATGGAGAAGTGGAATAAAAGAGGATTACATCTGGTGTGGTGCAAATGAAATATTTAATGATGATAGAATGCACCTTTAAAATCTTCTTGATGCTTGCAATACAAATGCTAAGATATAGATGAAGACTTGTATATGGTCTTGAGTTCCTCTTAAATGTAGAATGAAGAACTTGAACTCAAGAGATGGTGTGGACCAATTCTCACTTCTAATGCTCAAAATAATGCTTCTCCAACGTTAAGATTAATTGTTAATTAATGAATAGCATTATAGGTATTTATAGGTGAGATAGAAGAGCATTTTAGGCAGCAAATCAGGCTTTAATGGTCATATTCTGGGTCCATTGGTCGACCGCCATCGGTAGCCGATCGACCGTCAAGAGCCATTGAGGCAAAATATAGCCCTTTTTGCACTTTCAGGCAGTCATTGGTCAACCAAGACTTCTAGCCGGTCGACTTGCTATGGTCTAGGACAATGTCGGTAGATCGGGGCTTCCAGCCGGTTGACTGCCAACATGACAGACTTGTTTTGACAGAATGCTGTCATACTGATTAGTCGCCAGTGTTTTGACTATAATGTTTTGGTTCGACCTCGGATTGACCCGAAATTAGTTGCGTTAGAATCATGACTCAATTTCATAGAACTTTCATGAGGATATATCTCCTGATACCAACTCTAAGGTTACCCAAAATGCCCTTGATTTATGTCATTGTAGTTTTCACAGAATTTTCTTAGAACATATTTTTCCTAATATACTCCTCACTACTTAGAGACTTTCCATACTTGGTCAAAGTATGCTTTATGTTAATTCTAGTATGATACAATGGACATGCATGTGGTGAGTGCACATATATATGTGGAAGTTACAAATTACATTAAGAATGACCGATCTATCCTAGTGGTCTTCTTCACTTGAACTTTCCACTCTTTGCATTTCTTCTTCCATTCTTCTTGTTTGAAATTCCATGTCTTTGAGCTTTATGTCTTGACATCTTGAAGCTTGAATTCTTATGATATCTTCTTCAAGCATTGATGCCAACTTGTTGATACTCTTCATTTGATGACTTCAATATTCATTTCTTCTTTTCATTCATCAAATTCGATCTTTGATATGAAGTCTCTACAAAACAATAATTGAAGACAAATTGTGAAATATCTTCATATGTTTGTTATTAACAAAACCAACTATAGGAGTGTGGGAATATCCCTAACAATCTTCCCCTTTTTTATGATGACAAATAGATGATTCTCAAATAAAATAAATAATCAATTATCAATAAATTGGAGAATCATTTCATAATTTCTCCCCCTTTTTCAACAAAAAAAAAGTGGGGTATTAAAAATCTCTATATTGTTTTTTCCCCTTTTCAACCTTGATAAGGAGTGTGGGAAAAATAGCTCCCCTAAGGGTATGCTTGAGAAAAAAAATAAGCATGTAGTCAAGACTAAGACATGCTCCCCTAAGCATATGCATCATGTAAAAATGCATTCAAATAATAAGTATTAAGATAGTAAAGCTCCCCCTAAAAATATGCAATAGATATCAATAAAGCTAACATACATTCAAGCAAGATAGGCCATTAAAAAAATTCGAAGATGGTTGATGATGCCAATCATTGCCAATTTTGACAAATATTCTAGTGTTTCAAAATTTTCAACAAATATATCTATCAGAGAACCTTTTGGAGTTGGATATTTCATCCTTTCTCTGATGATGCCAAATTAATCATCAATGCATCATCCATCTTGTACTTTGACTCTTTAAGCCAATAGAATCAAGCATATGTTGGTCCCCATAATCTCATGGGTCCATCCATGTTACAATCAAATTATCCCTTGGGTTTCCAAACCCTTTTGGGTGTGAGGTCTAAATGGTGTGTATGGCCTTTGTGAATCATATATTTTATAATGTGCAGGTGGCCTATAAGATTAACATCTCTTTGAATGTTATATGGTCTATGGATAAGGCCTTTGTGGTGTATATGATTGTTGTGGAGTATGTGACCTATGATGTGTTTGTGGCCAATAGGGAGTATGTGGTCTAAAATCCCCTTGAGATTTGACATTGCTTTGAGGTCTATCATGCCTCTTGGAGGGAGTGTAATAATATGCATAATGGATGTTATTCCTTTTTAAAACTTGCCTTTGATCATAATGGGGATTTCTTCTCTTTGGAGCAACTACCTTTCCTTTTTCTTTCTTTTAAGGTGAGGTTCCATCATCATAGTCAAGTCCTTCTTTGTCTTGAGGACTCTTGCCTTGGGATCCTAGTAGGGTATCCAAGGTCTTTTGACCTTTGGTGAAGGTGTGTAAAGTGGATTTCAATATATTATTTTCTTTTTCTAATTCATCCACTTGGGAGGTTAAGATTCCTATTCTATCATTCAAGTCTCTTATCTCCTTCTCTAAATACATGTTAGAAGTCTCCAATTAAAGGCTATCCTCATAAAGAACTTCAAAGGCTCCTTGGAGGTCATCTTCATCAAAATCATCATTATTGATAGATTTGCAAATTGGAGAGTTTACCTCATTTTCTTCATCCCCATGTGCTATGAGAGCCAAGTTTGTGAATTCTCATCTGATTCATTATTGTTGCTTTCTTCATCACTTGTATCCCAAGTTGATTCAGAAGCATAAGCTTTCTTTTTTTTTTTTTTAATTTTGGATAATCGGGTTTTAAGTGGCCAGGCTTCCTACATTCATAACAAACAACATTCTTTTTGTTAGTATATAGATCTTTGTCCTTTGAAAAATATTTACCTTTGTTTTCCTTGTGGGGTTGACTCTTGTATTGCCTGCTCCCCTTATTCTTCAAGAACTTGTAGAATTTTCTAGTGATATGTGAGAGTTCCTCTTCTATGTCAAATTCTTCATCATCATCGTCATTGCTTACTCCTTCAACGGTATGGGAAGATTTTAGTGCAATGGTCCTTCTCTTGTTTTATGGAGTTCATTTATCAGCTGTCAACTCCACTTCAGGGGTTTATAAAGATCCCAACAAGTAGTCGAGTGAAATCTTAGTTAGATCCTTAGCTTCTTCAATGGCTCCCTCTTGGGTCTCTAAGCTGTTGGCAAGGCTCTCAAGATTTTTCTAACCATTAGGTAAGATTTTTCTTACCTAAACTTTTAAGACTATTTACTATATCAGTAAAACGAGTAAACATTCAGTAATGGATTCGTTTTCTTTCATAAAAAATGACTCGTCATCTGAGACAAGTTGATCTACCTTTCTTTCCTTTACCTCTTCTATACCGTCGTGTGTGACTAGAAGCATGTCCCAAATTTCTTTAGCTGTGTGAAATGCTATGACTCGGTAGAATTCTTGCGCGTTGAGGGCACATTGAAGAAATGTGATAGCTCAAAAGTTATACTAGATGAGGGTTATGTCATATGCTATCCATTCTCTTTCTTCCTTTGGTATTGTCTTTCCATCTACAACTTTGGTGATGGTGTATGGTCCATTCTCTATAGCCCTCCATACGAGTATGTTATGACCACACACGAAGTTCTTAAATCTGCACTTCCAGAAAGAAAATTTTTCTCTATTAAAGTAAGGGGGTCTTAAGGTGTTCATACCTTCTGGTGGTCCTTGAAATGTGACCATGGTCTTTGACTCATTTTTAAGACAGAACAGTCTTAAATAATTTAAGTTCCCACTCTGATACCAATTAAATAACCTAGAGGGGGGGTGAATAGGTTATACTAGTGGAAATTTAATCTTTTTGAAATAATTATCCCAAGTGTGATTGAAAGAAACAAAAACTGTAGAATAAAAGTCACAATCACACAACACCAAGATTTATAGTGGTTCGACCTAATCCGAGTCTAGTTCACTCCCTACAAAAATCCTCTTGTAAGGTATTCCACTAGTTCTCCCTTTCAGTACAATAGGTAGGGAAGAAAACCTATACAATCTTTTTATAAATAAAAATATCCTTACAAATTCCCTTTATAGGCAGAGAGGTGCCTTTACAATCTCCTTTACAGGTAAAGAGGCACCTTACAATCTCCTTTAAGGTAAAGAGGCACCTTACACTATTTTAAAGATAAGAGGATCTTTACAATCTCTTAAGGGTGAGAGGGTCCTTACACAAGCCTAAGTACAATCTAGACTTAATATAAAATAGAAAATGGAGCAGTAGAATAAAAGAGGATTACCTCCGGTGTGGTGCAAATGAAATATGCAATAATGATAGAATGCACCTTTGAAATCTTCTTAATGCTCGCAATATAAATACCAAGATGTAGATGAAGACTTGTGGATGGTCTTGAGTTCCTCTTGAATGTAAAATGAAGAACTTGAACTCAAGAGATGGTGTAGACCAATTCTCACTTCTAATGCTTAAAATAATGCTTCTCCAAAGTTTAGATTAATTGTTAATTAATGAGTAGCATTAGAGGTATTTATATGTGAGCTTTGGAGAGCATTTTAGGTAGCAAATCAGGCTCTAACGGTCATATTCTGGGTCCACAGGTCGACCGCCATCTATAGTCGATCAACTGCCAAGAGCCGTTGACACAAAATATAGTCGTTGGGGCACTTCCAGGCAATCACCAATCGATTGAGACTTCTAACCGATCGATCGGCTATGGTCTCGGACAGTGCCAGACGATCGGGGCTTCCATCTGATAGATTGCTAACATGGCAGACTCTGTTTTGACAGAATGCTATCACACTAACCAGCCATTAGTGTTTTGACTATAAAACCATTTGGTCCGACCTCAAATTGATCTGAAACTAGTTGTGTTGGAATCGTGACTCAATTTGCTACAACTTTCATGAAGGGTACATCTCTTGATACCAATTCTAAGGTTACCCAAAATGCCCTTGATTTAGGTCATTGTGGTTTTCACAGAATTTCACTAGAACATATTTTTCCTAATATGTTCCTCCCCACTTAGAGACTTTCCTTACTTGGTCAAGGTATACTCTATGGTCATTCTAGTATGATGCGATGCACATGCAGTGAGTGCATGTATATATGTGGAAGTTACAAATTACATTACAAAGTACCAATCTATCCTAGTGCTCTTCTTCACTTGAACCTTCCACTTTTTGAACTTCTTCTTCCATTCTTCTTGTTTGAAATTCCATGTCTTTGAGCTTTATGTCTTAAAATCTTGAAGCTTGAATTCTTATGATATCTTCTTTAAACATTGTTGTCAACTTCTTGATACTCTTCATTTGATGACTTCAATCTTCATTTCTTCCTTTCATTCATCAAATTTGGTCTTTGATAAAAAGTCTCTACAAATAATACTTGAAGGCAAATTGTGAAATATCTTTATATGTTTGTTATTAACAAAACTAACTATAGGAGTGTGAGCATATCCCTAACAGTCAGGCATACAGTACGTCGTATCCTGTTGTCATCCGTCTCAGGTATAGTACGTCGTACCACAGAAGTGCACTGCTGATCAGGCAACCACATATATCAGAATTAATCAATACCTATCCCCCTACTAACAAGGGTTGTAGCACTCAGGTGGTGATGTCCTAACCCACAATGTCTATTTGATGCACATTCACCATCCATATCACACAATAATCCAAAGCAAATTGGGCACTCATCAGTGTCCCCACTTACCAACATCAAAACAGATAATAGTTATATGCACACATCAAATGCATGAATTGCAGGCAAGGTTAAACTAGAAATGCTCCATAAACAAAATCAAAGCACCACTCACCTTGGTATTCAAAATTAGAAAATTCTCCTTTCTGAACTGGGTAGGTTCTCACACTACAAGTCAGATTCCCTATTCCATAGCATATTTCAATCATCAATTATATCATTAAAACCTTATTATAAAGTTTAGATTCAGTAGGGTATCCTTATGTCTAACCCTTCTTGATAGGTGTCAATTCAGGGTGGGAATAGGCCATACGATCTTGTTTACCCATGTTTTACAAGTCCCCAGTATATTTGGAAGGTCAGAGGTCAAAATAGTAGCCTTTCATGCTTCCAGAATCCCAACCAGTGGGATATAGTAGGGACAACTGGCTAGCCGGTCATGTCTCACCGGTTCCCTAAATTTCTGTAGAATTCAATTCTGCTTCCTTATCTAAGCTTCTTAGACTATTGTGGAGTGAAATCAGGTCATGTGCCCTAATTTTGACTATTGCTTTGGGTTGAATCCACTCTTTGGTAGCTACTTAGGTAGGAACTCAACCCAATTCAGTGTTCAGCAGAAATTTTACAATTAATAAAATTAAGATTCAGTAGATTCTTTCATTTCTATGCAATTCTAGCAATTATAACAGTGGACAACAATTATACCCACGTATACTATAGGTATAACATCCTATTTCACCAAACTAGTCCCATCTCTAGTTCAGATTTCACTTTTCCCCGTAGGATTAGGGAAACCCTTATTCACTGGGTTTTACTAATTACAGTAAGTCCTAAACCCTACTTTAAATCATTATACATATTCTAATTTACTGAAGAACAGTACTTACCTGTGGGCACAATCGATCCAAAATCTGCCTCAGGTAACCCAGTTCCTGCCTTATCTCTTTCTCCCCCCCTCTGTCCTTCTCTTTTCTTCTTCTGCTTCTTCTTTCTCTTCTTCTTCTTGCTGTTTACAGTAAATAGCAGCTCAAACGGGGTATTCGGTGATACTTGCACCCTCTTTTATATCCTCCTCCATCGAATTAGGATAAGGGCCTATACACATATATTGTTAATGTCTTTAATTAAATTAGTATATTCAAATTCCATTGAAATACTATCAGTAAGACTGGGTATAAGCCTCTTCACCCAAGGGAAAAAATGGGGATTTTATGGTAGAGAGGTGGGGCCCACAACACATACAAAAAACCCAAAATTTACACTATGCCAGGCAAACTAGCTGGCCAATTCTCTCCCACCGGTTATCCCAAAATTAGCCCCTTTGGTCTGTAATATCCCTTCTATACTTTAACCCCTTTTCAAGTTGAAATTATCTATTTGCCCATTCTTCTTGTTGATTTCTCTAGTACTGTTGGCATGCTGAACAGGTGCATGTGGGTTCATTTCTCCCTTCTTGGCATTCCACTGTAGCCAACCAAGCCAACAGGGGCCTTCCTGGTCTAGTATTTTTGCCTGTCCACAAGTAAGGAAGACAAGTAATGTAACACCCTAACTCTGATTCTCTACCTTACTTGTGGACAAGCAAGGATACTAGGTAGAGAAGGACAACACTGGCTTGATTGGCAGCAGTGGAATGCCAGGAAGGGAAAAGTGACCCTACATGCACCTGTGCATTTTGCCAACAGTGTTGGAGGGACCAACAAGAAACATGGGCCAATAGGTATACTATAACCTACAATAGGGGTTTGGTATGATAGAAGGTATAATAGACTATAGGGGACTGAATTTAGCTCAATAAGTGGGGGAGCTCTGGAATTAACAGGCTAGCTGGTTGGCTTGGTAGACTCGGAATTTATGATTCTGTGGGCCCACACACCTCACACACCTCCTTAATATGAGAACCTCTTCCCCTCTAGTATTTCTAATGATATAATAACTTAATATAATAAGGTCACAATTAAGTATACCTACATAACTAAGTGTGCACACATAACTAAGTGTGCATAAATAAAAATATAATATATATACATATAATTCTCCACCAAAGAGGCTTTAAGCCAAGTCAGTGGAGGAGGGTTTTATAAAGGAGGGGATACCACCGAATGCCAATTTGAAACCCCTTACCTTGCACAGCAAGAACAAGAAGAGAGAAAGAAGAAAGAGAAGAAGAAACGAGAAGGAAAGAATTTAACCTAGTATAACAAAGGGATTGTAAGATTTATTACTAGGCATAGTAGATGAGGTTAGTAATTCTGGCCGAATTAGGGGTTTAATTAACTTCCTGGGAAAAGCTTGCCTATTTTGTAGAATAAATCCCATTTTTCTGAAATCCTGACCTAAAGAATGGTATTCTCTTTCTAATCTTCATTGTAGATGAAATTAAAGTAAATTAGTTTCACTATATTGCAAGGATTTTGGGAATCATGGGTTAATTGTGCAAAGTTTGAAGTTGAGTTAGTAAATTTCTGGAATTTTGCAGAATTGAAGAATTTTCCAGTTAAAGTGTAACAATTGGACCCAAAAGTCTAAGTTAATAGACTCAATTAAAGGTTAGTAGACTCAATTAAATGACTCAGACCCCAAAGAACACAGGATAAGCTCCAATTAGTAAACAAAGTGTAGTAGGAGTCTAGCAGAATCAAATTCTACAGGTTTTGGGATAACCGGTGGGAGACAACAGGCAAGCTGGTCGTCCCAAAAGTCTCTAGCTGGTTAGGCTTCCAGAGACCAGAAAGGTTCTAGAATTGATCTGAAACCCATTAGGTCTATTTAGGACTTATTAAATAGATAAAAAGAGGATAACATGCCCAACTACAAAAATGAAAAGAGATTTTAAGCTTGGACCTAAACAGAAAAGGCTAGAGACAAGAAAGACCTTATTTGAAATAGATTTCTTACACAAAAATTAGTTTTATTTATAATGCTTTAAATATGTTTTGGTTTTAGGGAATAAAAAGGGAATCTACCTAACTCTGAACACCAAAGTGAGTGGGTGCCCTGATCTTTTAATGAAATGTTTCTTTATTTTTCCTTTTATGTCTGCATTCTATGTTCATGCACTATGATGTGTGTACATTATCTCTTTAATTTGTGAAATATCTATTTTGGTGGACTTGAGTTGAGAAAGGCAAGTCAGCTAAGATGGGACACAGGTAGATGTCCAAGATTTGTGTGTATGTGATGTATGGATGCGCATCATGTAGAATGCTGGGTTAGGTATCACCACCCCAAGTGCTACGACCCCTTGTCAGTAGGGGGATAGTATCACACCCCATTCACACAGAACTAGACCGACGACCGGGCTAATACCTATTAACCCAAAACCTACTAGGATCATCTGAAATAGTAACCACTACACAGCATACACACAACTAAAGAAAGTAAATTCTGTATTTCAGCGGAAGTCTTATAAGTATTTACCTGTAAATACCCCAATACTCTTGATACCTAAATTGTATTACATAACACATTTACATGTAGGCCCATAGGCGTGATATTTACACAAAAAATACAATTTAAACATCCAGAGCATAAAAGGGGTAACATCACAAAATATTCAAGAAGAATCCTGAGTAGGTATCAATGTTACTGTCTAGCAACACAATTCTCGCATGGGCACTCGGCCCTGTGCCCAAGATCTTTGGGGACCCACCAGTCCTCAGCTGAAAAATCTCCTGTGGGTCCTAGCTCTAGCTCTTCGAATGGATAACCTGTAAGATCATCTAAAAATGGTGTGCACGTGAGATAAGCTCACTAGCTCAGTAAATGAAATGAAAGACCAAGCAATCACTCACAATACAAATGAACCTATATGCGTGCAAGTCCATTTTTATTATCCTAGATCACCTAAACATCACATCTAAGTTATAGGTCATATGCTACTCACAACCACAGTGCACGTATATCCCGGGTACGAGTCACGAACTCTATCCGCGATGCGCCCATAGGGTTGTCAGAGAAGGCCACCCGTGGGTACCAAAAAAGTAAAATTGGCCTTACCCTGCATTAAAGTAAAATGGGCCTTACTCTGTATTAAATTAAAAGCAATACGATTGACTCTCTGATTATATCACCAAAGATGCCGACCATCCTAGTGATCGGCCGAGCGTACTTCTAACTACCACCATTGGTACACAACCTCAGGCTTCCCCCCAATGATATACCTAACACCTAAACCCCTGCTGGAAAGGGTAATAGCATAGGGATATGTCATTCCTAACCGCATGCTCCTATATGAGATAGTACGACTGCATAGTATCACTGTGTCCCATTCCCGGGCCACCAATGCATTCGTTTCCAAGCCGGCTACGGCATCTAGTCTAGCAATGCATCATATTCAATAATTTAAAGTCATCCATCTCATAACTCATAGTAAGAATAAACATTTATAATTTAAATATTTTAACATAACAAATCATAAATGAATTTCATAATACACAAGACAATGCATGCAAATGACAATTGTGGATGACTAGTCTACACATAGTAATAAAGTGATGACATGGCTAGTCTATATCAATAATGGAATGATGTAAAAACACTCCAAAAATAAAGTTAATGTCCTCTTCCCACTTACCTAGTTGTGTATAATGATCACCCTTAGTATGAGGAAGATCCGGAGTGAGATGACATGAGTTTCTAGTGAAACCTATCATAAAAGAGATCAAATTTAATATATCTCCACTTTAGGTTCACAACCAACGAAGTACAATGATCCCAATGTGTTTATAATCACCATATATAGACACCCAATTTTGTCACCCTCCCCCAGCTATGATGACACACGGATCTTGGATACGACCACCTCCGTTCAACAGAGATGATAACTGACTGAGGTAACTATTCCCAAGAGCATTCCATACTCGCCCAAAATTCTTAGAAAACCTACGCGAGAGAAACGAAGGGTCCAATTATGACATTTCATATATGAAGGAATCTGGTCAAATTGAATGCACAGATAGTACTCGAAATTACAATTCCAATGATATATGGTATGTCAAAATCGGATCATTAAATCTCTTACAATCATTCCTAGAAATCTGACTTTGACTGCCCAAACCCCACCCATGCGAGCACCTATGCCTTGCCTTGAGTGCCCAAACCCGGTCCATGTGAGCACCTATGCCCTGCCTTGAGTGCCCAAACCCCGCCTATGCGAGCACCCATGCCTTGCCTTGAGTGCCCAAACCCCGCCCATGTAAGTCCCACGTGCGCCCAAGCAAGCCCCGCGTGCACACGGCCAAGCCCCGTGTGCACACAACTAAGCCTTGCTTGCACACGGCCAAGCCCACGTGCACCCAACCAAGCCCCACATGCACCCGACCAAGCCTGCGTGTACCCGACAAGCCCCATGCATACTTGACCAAGCCCCGTTCATGCCCGACCAAGTTCCAGCACCCATGTTTGAGTCCCACTACCCATGTCAGAGCCCCCGCACCGATAACGGAGCCCCTGCACCCCTACCGAAGCCCCAGTACCACTGCCAGAGCCCCAACACCACTACTGGAGCTCCAACACCCCTACTAGAGCTCATGCCACCTTAGACAAAATATAAAAGTAACCATTCGTAATCGGAACCCTGTCCAAATAGTATCATAGTCAACATCTCTTGGGAAAGGAAGTTGGAGGTCAAGACCATCTTCCCCTGAGTCGGGAGAATCCACAAGGAAGGTCACACTAGCATCAACCTGGGATCCACCCCTCTTAACCCGAAACAGGTGTCAAGCTCAAGTATAATTTCTCAACAGAATTAGCACAATGTAGACTTTATATAGACCTTGTTTTAGTGTACATAGTTATTTAAATTTAGTCAATTTATATATGTGTGATAACTTAGCCATGCATGTGGATTAGGAATAATTGTGTAAAATGTTTGCTCTTAAGCATCTAGTAGGAAGACTGGTTGAACTAGGTAAATTGGGTACCTGACACCTTCCCAATTCTACAACCTGACACTTACCGTAAATCTTTGGACCAGACCAACTTTCGAGCCCTTTTCTCAGGAATTGGGCCACCCCCGGGTCCTAGGCCTATAATCCTAGGTGGTAACTCCTAACCCTTTTGCATGATCCCGATCCCCGTATTGGACCATCATCAAATTCTCGTCTCGAATGACGAACTTTACACTCTTACAAAACATGCCTTCATGTATCTTCGAGCGATGATACAACAGTGCAAGGCCCACGGGTAAGCACACATGACACACCCCTCCCTCATGAAAGAGAAAGAGAGGAGAGAGGACAGAATGCTAGTCCTTTTCCCTCCCAAGGGGAAGAAAGAACATTCTCATTTTCGGCCGCTACCCTCACAGTGGCAACTCCACTGGGGATAAATGTCAAGCTTCCAACACTAAATGCTACCATTAAATGCAAGAACATTTCTCACCACCACATCTGTTTAAAACATGTTTGGCTAAGCCCATGTTTGTATTTGTACTTGCTAACCGCATTATGCATCGTGCTCTAAGTGAAATAATTTGGCGAGGGACTCCCTGTTATGCCCTTACCCTCGTGGAAGTCAGTGCATGTCATGGAGAGTACTCTGAGAGCAAATGATACCCGCTTCCTATGCAAAGGTATGGGGTATTGTTAAATGGCAAAGATGTTCGTAATTGTGCCAGTACCCTCAGGGAGGTCCGTGCACTTTATGACATTCTAAGATCGGATGATGATATTCCCACATTACAGTTTTACACACAATCACTCACGGTTCCACCACCCTGTGGCCAGTTGCTTAACCTCGTGTGTAGTCATGATTAACGGGCAAGGAAGTCACCCCCTTGATCTCGTACCTCTGGGTATATCAATAGGATCACATACCTTACGTATATAGATCTTATCAAGGAAGCCTTGTCGGTCCTATTGCATCCACTGCATACTCGTATCATATAGGAAATAGATGGAGAACGTTAGGAACGCCACAAGCTGATCTGTAGAATTTATTTGCTGTCTTGAAAAGGAATTTTCCTATGATATATTCTAACGATAAAGAAATGCTCTCTAAGTGGGTTTCCAATAAAAGGTGTCCTTCCTTCTTAGAAATTAAATATGGATGATTTGGTATACACGATCCAGGTTGATTTCTGTCAAAATCTCGCCAAATGTCGAATTATCTAAAAGACACGACGAAACTAGGAGGAAGGTCACCTAGTGGGATAAGATTAAGGAAAGCATGAATTTATTGGTAGAGAATGTATTAATAAGAGTATTCTGGTCAAGCCATTTGTGTGTATCTCGTGTTCATGACATTGAGTGGACTAGGGGCATCAACCCCTACTCACTCTTTATCATCTAGCAGACTAACTTTGTGTAGATCATTGGTTGTTAATCTAGTGAATGAGTGAATAAGGGGTTGGAAATTTAGGAATTCTAAAATAAACCATTTTTTGTTTAGGCATAATTCCACACCGCAAGTATTCTCCGCGGTCCATTTGGACACGTTAGGGTAGTTGGTTGACTCGCTTAAGTTCGGTGTCACCTCCATCGTCTCTTTGAGATTGTCTACCGCTAAGTGATTATAACCCAGTTCACATGGATCCCAACGACCTTGAATCGCCCGAGAAAGCCTCGGTCCACCCCGTAGAGGCCTTGCAGACAGAAATGGCCGAGGTCAAGAGAGGAATAGCTCAGATATTGCATGCACTCTAGAACCCTCCCAGGGCTGAACCAGCACAAGCTACAGAAGAATTGGATCAGAACGGACCTACGGGTCATCGTGAGAATTCTTTTCGAGTTGACTCAGGAGAACCAGAGCAAGTCAGGCCAACCGGTCAGAGAGGAGCTTCACCTGCTTGTCCAAATGGTCAACGGGGGTCTATTCTAGGGTCCCTCCTCCCAGGGTAGTGATTGAAGATGAGGAAGAGGAGTTCACAGCACATGTCCAAATGGAACCTCCAGAAATGGAGAAAGAAAGGAAACTTAGAGAGTAATTAGAAAAGTTAGAGAATATGATTCGAGCGGGAAAAGTCTCAGAAAGTCAAATAGTGGATTCTGATGAAATGAGTTTCTTTTATGGGGTAAGGATTCCAGAGAAATTCAAGTGGCAGATTGATAGGTTTGACGGATGAAGGGACCCTAAGGCTCCTCTCAAGGTCTTCCTTAGCATCGCTAAGTTATGGCAACTTGCGGACAACTAGATGGGGTAAGCCTTCATAGTAACCCTATTAGGACCAGCACTAAGGTGGTTTACCAAGTTGGAGTCTTCCCAAACTCAAAATTGGGCGACAGTGGTGAAAGCCTTCACTAAGCAATATTCATCAACACTGAAGTGGATGTGAAATGTCGAGAGCTTGAGACGTTGAGACAATAGCCTAGAGAAGGATTCACCGCATTCTTGATAAGGTTTAGGGATAAGGCCGGCAAGATGGTAGACAGGCCTTCAGAAGCAAAGCAAGTAGAAATGTTGATTGAGAACTTGTCAAAGCCTTATTATGATGTCCTATACTATCAACATCTGTAAACTTTTGATGCCCTAATAGCCACCGGTACATATGTGAAAAACAAAATTCTGAGAGAGGCCCAGTACTAAGGAGCCTCCCAAGATATAGGCAAGAACACTAGAGTTGGACGGGGAAAGGGTCCTGAAACCAATGTGGTAGGTGCGGTGCAATAGTCAGCCTCACCCGTCACCTCTTCGTCACCATTTGTGATATAAGCAGATGCACCCTACCAAAAGGCTCCTCGTCCAAGAAGGTAGTTTACTGATTTGGGAATGCCCGTGACAGCATGAAAAGTTAAAGAAACAAGGATTACTAGGGATAGTAGCTCCAAGAGTGATCAACAACCCTCCTCTAGCTTGGTATAGAGATCATGAATATTATGCTTACCACACTCAGAAGGGGCACAACATTGAAAGATGCATGGGTCTGCAACATGCAATCCAGGATTTGGTAGACAATGAAACCATTGAAGTCAAGATTAAGCAATCTCCTAATGTCAACACCAATCCACTCCCCGATCATGTGAACAATCTAGATGAAGAAGCCACAGAGAGTGATCCTACTCAACTCATTATATCCAGAGCTCAGAGGAATCTCATGAATGCCAACAAGAAAATCATGAGTCAAAGGGCTAGAGTCATAAGGACTCCTAAAAGGGAAGAGTCATCAGAAGAAGAATCCGAAGATCCGACTCCCACCATTTATCCCTCCTCATCAACAGAAGAATCCACTATTCCATATCACCAACCTCCACCATACCTCTAACTTCCACCATATTACCAAACTCCACCATATCATCAGCCATCACCACATTATCAAGGGGAAGGAATTTTCGCATCTTATCATTCCTAATCTTCATATCCTACCTCTTACATCACATCACCTTCATACCACCTCATCACCCTCATACCAATCCCATTCTCAATGTTCGGTGTACAACCCAAAAGAAGGATGGATGGACGGATACAATTGGAAGGATATGCTTGCACTACTAGACTTCCCAAAGATGACCTCATCAATGGGATCAGTGAATGCTTTAGGAGAAGGTCAGGAAGGTGAACCCACTTCTCTAATTCAGCCCACCGTGCCTTGATTGGATAACTCGAAGAATATTGAAGAAGTCACAGATGACCTCCTCAGGGTAGTAATACAATTGTCAGTAGGAGAACAAATCAAAGGGCATGCCTCCCTAATCCACATAAGGAGTGACACAGAGGATGATGACAAGGATGAGAGCGAGGATGAGAAGGATGGAGATGACTCTGATTCTCAAGGCAATGATGAGTACCCAGATTGGGATGACTACCAGGGGCCTTGGCACAATGATGATGATGATGAATCGGGGTACCACTCACCCAGGGATCTGGGAGGATATTCTGTATATGCAATTGACAAAGATGACCCAATCCCATAGATGCTATTCAGCTGACACTCGCAATTCACATGGAAGGGGCATATTTGGCATCAGATTCAGAAGATAGTGAAGGTTATGAGACCAGTGTTGAAGGTGAAGTGAATCCTATAGAAAAACACATGGCTTATGTCTATAATCGTTTCGTTGACATCAAACTCGAGGTCGATGGAATTGATCGAATGTTAGGAGAAGTAGCCATCAGTGAACAACATCGAGCAATTGATAATCCTTGAGAAAATAGGGGGGCATTCCACGCTTGCAGAATTGATAGATACAATAGTTGCATGGGTTTTCAACACAGTTAAGAAGGTACGAGCCAGGCTGTGGATATTTGTGGAGGGCCTCAACCTCCCTCCCCAAGCCAGGAAGAAGAGTTAGAAGAAGAAGATGATCCCATGGTAGGGATAGTTACCATAACAAACAGTGATGATGAAGATTGCTATCCACAGAGGTCATTGTAAACAAACCCGTCAATGTCATGGAGACTCAGAGTGGAAGAGATTACAAGGGCAAGGCCCTAGCCATAGAAAAATCAAGGACTAATGAAGCAGGAACTAGTGGCTTGAAGAAAGAACCAGAGAATCCAGTCTTGGTTCAACTCAAGAAGTCCCAAGCTAATATCTTGATTTGGGGATTGTTGATGGCCTCCCCCACACACTGTGAAGCAGTCTTGAGGTCTCTCACCAATGTGCAAGTATCGATCGAGATAGATCCGGTGCATCTCTCATACATAATAGGGGCAACTTATGCGGTATAGTCATTGATGTTCTCAGACTCTGAACTCCCCAAAGGAGCCCAGCACAACAGAGCTATACAAATCACGGTAGAATGTCTTGATTGATTTGAAATACTACCGGTCCTAAAAATCAGATCTGGAATAAACCAAATCTGAAATTTCTAGGCCTGGAGAAAACAAATCTTGAAGAAAAACTTGCTCTTGAACAGAGATGCTTCAAAGCTTGGTTCTTGTCACCTAGTTCGAAGCCTTGAACTAGTAAATTAAAATTATTACAACTTGAATAACTTGAATTGCATGAACAATAAAAACTTAAATAGCATAAATAAAGACTTGTATTAATAAAAAAAAAAAATACAAAAGTGTTTGCTTAAAAAAGAAAAAACTAAAAGAATAACTAAAGAGAGAGAGAGAGAGAGCTCAACTAAAAAAATTAAGAAGAAAACTAGAAAAAGAGAGAATGCCCCAGGAGAATCATCGCCCCCCCTTGGACAGTTTGTATTTATAGGGATAGGGGAGAGAGAGAGAGAGAGATAAAATAGGAAAGAGGGCGATTTTTTATTTCTTGCCTTTTTTTCCTATATTTTTTTCTTATTTTTTCTCTTTTTCTTCAAACTTGGCATAAAAAACCCCCCTTTGGACGATTTTTTTTGCTTTGCTTTGGCCAATCTTCTAATTTAATGGGAAATCTCGTCCATGCCCTTGGTGCTTTAAGTAGGTGGAAAATAGGAGAGAAAAAACCTTCACAAAATCTCCAAAAAGAGAGAATTGCCAAAGTGGAGGAGAGAGAGTATTCAACGGCCCATGTGGGTCCCTCCATCTTGTTGGCATCTGGAATATTCACCTGGGAAAACTATAGAAGGGCTGGCTTGCATCTCGGTTCAAACCTGGTCCGTTATTCTTTTTCTGATCCGAAAAGAATAATCGCTCGTAGAGGTGTCTAAATGAATGTGCACTTTTTTAATGCAACACATCCATCTTGCTCAGAATTTCATCCTCTTCGTAGCCATGAAAAGAAATAGGACCTCTTTACGTGTAAAATTGGAGATATGGCACCCGATAGTCCTTAAGGCCTTAAAAATATAAAATCTGTAAAAAGAGAGTAAAACCCAAGGTAGCTCCATTCTAAATATGTAAAATACATGCTTTTATACCTTAGATTTCACACATAAATGTGCTCATCACCCACAGTACTGGAAAGAACCTCGGCCACACCATGCCCCAGACTGTCAGTACCATAGTTACAACTGTAGACCTCATCCATAGAACCATAATCACTTAACTCTGCAATTCGGAACCGTTTCACACCCTCATTCTTCCATACTCACAGGTTAGTAGTAAAAATGACAGAAGAGTAGCAATTCAATTCACAATTCACATACATATGCATGATCCACCCAAAATAGAAAGGAAGGAAAAACAATCCATAAAATAAATTCAATCACCCACTCACCTCAAAACCCAAATCACAAGTGCGATAGGATTCCCGCAATCAACTTCGTATCCTCGCCCGATTGTTTTAGGTTTCTAACCAATGGTGTATTATATTATTAAACATTCATAACACTTAATATGACTATGTACAGGTTCAGTGCTGAACTCAAAACAATTCCTAAAGTCCCATATGTTAACCCAATCAAGGCCTCGAAAAAGCCCTCAAACTACCCCTACCTAGAATAAACAAGGTAGGGAACATAACCCACAAGGGCAGGGTACCCATAGGGCTAATTTGGGTAAACAAGGTAGGGAACATAACCCACAAGGGCAGGGTATTGTCCAGCAAAATTGGGGCTGATTTGGGCTTGAAACACCCCAACCGGTGGTAGACAACCGGCTGGGCGCTTGCCCAACCGGTGGGAGGCAATTTACAAAAATTTCTACACTCCCAGAGGCTGTTTTGTGGATTTTCATAGGTTGGGCTGCTCATGGCCGATCGGTATTGACTATGGCAACATGGGCAAGGTGTTATAGGGTCTTTAATGTCATTTTACAGCCCCTAAAACCATCAATTACAGAAATCAAAATTCCATTCCGATAATTTCTTCCAACCTTGCATACCTAATCCATATAATTTAGAAATCAGAAATTTCTCACCTCTTATACTGATTTAATTGGAGTTGGGCAACCCTAGAAATCATTACTGTATCATATTACATCTCCAAGTGAAATCGATTAAAAGGAATATTTACAAATTCAGATAGGAAATGCAAAGTGTTTAGGTTCAACATAGAATTCAGCCACTTGAGACTGGCTGAAAACAAATCTGAATTTTTCCCATCTAATTCATCGCTTATAAGAAGCTGAAAATTGATAAAAAAATATGGTAACACCTTGTATCAGTTCAAATTGAGCTCAGGTGGGACAATTCATAGGTCGCAAAGGACAATTAGACAATTTCTTCCCAATTCACCCAATAAAAATACAGCAGCAGTATTGTCACACCCCACTTCCAGTAGACCCATCATAACATGTAGGAATACTGGTGGTGTGAGTAAGACGCTTACCCGTCTTACGAACCTACTAGGATCTTTGATCGCAGTACCTTAACAATTCACAATCTCATATAACAAACCAACCAATAGTAGCGGAATCAGAGTATAATAGCGGAATCATAATTAAAATGGGGAATAATTAATGCTACCATATATATACATATCCAAGTTATTCCATTATAGTCATCCATTACTTGAAAATAATAAATTCAAAAGTGTACCATCCACAAGTTCATATCAAGACAACCAAAAATATGCCGAACACCTCATGGTGCCAGCGTATGCATCGAAATCACAAGCACAGTCCTAGCCATGCTCTTTCGCTTCTGGCATCCACTAGTCGCTCACTCCGTACTTGGGTCTAGAGGAAAGAGAGTCACTAGCCATAGGCATGACCGTACCTGCATCATCATCTAAAAAGGGGTGTATACATGGGGTGAGCTTTCCAACTCGCTTAGTGAGGGGTGGGGTTCATGCACATCCAAACAAAGTAGTTGCAATAATAATTTATGATGCATGATTATAAAAATTAAACACATAGTCCATCTCGTGATGTAATTCATTTATTTTATCATCCACCTAACAATACAACCTAAGTCTGGTAAATGCTACTATGACACATTAGGCTATATCCCTCGTCTCGGAACCGTCATCAACTACACAGGGATACAAACCCTAGCCATGATTAAAAGCCTATTGGACCCCGTATGCGACCATGGGTCACCCAGCAAACCCTTGAAAACCCCCTCCTGGATGTCACGGCACCGGTACCAATCATCGGCCACGCTGGATAAGTTCCTACCTCCGGTAATAATCACATTGTACGTCGGGTGTGGCATTCTGGAAAGGCACATCGAACATACCATAAATGGGTTATCCAACACCTTACCCCCTGTTGGCAAAGGTTCGTAGCATAGGAGTTATACCTAACTATAAATATTCTACATGCCTTCATAGTGATATAGTTAGTATGAATTACACGATACCGGGAACACATCAGCCACAAGGTGTAATCCATCTCCAAGTATAGTCCTGGGGTACACGATACCGGTAACACCTCGGTCACAAAGTGTAACCCATGACCGTTTACCTAATCTAGCATACATAATAATAGTTGAGTATGGACTACGCAGCACCAGTACCAATCATCGGCCACGAAGCGTATCCATTTCCAAATGCAATCTCAGAGTACACGATACCGGTAAACATCGCCCATAAAGTGTAATCCGTGGCTACAACTAACTCTAATGCACATAATCAATGCATGGATGCAACAAACATATGGCAATCATGGTACCGGTACCACCTCGGCTACATTGGATTCCATTTCATACATAAAACAATCACACAGCGATCACGGTACCATTACCACCTCGGCCACACCGGATCCCACCATACATTTCCATAACATTTCATATCATATTCATAAAGATGCAACATATGATAGATCATAGTCATCATGTGAGCAATATAATTAAATATGTAAAATCTACAGATGTGAGCAATTCTAAAATAATTATACATTCTAAAATATAAAAGCAACCATCCCTCACCTTGATTAGGCTTATGTGTATTAGGGTTGAAGTATGACCACTGATTGTCCCATTCAATTCTAGCCTTGGGGTATGTGCGTGTCACTGCCCTAGGCACAAAGGTAACCAAACGTCAATACGTGTCAGGAAAATTGGGAGGGGCCCACATAGGTCACCCCTAAAGGGTACAATCAAAGTCCCTCAATGATAGTAATGTCACTGGAAACACCCACAGGAAACAGACACTATCCATAAAATATCAGTGTTGTTTCTGGTGGAGCTGGTAGAGAGTTCCTAAGGCTCGGATGTTCACCAGAAATAGCCCACCGGAAGCAAGCCCAGTGTTTTTGGTGGCAGTACAGAACTGCCCAAGTGAATTAGGGCTTTTCGGCTTGGGCTGGATCGCTTGGTTTTGTTTCGTGGAGTTTGTGGGGGATGCTCCTAGCATCACTATGAGCTAATAAAATCCTGATTCCACTGAGCCATTTGGGAGATACGTTGATCTAATGATCGAAACCCTAGTTGGTCATTTAGCCAATCTTGTTGTCAGAGCTCATCGGACTCGGTTTGAGCTCGGTAATGCCATCGTGGAGGTGGAATACGCAAAACCTAAGCTCGATAAGGTTTATGACCCAAGATCAATCCTATACCTAGCTTAACCTAGGTCAAAATGAAGAGAGAGAGTAGTAGATGAGGTTGTACTTACCTCTGGTAGCGATTCCGGCAACTAGGCAGTAGCCGACACCAAGGTAAGCTCCCTTCCTTCTTCCTCTTTTCTTCTTTTCTCTCCTCCTTCTCCTCTCCCATGTTTGCACACAAATGAGAAATGAGGAAATGAATCCTTATTTCTCATTTATAAGTTAAGTAGGCCTTATGGCATGTTTGGCTGAACTCTATTTGGTCCGATTGGGTTAATCCAACTTCTGGAACACGAGGACCTGACTATTTTAGTCCGTAAGGTATTCATGTTATGAGGAAGGTGTGGGGGAGTATTTGGAATCATCTAGGGCTATCCATGATGCGGGTGGCGAGTCCCACGAGCATCGAAGCCCAACCAACAACCTGATTTGTCATCGAAAATAGTCACCGAATTCAGGCCCAGGTTGTTTCCGGTGGCATATTTCTGGTGGTCCCACCAACTGATTTTGCACGGGTAGTTACTGTCGGCCATGCTCATGATGACTTACCGTTTGGGAGATACATCAACAATTTTGATACGTGCAGGGATTCAGGTGTGGGGTGTTGGGTCACTTACCATCTAGGATCGAAAGGTACGAATCCCTTCCAGTTGGATTGGCAATCTATGCATGAACATGTGGGGTCATCCCTTCCCCTTTGGCAATGGGCAGCCGCAAGCCAAAACCTGGCTATACTTCCGATCTCCAATCTGAGACCTATCACAATAGGTCAAATTAGACTGGGTCAGGGCAGGGTGTAACAAGTATTTCCAAGCTTCAAACATTAAAATCAGTTACATGCATACCACCATTTCAACTCCAATTTCATAAAATTTTACTTGTATGGCAAAAGCTCCAACATCTAGGGTTCCCAAAGATGGGTCAAAGTCAAATTGGGTCCCTAAATCCACTATGAACCAAGGATGCAGTTACAGGGAATAAAAACCCAACTTAAGAACTCAATTCCATCTCGTAATTAGGCATGCAACCATAATCCTATCATGCTATTGCCTTTTTAACAATTCAGCATGCATGCAACACCTATCTCATGACCCATACAAGTGAATTCAGCTAAATCCGATTCATGCAGTCCAAGATTCCCAATTCTGGGTGGCTGCATGCTTGGATACATAGCTGAACCTACTTCTAAATTGTAACTACACTACTGTAAAATAAATTCAGAGGTAAATTATTACCTTATGGTGTATGTACAACAACAAGTATGTAGCAGCTGTAGGAGTTCAATTTAGACAGCTCATGCATCTCTCAATTTGCTTGCTCAAAGCATGGACAACAACCCTATACAGTAATTTCTTTGCTTCCATCTTCCTCTACGCTATAGTAGCACAAGTAGGCAGCAGGAAAAATAGGATAGCAGCAGTAGCATGCACCAGCCCTTCAAAACTTCAGCCCTTCTTTTCTTTGCTATTTTTGCCGTACTAAACAGTGAAAAAGGGGTGAAAAACAAACTAAAACTTGTTTTGTAATCCAGCCAAAGGGTCCTTAGGGCTCGTTTGCCTGAGCCATTTTATTTCTAAAATTACTTCTTGAAACTGATTCTAAAAATACGAAATTATTTAATTTAAATTCCCATTGATAGACCCCACCATATACTGCTGACCTATTAGGTTGTATTTGGTCAGCATTATGACCTCTATAGGGTGGGTAAGTGCGAGGCACGAGGGTGTAGGCATGTGGACCCCACACAGAAAAAATCAATTTTACTACATTCTGCCAAGTGAACCGGCTGGCCAGTTGGCCGATTGGCAATAGGGTATCCTGCTAGTTTGTCCATTTTTGCACCACTTGCTGTCCTAACTTTTGGGTTCTTGAATCCACCCATTATAGGACTAGTTCCACTCATTTTCTTGGCCATTTAATACCCCTAACATGGCCATTGGATTTGCTAAATTCTCTCTCCTACTACTATACAATAGGAGAGCCAATTGTCCTTATGTCAGCTGGGTTCTGATACTTGGGCATTCAGCTGCTTCTGATTTAGAGTATTACATAACCCATGATGAATGGATACAGAATTTAAGCACATAGTCCATGATGTGAATGATGCAATCCATTTAATTATTACACCACTTAACATACAACTAAGTTGGGTTCATGCTACTACGACACATTAGGTTGTATCCCTGGTCCCGAAAATCGTATATCAATCACCTAGTGATACAAACCCTAGGCATGATTAGGAGCCTGTCGGTCCCGAAATTCGATTATCAGTCATCTAGCAAACCCCTGATAACCATTTCCTAGCAATCATGGCACCAAAATCACCATCGGCCACACTGGACTATTTTTTGCCTTCGACAACAATCACATCGTACTACGAGAGTGGCATTCTGGAAAGGTTCATTGAACATACCACAGTTGGATTATCTAACACCTACCCCTGTTGGTAAGGGGACTTAGCATAGGGAATGCAATCTAACTACAATATACTACATGTCTTGCATAATGATACAGTTAGTATGAAATATGATATCGGAGTCAACCATCGGCCACATTGCATCCATGTTCCAAGCCTAACTAGCATACAAGCAGTTAAGTATGGGTTACACGATACCAGAATTGCCCTCATCTATCCATTTCCATGTATAGTCCTAGAGTGTACGATACCGGAATCACCATCGGCCACAAAGTGCAATCCATGGCTATATCTGAATTCAATGTACATACACAATGCATGAATGCAACATCCACAAGACGATCAAGGTACCGGAACCACCTTGGTCACACTAGATCCCACCACACATTCAATCATACATTACATATCAAATCTCCAGTGCCATAAACATAACAATTCAACATGTATAACATTTTATGAGATTAACGTAATCATTTAAACAAGTAATTAATCATTTCAAAATTTCTAGCACATTTGAGTAATTTTAAAATTTGAACACCCCACAAATTAAAGTCAAGCATCCCTCACCTTGGTTGTATTTGGATAGATGTAGTTCCAAGTGTGTCAACCGAACATCAGCTCATAGTCGATCCTGTTGTACATGCTTCTCTATCCTATGTACTAGGGTATATGGTTGTTAATAGGTGTCGGAAACATCGGAGGGGGACCCACAAGGGCTGCCCCAAAGAGTACAAGCTCTATTAATTTTGATAGAACAGTAAGGATCACCAAAAATATGCCACCAGAAACAGACAATTTCCACCAAAAATATTAGTGGTGTTTTCGGTGGCCTTGGTAGAGAGCCCCTAAGAGCTTTGGGCTTCATGAAAATATGCCACCAGATCCAACCCAGGTGTTTCTGGTGGCTATTTTTGGTGGATTCCCAGAAAGGGTCCAAGAGATTTGGGGGTTCTCCGACTTGGGCCTAATTGCCAGGATCCGTTCTATAGAGTTTGTAGGGGTTCTTCCTACCTCTCTTCTAAGCCGAAGAACTCCCGATTCCACTAAGCCGTTTGGGAGATACGACAACTGAACGGTTGAAACCCTAACTTTACATTTGGTCAAAAGAGTTGCGGAGCTCACCGGGATTGGTTTGAGCTCGAAAAACACACGGGAGAGTGAAATGCACACTCACTCGACCTCCAGGAGGTGCTAGGGTCGAGGCTCACCCTTCCAACCTGGGAGCTAGGGTGAGTGTCTTCCGCCTTCTCCTTTATTTATTTCCCTCCTCTTTTCTCTCCTTCCCACATTTTGGACAAGTGAGAAGTGAGAAATGAACTCACTTCTCCTATTTATAGTAAGTGAAAACCTTAGGTCTATTTGGTTGCCACTTGTCCGGTTCAAGTAGGTTAATCCATTATTCGGGACAGCATGTCCTCTCCTTTAGATTCATAAGATGTATAAGTCATGGGAAAAGGTGTGGGAGAGTGTGTGAGGTCATTAGGGGTTGGCCATGATGCGGGTGGAGGGGCCCACAGGCATCGAATCCAAACCAGCAACACAATAGGCCACCGGATTCAGCCCAGGTGTTTCCGGTGGCCTTGTTTCCAGTGGTCAAGACAGTGTTGTGCCTTCATTGCCTACTATCCCTTTTGGTCATTCCATAGGGGGTTGCCCTAGGTTCTGGGCATGGTCTTCTGACAATTCTAGTATATGCCGAGACTCAGGTGTAAAGGTGTGAATTCATGTACCGCTTTGGGTCGGAAGGTTTAAATCCCCTCTAATTGGACTGGCATAAAATACACGGGCAGTTGGGATCATTCCTCCCCTTTTTGCAATGAGTTGCTATGAGCCAAAACCCATTGGTACACTGTATCTCCTGTTTGAGATCTATCACAAAGGATCAAATTTAATTGGGTGTAACACGTAGGCCCCACCACCAGCATCATTACCAGCCCTGAATGATCCCCACACTCCCTCACACCTTCCCTATGACTTATACATCCTATGAGTCTAAGGAGGTGGTTTGATGCATGGGAGAAAAGTTTTAGAGAGCTAAGACAAAGGTTGGTATTAGCTCTTGTTTTAACTATACCGACCAATACAGGTGGCATGGTTGTGCATAGTGATGCTTCCAAACTGGGATTAGGTTGTGTGTTGTTGGAACATGGGAAAGTCATTGCTTATGCATCCCGACAATTGAAGGATTATGAGAAGAACTACCGTACCCTTGACTTGGAATTGGCAGTCATAATTTTGGCCATAAAATTTGGTGGCACTATTTGTATGGTGGAAGAGTGAGATATACAGGGACCACAAGAGCCTTACGTACTTCTTCACCCATAAGGAACTCAACATGAGATAGAGGCATTGGTTAGAACTGATGAAGGATTATGACCCTACTATCCACTATCATCCAGGAAAGGCTAATGTAGTAGCTGATGCACTTAGTAGGAAACCTCGGGCCCTGACTCTTGCTTCACAGACCACCAATGAGCATTCAATCGAAGAGGCCATGAAACTGAATTCGGAACTACTAGTTGAAGGTATCACCTTGTCACTATCAGCATTGATGGTGTAGCCTAGTGATTAGACCGTATTTTATATATCCATGACCATTAGAATTGAGCATTTTGATTCTAGATCGATGATAAAAGTGACTACATAATGTGGTTTTCTCACATTTGCAGGTTATAAGATCATACACAAAAAGATGTTAAATGGGAGGATCTATTGCAATCTAGATACCGGTTTACCCATGGATCGATTCACATGTGATCAAGGGCAAGATGGGAAGAAGTTTCACTGAAGCAATCACGGGCAAATGAGAATTTCACCTCAATTTAGAAGTTTGATTAAGAGATTGAGCAACAAAGAAGAATCGGACACGGGAGGACTTGTGCAAGTGTAGGGGCATGATGGTAATTTTGAAAGATGAGAAGTTCATTGGAAGACATTGGATATTAGACTCATTGCGTTCATAATTTAAAACAATGCATCTTTAATTCTCGGTTCAAGTCAATCTAGGGTCAGGATGGAGAGATATAGCTCAAAACTGTTTTGGACTAAGTTGGAATTTAAGTTGAATTTTAGAATTTTGAAAAATTAATTATGTAATCTCTCTTCTCTCTCCTATACGTAAACTCTCTCTTTCCCATTCCTATTTCTGCTTGGTTTCCTCCTTTCTTTCCCTTTTTCTTCTCTTACAAGTATTCTCTTTTCTACTTGGTTTGTTACTTTCCTTTTCCTTAACTTGTATGTACATACCTTTCCCATCCCTAAACTACTTCTAATATACTCTCCTTAGCCTATATATAGGGACCTAATTCACAACTTAAGAGACACAAAATTTTTATAGAGCTATTTCTTATTAGCTTTTTCTTTTCTTTTGAAGTTGAAGTTGAAGTTGAAGTTTGAAGTTTGAAGTTCTTAAGCTTGGATTTTGTAGCACATATTCAGTAAAGTAATTTTTTATTTTCTTTTAATTTCATTTAATGTCTTGTCCATCTTCTAGTTGTTCTTCATCTTTCCTCATCCCCATGGTTAACTAAATCCTGCAACTTAGGGATTGGATGAAACCATGAGATGAAAAACAACTCATAAGCAATTGATTCTTATTTTCTTAATTCTATATAACCAACACCCTATTACAGAGTCAAAATTATGTATGGCATTGGTTACCTTTCGTATGCGTAATTTTCAACTTCTAATATGGTCTTGCTTATAATCCAAGGCTATGTATGTGTTGAATAACTCATAGGACATGTTAGATTTAAAAATCCATATTTCCTATTGACCTATTCAAGCATGCGATATAGGGCTAGATTGTTTGTACATTGTTCTTAAATCTCATGGTGGATTCTAATTCCTAAGTGCTTCCCCACATCTTAGTTTCACACCTCTCTAGTGCTTACATAATTTTAGGTTCATTAATTCATTCTAATTTCAATCTTAAGTTCACTTTATTATTGCATGTGTTAATTTAATTCCATGGTTAATTCTTGACTTTTTCACCATTGTTAGTTTAGTTTATTTTAATTTGTGACAACCCCATTAGTTAGTACATTCTGCCTAAATTAGAACTGAATTTCCTATGGACCTCGCCTCCCTGTGATCGACCCGTAGTTACACATGACCCATGTGCTTGTGGTTTTACTTTATTCCTCAATCAAGTTTTTGGCGCCATTGCCGGAGGTGATGCCTTTGTGTTCAGTTTTAGACTGATTCAGAGTGTCTTTATTTTCTATTTTATTTTACATTAAAAAAAATAATTTACACAACATGGCTAAAGAAATACCCAAAACCCTTAGGGACACATTCTACCCTGCCCTGGCAACACAACCTTCATGTATTTGTTTGCCAGCTGCCCAAGGTACTAACTATGAGCTTAAATCTTAGTTTATTACCATGTTAGCTCGTTTTCACGATCTACCATCTGAAGATGTCTATCTCTTCCTTAAGGAATTTGAGGAAGTGTGCGTCCTCATAAAGATGCAGCAATTGACAGATGATGCTGCTAAACTGAGGTTTATCACTTTCTCGCTCAAAGATGGAGTGAAGAAATGGATATATGGGCTGCCTACTGATTCCATTACCACTAGGGAGAAATTCATAGTGGAATTTTTGAAGAAATACTTTCCCTTGCACAAAACTAATAAGATTAGGAATGATATTCTTCAATTTAGGTAAAAACCCAATGAATCATTTTCCAAGCTCATGGAAAGATTCAAGACCTTCTCCAAGAGTGCCCTCACCATGGATTGGATACATGGCATTTGTATCCACACAAAGCAGATGTTGGAATCCATGTGCCCTACAGGAATCACTTTATTTACCAATGCTAACATTGCTTGGAACTTTTTAGTTGACCTGGCTGAAAAGACTCGTGAGTGGGAATAAACTCAGGAGAGTGAGCGAGCCACTGCCAAAGGTTACTTTGCTCAAAGTGTTGTGGCAAAATAAGCTCATTTAGATAGTTTTCTCAAGAGACTAGAAGCCATAGTGGTTAAGGGACCATCCCAAGTATGTCAAGTTAATCAGACCATCCCTATGTGCAGTTACTGCCATGCTCCATATCATATTATGGAGGAATGCCCCTGGATGTAGCAATGGTAGTGAGAATGTGAGTGCAATGTACCCCAATAATCCATATAGTAGCACTTACAATCCAGGATGGAGGAACTATCCAAACTTCTCTTGGAACCAAGGGAACAACCAAGCTGGAACATCAAATTTTCAGAATCAAGGTCAATTTGGTCCACCAAGGTCCAACCCTCCTAATTTACAACACCCAGGGTTTCCAAAAGTGAGTGAGTCGGCCAGGATTAGTTCTCTAGAGAAAAATGTGGAACTTCTCATAAGTACCTTCATGATAAGCCAATATAATATGGAGAAGCAAATCTCCCAACTTGCTATGGATTTTCATGAACAGGAAAAAGAGAAGCTTCCAAGTCAACCTGATCTGAATCCTAGGAACTTGAATTTGAATCAACAACGACAACATAATTCACTGAATTCAGTTCAACAAAGTTCGCACCAAGGAGAACCCTCCAATCATTCTAATGCCATTTATGCATTAAGGAGTCATGAGTATACTTAGGATGATATACTTGCATCATCTGGAAATCCTGAGAACCCTTCTATTAAGGATAGTATTTCTTCTCCTTTCCCAGGTTCATCTGAGGAACCTAGTATTGATACTATTCAGGATGAGCAACCTAAGCGAGTATTTGTGCCTATTGCCTCATTCCCAAAGAGATTGGCGAAAATCAAAAAAACTGCTTCCATCGATAAAATCCTTAATGTTTTCAAGAATGTGCATGTCAATATTCCTTTGTTGGATGCAATCTCACAGGTCTCCGCTTATGCTAAAGTTCTCAAAGACCTATGCACTCAAAAGCAATCCACCAATGTGCCCAAGAAAGTCTTCTTGGCTGCGAATGTTAGCTCCATTCTATCTCACCAGACGGTAGCTAAATATAAGGACACTGGTTGCCCCACTATATCTATAGACCATGCTCTTCTTGATCTTGGAGCAAGTGTTAATCTCTTACTTTTCTCTGTTTACTAGCAATTAGGCTTGGGAGAACTGAAATCAACTAATGTCATGCTTCAGTTAACGAATAGATCAGTCAAGACTCCCAAATGCATGGTTGAGGATGTCTTACTTAAAGTTAGGGAATTTTTATTCCCTTTTGATTTCATTGTTTTAGACACCCAACCAGTTGCAAACAGTCGAGACCAGATCCCAATCATTCTTGGTAGACCGTTCCTTGCCACCACCAATGCTATAATCATATATAGGAACGGTACCATGAAACTTTCTTTTGGCAACACTTCTGTGGATTTTAATGTCTTTAGGTTGGGTAAGCAACCAAATCTCCATAAGGAAGAAGTTCTTATGCTCTAGGAAATTCCAGATTCCATTGAGACATATTTTGATATTGATTTTGATTCTGAATTTCAAGAGTGTATGTAACAATTGGGTGGTTTTGATGAGGGGATTATGTCTAAGGTTTGGAGACTCCAACCACCTATAGAGCCCACTGGACCCTTATCTACATCAATGCCCAAGCTTTCCATTGTTGAAACCCCCTCAGCTTGAGTTGAAGAAGTTGCCCTCCAATCTTAAGTGTGCTTTCTTAGGTAAGGATCACACTCTTCCAGTCATCATTGCTTTTGATTTGAATTTAAGTCAGGAGGAGGAGTTGATTGAGTTTCTAAAGGAACATAAGGAAGCCATTCAAAAAGAAATTCTAAAATGGATGGATAATGGGATCATTTATCCCATTTTTGATAGGGGCAAGCATTTTTACAATAGACCATTTGAGGCCCTCATGAAGAAATATGGGATCACTCATAAGCTAGCTACACTCTATCATCCTCAGACTAGTGGCCAAGTTGAGGTATCCAATAGTCAGATTAAGCAAATTTTAGAAAAGAATGTCAACCCTAATCGCAAGGATTGGTCTCCTAGACTTGTGGATGCCTTGTGGTCTCACAAAATTGCGTTCAAGACTAATCTTGGACAATCTCCTTATCGCCTTGTGTGTGGGAAGGCATGTCATCTTCCAGTTGAGTTATAACATAGAGCCTTTTGGGCTATAAAGAAGCTGAATTTTGATCTGCCTGCTATTGGTACTCATAGAGGACTCAGATTAGCTGAGTTGGAGGAGCTTTGCAATGATTCCTATGATAATGCTAGGATTTATAAGTCAAAAATCAAGGCTTTTCATGATAGACAAATCCTTAGGAAGTATTTCACACCTGGTGATAAGTTTTTGCTTTACAATTCAAGGTTGCTTATTTTTTTCAGACAAGTTGAGATCCTGTTGGGATGGTTATCACACCCCACTCTGGCAGACCCAACTTACCATTAGGAATACCGGTGGTGTGAGTAAGACATGTACCTGTCTTACAAATCCACCAGGATCTCTGATAGCAATACCTTAACATTTTTACAATCTCACATCGCAAACTAGTATAAGCAGCAGAATCAAAGTATAGTAGTAGAATTTATAAATAAAATGGGGAAACATCTAATGGTAATATAATAGCAATAATCGAGTTATTTTGTTACATTCATCCATGACATATACTATAATCTCAAGAAAATATACAATCCACAACTATATCCAAAAGTATCACAGTATGATGTACAATCTCACGGTGCGGCGTAAGCACAGTGGTTGCAAACACAGTCTTGATCGTGCTCCTCCGTTTCTGGCATCCACCAGTCACTACATCATACTCCGACCCAGAAGATACTGGATCACCTGCCATCGGCACCATAGTACCCGCATCATCATCTAAAAAGGGGTGTATAAAGGTGGTGAGCTTTCCAACTCGCTCAGTGAGGGGTGGGGTCAAATACATCCAAGCAAGACGATAGCAATAATAATTTATGATGCATGATTACGGAAATTAAACACATAGTCCATGATGCTCATGATGCAGTTCATTTGTTTATTATCCACCTAACAATACAAACTAAGTCTGATGAATGCTACTATGGCGCATTAGGCTATATCCTCGTCTTGGAAACTATATCGACTACACAGCGATACAAATCGTAGCCATGATTAGAAGCCTATCGATCCCCGTATAAGTCCATGGGTCACCCAGAAAACCCTGATAACCCCCTCCTGGCAGTCACAACACTGATAACACATTGGTCATGTCAGATAGGTTCCCACCTCCAGCAATAATCACATCGTACCGCGAGAGTGGCACTTCGGGAAAGCTCATCAAACATACCACAATGGGTTATCCAACACCTCAACCCCTGTTGGCAAGGGTGTGTAGCATAGGGAGTGATACCTAACCACATATATACTACATGCCTTCATAATGATACAGTTAGTATGGATTACACGATACCAGAGAGACCTCAGCCACAAAGTGTAACCCATCTCCAAATACAGTCCTGAGTACACGATACTAGAGAGACCTTGGCCATAAAGTGAAACCTGAGACCGTTTATCTAATCTAGCATGCAATAACAGTTGAGTATGGACTACATAACACTGGCAAGACCTCGGCCACGAAGCGTAACAATTTCCAAATGTAGTCTCGGGGTACACGATGCCAGTGAACCTTGGCTACAAAGTGTACCCCACGACTACAACTAACTCTAATGCACATAATCAATGCATAAATGCAACATGCATATGGCAATCACGGCACCGGTATCACCTCGCCATGTCGGATTCCGTCTCACACTCACACCCATCCAAACACACGGAGATCATGGTACCGGTACCATCTCGGCCACACCAGATCCCGTTATACATTTCCATACAATTCATATCATGATCGTAAAATGAAAATTTCAATTAAACATATAATTCTATGCATGTGACCAATTAAATAATTAATAAACATAAAAAAAAAAACACAGTCCATCCCTCACCTATTTTACGATTGGTCGTGTTCAAGTTCATGTATGGCCACCGATCGATCAATTTGATTTTGGCTTCGTCACTATCCTAGACACAAGGGAATAATCATACATCAGCGAGTGTCAGAAACATCGGGAGGGACCCACATAGGCCACTCCTCAAAATGTACAGACACTGTCCCTAAGTGACAGTACTGTCACCGGAAACAACCACCGAAAACAGGGCATTTCCACCAGAAATATCAGACCTGTTTCTGGTGGAGGTGACAAAGAGCACATAAGGCTCCAAGTCCATTGGAAATATGCCACTAGAAATAGGCCAAGTGGATCTGATGGATTGTTTCTGATGGAGGTACAGGGTAGTCCAATTAATTTGGGGCTTTTCGGTTCAAGCCCGATTGCCAGGATTTATTCCGTGGAGTTTGTAGGGAATGTCCTAGGATCATTCTAAGCCAAGAAAATTCCATTTCCACCAAGCTGTTTGGGAGATACGTTGATTGAATGATCAAAACCCTAGTTGATCTTTTGGCATTACATGTTGTCGGAGCTCATCGGGCTTGGTTCAAGCTCAGCAACAACACCAGGAGGGTAGAACTCCCATCCTACAACCCTAACATGGTGTGTACACCAAGATTCCATCCATACTTAGCTTTGTCTAGGTCGAAATGAAGAGAGAGAGTGGCATGGGAGGTTGCACTACCTCCGGCAGTGATTCCTGCAACAAGGTAGTAGTCGGCACCAAGGTAAGCCTTCAATCCCCTCCTTCTTCCTCTTCTTCTTCCTTCCTCTCCTTTTTCTCTCCTCTCCTATGTTGGGCACAAGGGAAATGAGGAAATGAATCCTCATTTCCCAACTTATAACTTAAGTTGGGCCTAAGGGTCTGTTTCGTTTGGGCCTCTTTTGAACCAATTGGGTTAAAATGAGTTTTGGGGCATGAGGACCCACACGTTTAGGTCCATAAGATGTTCACATCAAGAGGAAGGTGTGGAGGATGTTTTTGGATCATCCGGAACCATTTACAGTGCGAGCGACGGGACCCATGGGCATCAAAACCTCGATAGCAGCCTGTGGACCCATAAAAATAGGCACCGGATTCATGCCCAGGCTGCTTCCGGTGGCTTGTTTCCGGTGGCCAAGACAGCTTGCTATCCCATGGTTGGCCTCACATGGGTGGCTACCCTCGGACATGCTCAAGGCCTTTCGACAATTATGATGCGTGCAGAAAATCAAGTGTGGGGAGTCGGGTTACTTACCATCTGGGATCGAAACGTATGAATCCCCTCTAGTTAGATAGGCATGCAATACACAAACATGTGGGGTTATCTGTACCCCTTTGACAATGCCCAACAGTGAGCCAAAACCCGGTCGTACTTTTGATCTCTGATCCAAGGCCTGTCACAATAGTTTCAAATTAGACCGGATTAGGGCACGGGTGTAACATCCCCCCCACCTTACAAGAATTTCATCCTCAAAATTGAATGTTCCTGGCAAATCAAACAATCCAGGATACTGCTTCATCATTTCATCTTCTCGCTCCCAGGATGCCTCCTATTCGGGGTGGTTTATCTATTTCACCTTGATGAAGGAAACAGTGCGGTTGCAAAGAACATGATCCTTTCGATCAATAATCTTCTCTGGATACTCCACATAGGCAAAGTCCTTATCCAACTCATGGGGTATGTAAGTCAAGACGTGAGTTGGGTCAGAAATGTACTTCCTCAACATAGATACATAGAAGGGCAAGGCTATCTGGTAAGCTACCAGTCCGATCCTCTCCTGTACATCATATGGTCCCATAAACTTTAGACTAAGCTTTCCCTTCTTGTCGAATTGCATCACCCCTTTAACTAGGGAGATCCGCAAGAACACCTTGTCTCCAACACCAAACTCAAGATGTTTCCTCCTAACATCTACGTAGCTTTTCTGCCTGGATTGAGCTACCTTGATCCTTTCTCTGATCACATTCACTTTCTCACTAGTAGCCTGTATCAAGTCCGGACCCAAAATATGCCACTCACCAACCTCATCCTAATAGAGTGGAGTGCGGATTTCTGCCATCTTGTGCCTCGAGCAGGGATATCCGATGGTGGCACGATAAGCTTTGTTGTAGGAGAACTCAATAAGGGAAATGTGCTCATCCCAACTATAACTCATATCCAAGGCACATTCTTGGAGTAGGTCCTCCAATGTCTGATTAGTCCTCTCTGATTGACCATCGGTCTGAGGGTGAAAGGCAGTGCTGAAAGCCAACTGTGTGCCCATAGCCTTCTGCACACATGTCCAGAACTTAGAAGTGAACCTGGGATCTTGATCAGAGATGATACTAACTGGTACACGATGCAACTTGATGATGTTATCGACATATACTTGGCCAACTTGTCCATAGAAAATGTAATCTTGATTGGGATAAAGTGAGCTTCCTTGGTCAAGTAGTCCACAACTACCCAAATGGCATCTATACCTTTTTATGTACGAGGTACGCCTATGAGGAAGTCCATGGTAATATTCTCCCATTTCCACTCTGGAATCGATAGGGATTGTAATAACCCATGGGGCCTCTGTCCCTCAGCCTTGACTTGCTAGCATGTGAGGCATCTAGACACATGCATGGCCACGTCATTCTTCATTCTTTTCCACCAGTAGGAGCCTTTGAGGTTCTTGTAGATTTTAGTGCTGCCGGTGTGAATGGAGTATAGAGAGCTGTGTGCCTCTCTCAAAATTGTCTCTCATAAATCACCATCACTGGGCACACACAACCTCCCTTTGAACTTGAGGATCCTGCATTTAGTCATTGAGAAATCTTGGTCCTTTTGGGTTCCTTCCAGGCATTCTGCTATTAGCTTCTGCAGCTTTACTTCAGTAATTTGAGCTACAGTGATTCTATCCACCAGACTAGGTTATACCGCCAATGCCGATAGTGATAAGGTGACACCCTCTACTAACAGCTCTAAGTCTAGCTTCCTGGCCTCCTCTAGGGATACTCATTGGTGGTCAGTGATGCCAGAGTCAGTGACTGGGGTTTTTGACTAAGTCATCAGCTACCATATTGGCCTTTCCTGGGTGATAGTGGATAGTACAATCATAATCCTTTATCAGCTCTAACCAAAGCCTCTGCCACATGTTGAGCTCTTTCTGGGTGAAGAAGTACTTGAGGCTCTTATGGTCATTGAAGATCTCTTCTCACCATATAGGTAGTGTTTCCATATTTTCAATGCAAAAATCACAACTTCCAACTCTAAATCATGGGTGGTGTAGTTCTTCTCATAATCGTTCAACTGACAGGATGCATAGGCAATGACTTTCCCATGCTGGATCAATAAGTAACCCAATCCCAGCTTGGAGGCATCACTATACACAACCATACCACCTGTACCGGTCGGAATAGTCAGAATTGGAGCTGCTACCAACCTTTGCCTTAGCTCTTTGAAGCTTTTCTCACAAGCATCAGACCACTCAAATTTTACACCCTTCCGTGTGAGCCAGGTCATCGGGGTAGCAATGCGAGAGAAGTTCTCAATAAACCTCCTATAGTATCTGGCCAATCCCAGAAAATTACGTATGTCTGCTACACTCTTGGGAGTCTCCCATTCTAGTACTACTTTCACCTTGCCTGGGTGAACCTCTATACCCTTGGCTGAAACAATGTGGCCTAGGAATGTCATCTGTGACAACCAAAACTCGCACTTACTGAATTTGGAATAGAGTTGCTTCTCTCTCAGCCGTTGCAGTACCAACATCAAGTGAACAACATGTTCCTCTGCACTCTTGGAGTAAACCAAAATGTCATCAATGAATACTATCACAAACTTGTTTAAGACATCCTGGAATACCCAGTTCATCATATCCATAAACGCAGCCAGTGCATTGGTCAATCCAAATGACATTACCAAGAACTCATAATGTCCATACCTTGATCTGAAGGCTGTCTTACTGACATCACTATTCCTGATCCTGAACTGGTGGTAGCCTGATCTAAGGCCGATCTTGGAGAACACCTTGGCACCCTGCAACTGATCAAATAAATCATCTATCCTTGGCAAAGGATACCTGTTCTTGATGGTTAGCTTATTAAGCTCCCGGTAATCAATGCACAATCTCATACTTCCATCTTTCTTCTTGATGAACAACACCAGTGTTCCCCATGGAGACACACTAGGTCTAATAAATCCCTTTTTCAGAAGGTCTTAAAGTTACACCTGTAATTCCTTCAACTCTGTGGGGGCTATGCAGTAAGGGGCCTTTGACATTGGTGCCGAATCAAGGAGTAAGTCTATAGTAAATTTTGTCTCTCGATCTGAGGGCAAACCTGTCAAGTCATCTGGGAATACATCGAGAAATTCCCTCACCACATCTAGCTCGGTCAATGGCCTAATCTCTATCTTAGTATCCATCACAGATGCTAAGTAGCCTTAACATCCCTTATCCAATATCTTTTTCATCTGGAGTGCTGATATGATAACTTTCTTGGGTTTCTTGGGCTTATCCCCTTGGAACACAAACTCATCATCATCATGAGGTCTAAAAATGATAGCCTTCTCTGCACATAGCACACTGGCTCTGTATGCGGACAACTAGTCCATTCCTAAAATCACGTCGAAGTCGGTCATATCCAACTTAATCAAGTGAGCATTCAACTCATGGTCACCTATGATCACTGGACAAGGCTCATAAACATAGTTCAAACCCACCACACTTCCTGTAGGGGTGCTCACTGCCAAACATTGAGTCAGTCCCTTAGGTGGAATTCTCATCTTCTTCACAAATGCTGGTGACCTAGTGTACTGCCCACCTCAGACTCCGATATATGAGTTTCAGAGTCCTAATACCTTTCAGGAGATCAATGACATGCTGACTAAGGAAGCCGAGGGGTGGAACCATTCAGTCAACTATTTTGCTACTCCAAAGGTTGTCTGTCATGCTATTCAGCTGAATATCCTCCCCACTTGCGGACATTATAATGAGGTATCCGCCCTTCAAGCCTATGAGACATACTGCGTGTACATGGGGGTGCAGATACATCTGCCTTACCTCCTAATGTGGACCATGGTAATTTGGTCTGAGGGGTAGGATCACTGAGCAGGGAACCTATACTACGGAAGGAAATTGAATGACATCTTCTGTCGCTTTTGGGGTGGACTTAGAGGGTGAGGCACGCTTGGGTGAAGAGGTCACAGACTTGAACCAAGACTCGCTGAGGAAGATGACCATAGATTTGAGGGAGGTGACACCTATCCCAGGAGAGGGTTAGCAGCCTATGGAGGTAAAAGGTTACGGTGCCGGTGATGTTGGTGCAGGAGGAGAAGCTGCTGGGGTTGGTGGGGCTCCACAACTTGATCCCCAGGCTATGGGTTCTATGGCGGCTTCTACATCTCAGAGCACTAGGGGTGTGAGGCCTTATGGTCTCAATGATGTTATGGCCCGTCTGGACACCACTATGTCATTGATGAGGAGCATAGATGGCCGCCTCGAGAGCATGGACAGGACCTATTGTCTTATGGACAATAGAGTGGCCTCCCTAGAGGCATAGTTGGAGGCGATGGTTTTCCATCTCGGTATTCCGGTGCCTCCTCTAGGAACGCATGGTCCGAACCAGGCTCAGGGCCAAGAACAGAACCAACAGCAACAACAAAGTGTAGTGGCATGTTTGCCACTGTAGCCTTTAGGATTTCCATTTCCATGTTTTTATTTGAGTTTGATGTTTTTAGGTTTAGTTGAACTTTTACATTATGTCATTTGCTTAATTGTTTAATTTCCTAGACTTAGTCTAGTTAAGATTTCTTGCTTTCTATACTTTAATTTTATAAAAAGTGTAAGTTGTGTATTCAAGTTCTTTATTATAATGAAACGGCTTTAACACCTAGGCTTGTCCCCTAATTGTACAATTTCTATTATTGTTGTCTTAAGATTTTTATTTAATCCTAGTTTCCCCAAAATCATGGTTTGGCTAAGATTGTGAGTTAAGGTAGAGCATCGCGCTCTGATACCATAGCTGTCACACCCCACTCCCAGCAGACCCAACTTACCATTAAGAATACCGACGGTGTGAGTAAGACATGTACATGTCTTCCAAACCTACCGGGATCTCTGATAGCAGTACCTTAACATTTTCACAATCTCACATCACAAACCAATATAAGCAACAGAATCAGAGTATAGTAGCGGAATTTATAAATAAAATGGGAAAACATCTAATGGTAATATAATAGCAATAACCGAGTTATTCTGTTACATTCATCCATGACATATACTATAATCTCAAGAAAATATACAATCCACAACTATATCCAAAAGTATCACAATATGATGTACAATCTCACAGTGTGACATAAGCATAGTGGTCGCAAGCACAGTCCTGAGCGTGCTTCTTCACTTCTGGCATTCACTAATCACTCACACTATACTCTGACCCAGAAGATACTGGATCACCCGCCATCGGCACCATGATACCTACATCATCATCTAAAAAGGGGTGTATACGTGGGGTGAGCTTTCCAACTCACTCAGTGAGGGGTGGGGTCAAACACATCCAAGCAAGATGATAGCAATAATAATTTATGATGCATGATTACGAAAATTAAACACATAGTCCATGATGCTCGTGATGTAGTTAATTTGTTTATTATCCACCTAACAATACAAACTAAGTCTGGTGAATGCTACTACGGTGCATTAGGCTGTATCCGTCGTCTTGGAAACGACATTGACTAAGTAGTGATATAAACCCTAGCCGTGATTAGAAGCCTGTTGGTCCCCGTATGCGTCCATGGGTCACCCAGAAAACCCTAATAACCCCCTCCTGGTAGTCATGGCACCGGTAACACATCGGCCACGTCAGACAGGTTCCCGCCTTTGGCAACAATCACATCGTACCGTGGGAGTGGCACTTCGAAAAGGCTCATCAAACATACCACAATGGGTTATCCAACACCTCAAACCCTGTTGGCAAGGGTGCATAGCATAGGGACCTAACCACATATATACACATATATACTACATGCCTTCATAATGATACAGTTAGTATGGATTACACGATACCAGAGAAACCTCGGTCATAAAGTGTAACCCATCTCCAAATACAGTCTCGGGTACACGATACCAGAGAGACCTTGGCCACAAAGTGTAACCTGCGGCTACAACTAACTCTAATGCACATAATCAATACATGAATGTAACATGCATATGGTAATCACGGCACCGGTACCACCTCGGCCATGCCGGATTCCATCTCACACACACACCCATCCAAACACATGGAGATCACGATACCGGTACCACCTCGGCCACATCGGATACTGTCATATATTTCCATACAATTCATATCATGATCATAAAATGAAAATTTCAATTAAACATATATTTTAAGCATGTGAGTAATTAAATTATTAATAAACATTTAAAAAAAAAAATAAACATAGTCCATCCCTCACCTGTTTTACGATCGGTCTTGTTTAGGTTCAAGTATGGCCACCGATCGATCAATTCGATTTTGGATTCGGGGCACGTGCGCATCACTATCCTAGATACAAGGGAATCATACATCAGTATGCATTAGAAACATCGGGAGGGACCCACACAGGTCACCCCCCCAAAATGTACAGACACTGTCCCTAAGTGACACCGAAAACAACCACAGGAAACAAGGCATTTCCACCGAAAATATCAGACCTGTTTCCAGTGGAGGTGATAGAGAGCACATAAGGCTCTAAGTCCACCAGAAATATGCCACCAGAAATAGACCCAGTGGATCGGTGGACTGTTTCCAGTGGAGGTACAGGGCAGTCCAACGATTTAGGGCTTTCCAGCTCTGGCCCGATTGTCGGGATTTGTTCCATAGAGTTTGTAGGGGATGTCCCTAGCATCATTCTAAGCCAAGAAAATTCCATTTCCACTAAGCAGTTTGGGAGATACGTTGATCAAACGATCAAAACCCTAGTTGGTCTTTCGGCATTACATGTTGCTGGAGCTCACCGGGCTTGGTTCGAGCTCGACAACAACACCGGGAGGGTAGAACACCCATCCTACAACTCTAACATGGTGTGTACACCAAGATCCCATCCATACCTAGCTTTTTCTAGGTCGAAATGAAGAGAGAGTGTGGCATGGAAGGTTACACTTACCTCTGGCAGCGATTCCCGTAACAAGGCGACAGTCGGCACCAAGGTAGGCCTTCAGTCCCTTCCTTCTTCCTCTTCTTCTTCCTTCCTCTCCTCTTTCTCTCCTCTCCTACATTGGGAACAAAGGAAATGAGGAAATGAATCCTCATTTCCCAACTTATAACCTAAGTTGGGCCTAAGGGTCTGTTTCATTTGAGCCTCTTTTAAACCAATCGGGTTAAAATGAGTTTTGGGGCACGAGGACCCGCACGTTTAGGTCCATAAGGTGTTCACATCAAGAGAAAGGTGTGAAGGATGATTTGGGATTATCCAAAATCATTTACGATGCGAGTGGCAGGACCCACGGGCATCGAAACCTCGACAGTAGCCTATGGACCCACTGGAACTAGGTACCGGATTCATACCCAGGCTGCTTCCGGTGGCTGGTTTCTGGTGGCTTGTTTCCGGTGGCTAAGATAGGTTGCTGCCCCATGGTTGGCCTCACACGGGTGGCTACCTCAAACAAGCTCAAGGCCTTTCGACAATTATGATGCATGCTAGAAATCAAGTGTGGGGAGTTGGGTTACTTACCTTCTGGGATCGAAAAGTATGAATCCCCCAGTTAGATAGGTATGCAATACACAAACATGTTGGGTCATCTCTACCCCTTTGGCAATGTGCAGCCGCAAGCCAAAACCTGATCATACTTTCGATCTCTGATCTGAGGCTTGTCACAACTGCTTCAAATTATACCGGATTAGGGCACGAGTGTAGCAATGGTCCTTATGTTGTGCAGACTATTTTTTCTCATGGTGCTGTTGAGGTTTTGAACCCTAGCGCATATGCAATTTTCAAGGTCAATAGTCAATGGTTGGAGCCCTTCATTGAGTTGACATCTTCTGCTCTGGAAGAGGTCATAGATCTCCTTGAGCCTCTATATTCATGATTATATCTTTTAAGAGTTTGAATTTTGTGTGTTCATTCCCTACAAACACTCACGAGACACCACTCGTATGCTAGGGTAACCTAGAGGTTTAAAGGCTTATTGCACATGCTAAGTGCAATCATGATTCCTACGAAAGTGAGTTAGGATTTTGTTTAATTTATTTTTCTTTCTTTATGTTTGCTTAAGGACTAGCAATTTTTAAGTTGGGGAGTGGCATTCCCACTTTTTGTTTTTATTTTCATTGTTTGTCTAGCTAAAGATGGTAAACTTAGCAGTCATGGGAGGCAACCCACCATTTTAATTTAGTTTTTGTTCTTGTCTTTTAGTAATTTTTCCAAGTAAGAGGAGATATCAGATGTAGTTGGGAGTTGAGAGATGGTAGTCACACTTCAACCCACAAGGTTGTATTGCTCTTTCCCTCTT